>VZSG01000108.1:334471-362653 GCA_013398315.1 Nothoprocta pentlandii
CGCCCCAGAATGCAGCGCATGGCGCGTCATTGAAGAGAGACCATGATGGCGGCGGCCGCGGGGGCCCCGGAGGTGATCGCGCAGCTGGAGAACGCGGCCAAAGTGCTCATGGTGAGGGGGGGGGGACCCTCGAGCCCCGCGCGCGGCGCCCCCTTCTTCACCCTCCTGCCGCTGCTCGTGCCGGCCCGCAGGGTCCCGGCGTCCCGCCTCATCCTCCGCGCCCGCCTTGCCCGTTCCCCGAGCGGGCTGCGCGGGGGAGCCCCGGGCCAGAGGCCGCGGGGCACGTGCGGCGCCTCCCGGGCGCCCTGCGGAGGCTGCGGCGCTGCGGGGGCCGCTCCTGGAAACGCCTGGAAACGCCTTCCTTAAGAGCAGAAAGTCCCGTGTGCCCGGGAGCGGCTTGGGGCCACCCGGGTGAAAATGGGTGCGCGGACACGTAGCTTTTGCAGTGCCCTAAATGTGGGTAGTGAGACCTGCGCACGCACTGCCGCGGTACCGGGCTCGGGCAGAAGGAAAGCTCGGGAAGCATCATTGTTACGGGAACGTGAGCAGCACCGAGCGGGGAGGCTGCTGCCGGAGCAGGCACCGAGCCCCGCGTGCAGCCTGAGCCCACGTGCAGCCCTCGCGCCGCTGGAAAAGCAAGGCCTGGGATTCCAAAAGAACCCCCAAACCTAACCGAAGTGGGGAGATCCCACAGCAAGCCTTCATGCCGCGTGGGAAAAGCTGAAGGGTGCAAATCGTGATGTGACTCGAAGGTTTGAGTTGCTTTAAGGTTTATGTTCGGTCCGTCAAAATTTAACCACAGGATCAGTCGTGCTAATAGCATCTAAGTACCTCTCAGAGAGAATATTTCTAAATACCAGCCCTTCTTGGCTGTGTAAAGGAAATGTGTGTGCCATTATGGCATGGAGCGTGCGTGGGGAAGAAAGCCAGCGGTTATAGAGCTTTTAGTGTCAATCTGTCACCATTTGGAGTGGCCTCTCCGTAATTTTCATCTGTGCTGGAGTCCCAGGGCTGCCTGTGTCATCCTGGCCCGTGCTGTGTTGGTGTCGCTCCCCTGGTAGCGCAGAGAGGCGGCCGCCATGTGGAGCTTAGGGAGATGGAAGTGTGTGTACAGAGAAAAGATGCAGGGTTTGCATGGCCCTGCTTGTGATTCTGATGGAAATCAGTTGTTGCAGCTGCTGGTAAAATCCTGTCTTGGGTCTGCAAGCGTTTGGTTCTAAGGGTTTTTGCTGCAGTTTCCAGCTTCTCCTTTCCCTCTTGCCTCTAGCAGTATGAAAACCGATCAGTTGCTTTTCCTTGTGTTTTCACTGCGGCTCCTGAGAGTCCCGTAACTGAACTCACCAGAACTATATCCCTCTTCCCGAGAAGCTGTGTGGAAATGGAGAGAGTCGTCAAAGCTCCCTGTGAGGGCTCTGTTTGGAAAAGGCTGCTCTGGGAAAACTTCTTGGAGTTGTTGCTTTGTGATCCTTGTTCTTAAGAATCATCGTGGCCCTGGTGTGACAGAGGAGAGGAGAAGTCTGGAGCCGGCCACACTGCTCCGCAAAATGCGATGTGGGGCTGCAGGACTGGAAGGGTTGTGCTCCCTGCCACTGGTCTTACTTGTCAGTGACAGTGGGAATGTGCAGGTTAAGGTTTAGTGCAGCACCTGGGCAGTGCTGATGGTCATTTAACGTAGCTAGACAACTACTTAAGATGTTTGGTAAAATCCTGTTAAAAGGTGGGTCTGGGGATGGGGCTGAGTGTGCCAGTTGGGAGGCCTGAACTGGTGAAACAACCTGATGGGATTGGGTAGGTGTTTCTAGAAAAACCTGAGGAGGGTGGTGAACCTGGTGCTCCCCATAGAGACCTTTAAAGAGGCGGTCACCTTGGGAGAGACCTGGAAAAATAGGAAAAGGCAGAGATGGGAATGTCCTGGTCAATAGACGGCCAGGAGTGGCAGGGAGGCATCCCGGGAAGCAGATCGTTTTAGCGCAGCAAATGAGGGAGATGCTGCCGATCTCTGCGGTCTCTGTTGCAAGGGGGGCACCAGAAGTGGGGCCAAGCCTGTGAGGATGGGAGGTGCTGGGGGGAGACGCCACTTGGCATCTGCCTTGATTTCAACTGAAATTCCAAGCCTGGGATGGCAAAGGAGGGGGAGATTAAAGGAGTAGAGGAGTGTGGCCATGCTAAGAAAAGTAGAAAATGAATCTGTTTAACTTTGCATGAGAGTTAAGTATGGATCACCCCGATCTTACCAGATCTTCAACAAGTCTTCTCATAATTTGTGTTTATTGCTATGTCTTAGATGAAGTTTCCTTTGGAAAACTTATCAGGAATACAAGGCATGTCCATCTTGTTCTCACCTCACAAACGGGTGATCTTTATGGGCTTTACACATCCTGGCCTGAGCATAGGAGGGCCTTGGAGGTTTTAGCCGGTCCTCTCTCCAAACTGCCCTTGTATCTGTATAAGGAAAGTTGCTCTTTCTAACCAGCAGTGCCTTTCAATAGGCTCTAGGTGGCCCACGTTCGAAAGGCGTGGTTTGGAAAATGATTTAAAAATTGACCTAAGCTGAAGAGTTGTTAGGCAAGATTAAGCTTCATAGTCATTAGCTGCCAAATACGACTTTAAATGTTGGTCCTGTGACTTGTCTTTGGTGTATTTAAGAGTATTTGCTGTAAAAAATACGTGCTTTTTATAGTTGCTTCCTTTCCAACAAAGCTAAACAGTGTTTATTTGGAATTGGGTCCCCGTATCACCTTTACACCTCAGGTAATTTAAAACCCAAACTTCTGTATTTGAGTGCCACAGGTTGCTATATGTCTTTAACTTGTGACTTTGGCTTTGGGAAGACCCCACACCAGCATCTATGTGATCTGAATTTAATGCATCTCTATTTTCAAATGACCAGGCCTCCCTTACCCAAGTGTAACCGGTTCCTATCTGTTATGTTGTGTTTAGCTTAGGTGGTAATTAATGCTGAATATAATTGATATTAGTTAAGCACTTATTTAGTAACTGTCCTCATGGATGAGAGAAAACAGGGACTGTTTTGTGAAGGGAGAAACATAAACCTCATACCATAGGTGAGAGGGGGAAGTTAGAGGCATAACTTCCATATAATTATATATATATATAGGCATATATATATATAGGCATAGAACTGTCCAGTACAGTTGCTGTTGGCAGTTTACTAAAGCAGATTGAATGTTATCGGATGAAAAAATTTCCATGAAGCCCAAGACCAAAGTTTCAGGCTCCAGCTTGTTGCTCACCCCCATAGGAGGCTGAACGAGTGAATATCGTGAAGCTGATGGAAGAGTTAAACAAGAGAATGGATTTCTGGGAACCCATTAGACAAGGGAATAAGTGAAGCAGGTGATGGGAAGCAGCCCAAGCTACTGGGAGAATCTCCCATCTTTGGAGATGCTCAAAACTTGCCTGAACCACGCCGTGGCCTGAGCAACCTGATCTGTCTTAGAAGGAAGTTCTGCTTTGGGGTTAGTGATGTCCAGAGGCCATTTTCATCCTGCCCTGCTCCATACCGTGTGGTTCTGCGTAGCATTGATGGACTGAGCTCAGGAACACCTGAGCGAAGGCTGCAGAAGACTTCCCCTCTGTACAGCTTTGGAAATGTTCTGGTCTTGTTGTGTTCTGCTTTTGGGGTGCTATTGGAGGGGATGAAGCTTGTCCTCCACATATTAGTGTCTTTTGGATGCCTTTCTTAGTTTGTAGCACATCCTGGCCTTCTGATGGACATTTTGGTTAAAGGTGGATAGTCGGTGGGCTTCCCACTTAGTTGGGAATTGGATATCATTGAACACTGGTCAAACAAACTTCTGTTTCTAATGGTGAAATGAACTCGTAAAATAAGAGTGTAGGGAGCACGTTAGTATCCCTAAAATTCCAGAACAAACTGCTGTACCCTGGAAATTTACCTATGTTGTATTTTAAACACTTAAATTTCTTGGAACACAGGGCCGTAATGAAGCTCCTTTGTAAGGAAACTCAACTTCAAATTTGTCTTCTTTGGGGGTCAGTTCTTCAGATTAGGAAGGTTATGCAATAGTAAAGGGAAAGGAAGGGATGGACTGGCTCTGGTGTTTTGGTAGCTTACCTGCTGGACATCATCCAGACAAGTCACCTCTCTGTGCTGAGAGGACTTGCTTAAGTCCTCCAGGTTATTACCAGGTGTAACTAACTGGGTCTGTGCGCGTGTAATAGCTGGGTTAGACCAAATGTCTGCATAGCTGAGAGATCTGTTTCCAGCAATGGTTTCTGGTAGCTATTTAGCCTCTAAAACATGGGGTGACATGGTGATCCTTTCACCAGCATACAACTTTGTTTGAGCTTAGCAATTTCAAGAGTTTGGGG
Organism: Nothoprocta pentlandii; assembly: GCA_013398315.1. Classification (NCBI taxonomy): domain Eukaryota; kingdom Metazoa; phylum Chordata; class Aves; order Tinamiformes; family Tinamidae; genus Nothoprocta; species Nothoprocta pentlandii. Next base: position 338,825 of record VZSG01000108.1, read on the forward strand.
TAGCGTCATGTTTAATGACTGTTGATGAGTTTTGCTTCCATTAACATGCCTTTTTTTTTTTTTTTTTTTTTTTTTTTTTTTTTTTTTTTTTTTTTTTTTTTTTTTTTTTTTTTTNTTTTTTTTTTTTTTTTTTTTTTTTGGTGTATTTCTGTATTACACTTGTCTTGTAGTAATGAACTTTTCAGGTGTTCTTGAAAAAAATACTTTTTGTTTTTTTGATGGAAGGCTTGTGTTTGATCCTTTTATTTGCTCATTCTCGAATTCTGAGCAATTCCAAATGCTGTTTGGGGATTTCTGGCACTGCATCCTCTGTGATTTTTAGAGCTATTATATCTCACTCTCCAGACATCTGTTAGCTGTGCTGAAGGGTCCTAACCTAGCCTTTTTTTTTTCTTCTGCCATTTGGGAGATACCTTATCCATCTTCTGTAACTTTTTTAGATTTGTGTTTTTTTTTTCTTCTGCCATTTGGGAGATACCTTATCCATCTTCTGTAACTTTTTTAGATTTGTGAATCCAGTTTGAGGTGGATTGACCAGAACAGTGTTCTTTTGTGTTACAGCTTTACAGCACTAACTAACTTAGACTCCATCACTGTGTAGGTCCAGTTCTTTCTCCTTTTGCCCCAGAACAGGTAAGGCTGGCACTTTTTTTGAGGCACAGAGCTGAGATGCTGCCTTGGGATGGGCCTCTCCAGTACTTGGTGCCCTGAGGAAACTTTCAGCTGGCAGCTGAGGACAGTGGTGCCCAGAGCACATGTGGAGGAGGGTTGGGTGCAGTTCTGGGCTCCCCAGCACAAGAGGGATGTGGAGCTTCTAGAGAGGGTCCAGCAGAGAGTAACGACTGAGGGACTGGAGGAATTCCTATTGTATAAGGAGAGACTTAAGTGAGCTGGGCCTGTTTAGCCTGGAGAAGAGAATTTTGAGAGGAGATCTGATCAATATGTGCAAGTACCTGAGAGGAGAATGTAGGGAGGAAGGGGCCAAGCTCTTCTCAATGGCTGGTGATAGGACAAGCGGCAATGGGTACAAGTTGAAACCCAGGCAGTTTCATCTGCATGTGAGGAAGAACTTCTTTCCTGTGAGGGTGCCAGAGCCCTGGCACAGGCTGCCCAGGGAGGCTGTGGAGTCTCCTGCTCTGGAGATCTTCCAAAGCCGCCTGGCTGTCACCTTGTGCTCTGGGTGTCCCTGCTGGAGCAGGGGGTTGGACTGGGTGATCTCTAGAGGTCCCTTCCAACCTCAGCCATTCTGTGATTCTATGAAGGGCTCAGTCCTGAGGGCAAGAAGCTGAGAATGGGATCACGGGGACTGATGCAAATCCTGAAACCTCCAGAGAGCGGATGCAGCATCTGGTGAATGGCAATTCTGGCAACATGATGTTCTTCACAGTTGTGATTTGTTCCTGATGGCTTCACAGAGGGGACATTCATCTTTGTGAATCAGAGTGACATTTCACACACACTTGACGTGTCACCATTGTATTAGCATATCCTAGACTTTGTGATGCTGTTAATGAAAATAATGTGTGTCTGCTCCTAGAACTGGCTCTGTTAGTAACTCCATCTGGATAATCCTTCTTCAAGCAGTGTCTACTGTGTCTTCACTTCGGCAGTTTCTTAACAGTCTTGCAGTTGTTATGCTAATCTGTGTTCATTAGTTAATTAATAGCTTTCCATATGGAAGGGTAGAGGAAGTCCCCTTGCTGATGCTTTCACAAGCAACTAAGCAATATACTCCTTTCCCTAAATTTCTGACCATGTTTTTGATACTAACAAGTCCACCTAGGTTAGGTATAATTAGGAATGCCTTTGGACTTAGGTGTCCTGGGTTGATGTAGGGGTAGCTGCATTGTGGACTTTATTAATTGTTCCTTTTTCTGCTTTTGCCAGTGGAAAGTATATTCCTCGTGTGCTTTGCCACTTCCCAAGTTTCCATGGCCCTTTTTCCATGGCTTTTCCATGGCTTTTTCCATGGCCCTTTTTCCATGGCTGCTGTCTACAGCCGCCTGGGTAGTGGGAAGAGTTGAAGCAAGTTTGGTGTCTACAAGAGTGGATATTTGAGTGGTGTGAAAGACCAGAAGTGCTGGAAGGTGCAGAGGGGAGGCTCCGGTCTCAGCAGCAGCATCAAGCTGGGGCTTTAGTTCTTTTTTTTTCTTTTCATCCCCTTAAAGTTTGTCCAAAGTATTTTGTTGAGTGCGGAGCAGTTATGGGAATAGGAAGTAAAACAGCAGGGATGAGGATATATTTTAAGTGCCCCCTTTTCTTCCTCTCTAACCCTGATCAATCTGTAAGGTTGCATGGTGGTCTGGGTTGTGTTACAAACACTTTTACTGCTGTGACTGAGATGGCATAGGCAGGTGCCTTTTGTGCCCAAGAAAACTTTGGTCAAATTAGGCTGCTAAAACCGCTTAGGAAGGAGCAGGTGCCCATTTGTTTTGTCCCCTCATCAAGACTTTCTTTGTGGTAAATATATTTGAGAAAGTTATTTGGCTCAATATAGGAGCAAATAAATGGGATGTTATTACTTATGTTAGAGATCAGGTAAGTTGATTTAATGGTCCCTACTGACTACAGAATCTCTAGACCTATGGAAACTATATGAAGAGAGGCTAATGATGTCCATAGTTTATGCTGAAATTATGAAATTCAGTCTTTACGTTGCTGTGATTAATCCAGCCACATTACGTGCAGCTCTGTGACGTGGTGTAGCCGTAGCAGTGACAGAGTTGCAAATACACTGCGTCTCTTGAGTGCTTCACGTAGCTTTTTGTGGATCTGGAGTCAATGAAGGGCACAAAGGTGGTTTGTGGGGGAGTTTTTTGATATGTGACAATGATGCCTGGGACATGCTCAGTGAGGTATTTCAAATGGCTTGCTGGGCTTGAGAGCACTGGGAGCATTTACAGCCCTAGGCTTGTAAGTGTGATGCAGGTATTTTCCTTTTTAGTTTATTCATTGGAGCAAATGCTCTCAGAATGGATACGTTTGATATTTAGTTGTTTTTTTTTTTCCTTTAAGATGGTTTCTTAAATAACTTTTCAAGAGACATTAAATCACCTTGTGAAGCAGGTGGCTACCACAATGGGTGACCCACGTTCTAGTACTTTTTATCCTGCTTTGGAAGCAATGGCAACTTGGCTCTTTTACATCCCAAGCAGACATCCCGAAGGTCAGGATTTTAGTCCCAACAAGAGGTAGAGGAGGGCAGGGGCGGGGGATACAGCACACAGCAGGTTGGAACCTCGTTAATGTGGACTCTCAATACCCAGCAGTTGGGTGTGCTGTGGAGCTCGGTGCATTGGCGGGTGCTGCAGGACAGCTCTGGATTTGCACCTTCAGTGCGGATTTGCATGGAGATCAACTCTAGAACTGACTGACAACTAACACAAGGAGTTAGGGTTTTACCATCCTTTATTAATGCCCAACAGCCTTCCAGGTGCAAGCTGCAGTGTTAGAGAGCGGGTTATAGGCAGACGCTATCTGACCTAGCAGTTGTCGACCACAGGGTCGTCACCGTCTCTCGATGCTTGCTTTGCTCCAGTGCTGCAACAGCCACAGAAATGCACGTTTTACACACTGCTGTCCTTGGCAGGCTTGATGGGGCTCCTCTGCAGCCTGTGTGTATGTATGTGTGTATATATATGTGTGTTTGCCTGTATGCATATGTATGTATGTATGTAGTAACAGGATATCCCAATGGGAGACCTGATCCATGGGATCCATACGTCTGTTGCAGAAGGACTAGGGCCTTGTGTCTGGACAAGATATGTGGCTGCAGGACACTTGGTCTGATATTAGATGTCTTACAGCTGAGCATGTGGCTGTTAAGGCAGTGCCTGAAGAACATTATGTAAAACTCTCACAGATCAAGAGCTTCTTGACTATGAGGGTGCCAGAGCCCTGGAAGAGGCTGCCCAAGGAGGCTGTGGAGTCTCCTTCTCTGGAGATCTTCCAAACCTGCCTGGCTGCTGCCCTGTGCCCCGTGCTCTGGGTGTCCCTTCTGGAGCAGGGGGTTGGACTGGATGATCTCTAGAGGTCCCTTCCAACCTCAACCCTCCTGTGATTGTGTGATCTTCCAAAACACAAACAGGTTTTTGGATATCCTCAGCACTGATCATGTTCTTTTTTACTTAAGGTTATAAGCATTCAAATGTAGCCTTATCATCTCTTGAGTTGCTGACTTTTACCATTTATTTTGAAAAAAACCACTAGCCTTGGGTTGCCACTATTTGACTTCTCCAGGGACCACTTTTTTTTGAATTCTTCATAGTAGCAAAATAGTCTTCGTTGTTATTGAGGAGCTAATCAGTTTGCAGAATAAGTACACTCCTGCCTTTCTGGTGAAGCAAATGTGAGTAGCACTTTCCTTACCTGTCAAAAACAACAACAGCAAAAACAACCCCAAGCCCCAACAGACTCCACAGGGAGAATTAAGGAGACCTAGCTAGGCTGCGTCTACTTAGTGGGATTGCTTTAACTGGAGTTAAGAGCAGCCCCCCAGTAACATGTGGACCAAGCTGTATCTGGAAGAGCAGAACAAATTAGAGTAAAATTAAATAGTCTTCTATCTTTTAATATATGTAAAATTCTACATATAGTAATGCAGAGCATGTTAAGAAAAAGAGCTTTTTTTTTTTTTTTTTTTTTTTTTTTTTTTTTTTTTTTTTTTTTTTTTTTTTTTTTTTTTTTTTTTTTTTTTTTTGTAGAGATATTCAGTTGAAGTCCACCACTTCGCTGCTTTTCTTTTGAGTGCAGGAAGTTACTCACTTTACAAAATGTTTTCAAGATTCCCAGTTTCTCCTTGCTTCCTTATCCGATCGCCTGGCTTTGGTGTGTGCATGTACTCCTTCCTCAGGCCCTTTCTCCTGTTGTGTGCAGTTCTTTTTGCTAAAACTTGTTTTCATACTACTGTAGTTATGTTTCTGTTTGCTTGCATGATTCAGTTACTGTACTTGGTGTGTATTTTTTCCACTAACCACCTTTAAGTTCCGTTAGTGTGATGGCATTTACAAGGTAAGGAAACGAAGCTGGTGTTCTTAGGCTGGGCCATTTTGAAAATACACTAAATTAATGGAGGCTTTTTAATGTGAGATTTAGATAAACCTTTACAACTTTTTGTTGTTTGTTTGTTTTTTTTTAATCTTGCTTTTAATCAACTTCTTCAAAATAACTATGCTGGAAAGAAATGGTGATGCTGAAATTGTAGAGAGGTTGGCAGAGGAGGAAGTGCTAAAACCATTTTTTTTTTTGCAGGGGGAGCTTAAACAGCTCCGTTAACATGGTGGGGAAGGGGCCCCTCTGCTGCAGCTCTGCATGTCCCTGTGCTTGGCAGGAGCGTCGGCTTGTGGGAGCGGACAGGTCTGTGGCTGTTGGTGGTGGCCTCGGGCCACCTCGCAGCGATGCACCCGGAGCTGCACGCTGCACAGAGTGACTAGTGCCACAGGGATATAGTGGAGTACTTGGGAGGAAAAGTCATGTCACTTATGCAGTGTTGGATGGTTATAGCTGTAATGGCAGCAGGTATCATTTGAAGTTGGACATCTGGAAAGATATTGAAATATTAAAAAATACTGTATGAGACATTTTTTCACAGGGACATAAGATTGGAGTTTCTTTTGTGGTAGGAGAGAAGTTGCTCCTGATGTTTGTATGGAGAGCCTAATGAGCAGGATATATATCAAGCCTAAAGAGTAAGTTATATAACATCTGCATCTCAACTTGTAGGTGTATAAAGAAATTAATAGGGCTGTCGCCAGCCTTACTGTGATCAGGCCTCTAGCAGAAGAGGGGTCACCAGGGATTTTTCTTCCTTAAAACTGTCTTACACTCCACTGTGACAGTCCTGGCTTTTGTGTTAAGCCATGTTTAGTGTGTGGTGCAGGTTCAGAAATGAGGAGAAGAGAGATGATCTCCTTGGATCCCACCATGCAACTGGATGATCCAGTTGGATCTCACTATGCAGCTGTGATGGTGGCTTCAGAGGCTGTGGCTGGGTCAGGGTCTCTCCCTCCCTGTCAACATCCTGCTCGTCAGTTGGTCTAACCCTGCAGGAGCCTTCATTGGGATAACTCGTCTTGTGGTGGAGGCTGCAGCATAAGTTGGGGTCGAGACCGTCTTCTCCTGCTTGTGTTAAGCCTGTGTTGAGAACCTTCACTGTAACCTCATGTGATCATTCACTCAAGGCCTGATTACCAGAAACTTCATATATAAAATAAGATGCTTTCCAGATTAGTGTTACCAATGTGTTTAAACTAGTGTTGTAGCTGCAATTATGGAGGAAAAAGTAGCCAAGAAATGGCTACTACTATGGCTACTACCAATTTCTACTACTACCACTAGTAGTAGTAGAACAGTATATAGTACCTTATATATTTTAAAGCTTTTTTTTTTTTTCTCTCTCACTGGGTTATTTTTTCACTTCTTTAAATTTAGAGAAATGAAAAACTACAAAAGTTTACGTAGTTTAAAAAAAATGTAACATTTTTGATGTAAAGATTATAAAGAATACATTAGGGAAAAAAAGAAAAAGAAAGGAGTTGGTCAAAGGGTGAGGCCTGTGACAAGCAAATGCCGCCACTGTGAGACTTCCTATGCGAGTTTGTAGTGTTAGAGAGCAGGTTATATGCAGACCTATGTGAACTGTGAGTTTGGTCCAGCGCTCACAAGTTGGAAGTGAAAACTCTTGGGATTGACAGAACTTCCCATGGAGGGGGAGTTCATTTTTCCTGGTTCTCCTGGAGTGCTCTTCCCAGGCTGCATGGAGGCTGGTCTGCTGGAGGTCACCTAGCAGCGGTGCCAGTGTCCCCTTAGTTCAGCTCAGTTTGTGGGCTCTCTTGTCGAGCGATGCAGCCAGAGAAGGGAGCATCACGGGTGAACACTGGGAGGAGGCTGCTGGTGGCCATAGGTGGAAGTGGATTTCCTGGCTACCTGTTCAGTGCTCCAAAGCTGGGGTGGCCAGTGCGTCCCATGCAGTGGGGCAGTTTGCTCTGCAGGCTCCTTGCTCTGAGCTGGGCATGTGTGCAGTGTGTTGCCCAGCTGCAGTATTGCTGATAGCAGTGTCGAGAACAGCAGAGAAATAAAACCTTAGTAGTCAGTACAGCTCATCCTGGAGAGAAGCTGTGTCTCTGAAGATGTTCTGGTTATTGATGGTGGTGACATATCATGGATCTCTACCTAATTGTATGTGTCTATATATACAAATATATGTGGATATATACATAGAGTGTACGTTATTAGGTAAGGCCTCCTCAAAACTGAGAAACAAAAAGTGTTTGTGATCAGATCTATCTCTTAGTTTACCTGCAAAAGACTTAATCACAGAATCACAGAATATTCAAGGTTGGAAGGGACCTCTAGAGATCATCTAGTCCAACCTTCCTGCTCAAGCAGGCACACCTACAGCATGTGGCACAGGGCGGCATCCAGGCGGGTTTTGAAGACCTCCAGAGAAGGAGACTCCACAGCCTCCCTGGGCAGCCTGTTCCACTGCTCTGTCACCCTCACAGTGAAGAAGTTCCTCCTCACCTGGAGATGGAACTTCCTGTGCTCCAGCTCATGCCCATTACCCCTCGTCCTATCGCTGGCCACCAGTGAAAACAGCCTGTCCCCTTCCTCCCTGCATTCTCCCTTCCTGAACTTATACACATTAATCATATCCCCTCTCAGCCTTCTCTTCTCCAGAGAAAACAGGCCCAGCTCACTCAGCCTCTCTTCGTACGAGAGATGTTCCATTCCCTTAATCATCCTGGTTGCTCTTCTCTGGACCCTCTCGAGAAGCTCCACATCCCTCTTATACTGGGGAGCCCAGAACTGCACACAGTACTCCAGGTGCGGCCTCACCAGAGCTGAGCAGAGGGGCAGAATCACCTCCCTTGACCTGCTGGCAACACTCCTCCTGATGCCGGCCAGGATCCCATTGGCCTTCTTGGCCACGAGGGCACACTGCTGACTCATGGTTAACTTGGTGTCCACCAGGACTCCCAGGTCCCTCCCTGGGGGGCTGCTCTCCAGCAGGTCGACCCCTAATCTGTACTGGTGCCTGGGGTTATTCCTCCCCAGGTACAGGACCCTGCACTTAATCAAGTACTCCAGTCCCCAAATGAAATACAAAACAGGATCTGACGTGAAGAAGAGTCCCTCTCCAAGAAGGCAGGATGCGACGAGTGGTTGTGTAGGAGGCAATTCCTCAGACAGTCACACATTGCTTCCAAATATATGCTGAAAAGTGCTGGGCACTCTGGGACTTAAATAATTCAGATCATAAGTTACTTTTGGAAAAGTGTTTGTTTGATTTCGAAAAGTAAATGCATACAAGGCAACCAATTTTTGTATTCAGTCTTAAATCCCTGTATGTTGTCTTGATTATAGGCCTGGCTGGAAGCCATATATTGCCTCTTTCTTATCAACCTTCAGAATAAGCTTCAGGTGTCTTCTAAATTTGAAAAGTAGTTCCGTGATTTGAATGACTACTGCACAGTTCAAGTGCAGATCCTCTCTGGGATGGAGCAGGTTGTGTATTACGGTGGCTGGGCCTTGTGCCTCCCCTGTGCAGGGCACATCAGAACGGGGCAGCCGAAGCCGCTCTCGACGCGGGTTGTCCAGACAGCCCTTGGGCTGAGAACGTCTGATCCCTGTGATGTGAAGCAGCTCCCGGGCGCTGCAGGGCTCAGCTCACATATTTGTATAACCCAGGTCACCGATGGATGGGGCCGAATTGGCTTCGTGAGTGGCTTAGACGCTCCTGCTCTGCGGGTGTGAACATCTGCTGGAAGCACAGGGTGAATAGCTGCCAAGTACTGCCAGATATCCTGCTGTCTGTGTCCAACCCTTGCTTTTCATCCCTGGTTAGCTATTTGAATAAGGTAAATGACGGTTATCTGGTGTTTTACTCTAAGAAAAAAGGTGATGAACGTTTAAGGGTTTGTCAATAAAACTGTGATGGAACCTGTGCCTTGTGGCTGGGCTCCACGGAAGGCGAATCGTGCGACTGCAGGGCCCGGTGCTGAGCCAGGTAGGCTCGTTCTGGTGTTGCAGAGCTGAGCGTGGAGCCCCCATATTCTTGTATAACTGACTCCCCTGTAGAGCAGAACTATACAGGGGAGTGGTTCTCTTTAGGGTCTTTAAAGAAAAGGATTATTTTCTTTAGGGGAACTTGAACGTCTTAATAGAAATGTGCATCATGCATTAGAACTCTTTGCTTTATGGTAGTTTAGTTACATTGCTGCTGTAACAAGTGATTGCAAGAATGAAATAATATATTTATTGTCCTTACTGTGGTACACGCACTGGTGAAGAATACTGCATTGCCTGCTCGTCTGATATTTTTTCTCCTCTTTCTCCTTCTGTTTTGGCCTCCTTCTCAGCTCCACGAGCGCTGTCCCATGGCACTCCCCTGCCCGCGCTTCTCGAGTTCGCTTTCGATCGTCCTCCCCTGCATGTGTCTGAGTGTCGCACGGCTGCCCTGGTGGCTGCCACCGGCTGTCCTGCTGTGTAGCCACAGCAGCAGCCCTGTCCCTGCTTCCCCCAGTACCCCCTGCCTTGTGGTGGCTGTCAGCAAGGTGCAGACCCACCAGTGATGATGACGTTACTGTCTCCAGTGCCTTCTGCTGCTCCACGTGTATTGGTGCACATTTCATTTCTTATTCCTGTTTCTTACAGACTTCCAGGGCTCGCTCTGTAGCAATAAGCCTAGACACAACATGAAAACTCAGCTAACTTGTTTACTTGTTTACTTGTTTACTTTTTTTTTTTAATTTTTTTTCATAAGTCAGTAACACCCATAGGCCACCGTTTGGGAACAGTTACATTAGACCCCTTGACCACCAGCAGGGTTACCCCCTGCTTCCACTCTTGGGGATTCTCAGTTTGGGGAGTTCTGCCAGGCTGCACTTTCTACAGACATTTCAGATTTTTGTTTCCACTCCTGTCAAGTTTGTAATGCACTTTCCTTGCAGATACAAACATTGCTTTTGGCAAGGCAATTTCTTCTTGACTTTAGCAGCAGCAGGTAGAAGCAATTTGATCTTTATTGTTTTTAAGCTGAGAAGACCTCAGTAGGCACGCTTGCCTTTCCATAATGCTGCTAGGGCTCAGGCTGTGTCATTTGCAGGAGGTGCTTTTCATGGGTGGCAGTCCCAGGGGTGCCAGTTTAACGCCCTTGTGGGCTCTTGTGCCTTCTCCTGAGGAGCAGCTGACCTGGAGGAGAAGGGAGCACCTGGCTCCTCCTCGGGTTGTCCACCTGCCAGTGCCCTCCATGGAACTGCAGAAACACCGAGGTCAGCCCTCTTCCACACTGTATTGCCAGAAACTGGTGAAAAGGCAAAATTTGTGTGTCCAGCAGAACGAACTTTGCAAGGAATTAGTTCTGTTCATCTCATTCTTAATTTCTTTTATCATGGATGGATCTTTTTATTTATTTATTTTAGCAAAAATGTAGTGCAGTTCTAAGATACCAGTGCGAACAGATTAGCTAAAACATCATTTAAAAACATTTGCTTATTGATTTTAATAACAGGACTGTCACTTGAGTGTTAGCAATGGTTGATTTTAGAGAATGTCACAAGTGACTGGTGATACTCTGACAGCTGAGATCATACAGAAACTTAATAATGATATCACTTCTAATATATCATCAAGAAGGTGATATTTTATCTGTCTAACATGACTCTTCCTGAATTGGTTCACATGGGTGGTAGGAATGGATGTGATACCTTGTTCCTTTTTATCTTCTCTCTTTTTCTCCCCTCAATGTATTTCACAGTAGGTGGAAGGGGACAAGGAAGCGGACACAGCTTTACACGTGGATGCAGTGTTACTTCTTGACTGTATTAATGCCAAGTGCATGGTGCTTTTGACCTTAACCTGACTAAAAAATGCATCTGACACATAAAAACCCTTGTGTTATCTTCATTACCTCCATTGCTTGTCGTTCTTCATGGCAACCCTTCCATGAGTTGTATGGGGCTACTGTGTCAGGCGCTGCTCTTTGCCACCTCGCAGAACAGAAGGGAGGGTGCAGGCAATGCAGATGGAGAAAGGAATTAAAATCCTCCCAGTGCTCTGATGAAAATCCTTCCCGTGGCCTCGGGATCGCATCGCTCTTTTTAATTTGTTGGATTCCTGGCTCTTGTGTTCTTCAGATCGGTGGATGAGTTATACTAAGATTGCTGGAAGTAGATAGCTATTATGAGCAATGAAAATACCCGCTTAACTATGTTAGTCGAGATAAATGCTTATAAGAAAAATAAACCCTTATGTTTGGAGTATATGCCAGAGGTTATGAAAATTTCTCTGTGGCTGTGCAACAGCTATTATAGATATTTTTATTGGCATCATATTCCAGTGAATTTACTGCTCCTCAGTCTGAGTAAAGGACAGTATCTTGGAGGGACAGGTGGGAGCCTGATCCGTGGTAGCAATTTGTGCCTTCCCTCCATCCTTTTTACGTTATGGGAGGAGATTTGCTCTTGGGGCGGGAGCCAGGTGAAGGCCTGCAGCTCCACACGGGGTCGAGCCTTTGGTGGCAGGGTGGGGATGGGCTCTGGGGGCTGCTGCCCCAGCTGCACCCATGGGTCACACACCGGGTGTCGCGAGTGGTTGGCGGAGGCGCCATCCAGCAGCTCCATCACTCCCCGATGGTGCAGGGCTAATGGGGTTGTTTCTCTCTCCTGGCGTTTGCTGGTGGGGCAGTCCTGTTTGGATGCTGTTCCTCTTGGATAAAGGATACTTGGATACAGTTCCTCCTAATCACAGAATCATAGAGTCATTATGGTTGGAAAAGACCTAATGTTCTCCCTGTAGAAAGGGCTTGAAAGAGCATTTGCTGAACGAATGCCTGCTGAGGTGGTGTCCTGCTTTTGGGTCTCAAGCTGAATCCCATGGCACTGTTGCCAGGTTTATTATTTGAAACAAAAGGCAATTGCCCAGCTGAGGTGTCTAAATCTTTGTGAAGTACCCGACCTAACACTGCGCAGCATTTTGATTGAGATGTTAAGACTGTGGAGCTCAAGGAAGATGAAAGCTGACCTGGGGTTGCTTTTACACTGGAAGGACCCAGCCCTCCACAGTAAAACTGTCTCATTACTGTAGCACCACTGTAGTCTGCAACAGTGTTGTCTGGAAGAGGGCTGATGATGTGCTTTATTTATTTATTTATTTTTTAATACCTATAAAGATGGCATTTTATTTATTTGAAAGAAAATTGAAGTATGCTTGCGCTACACCAGAAAAATATATTTATACCTGCGGTATAAACTGCTTTTCCTTTCAATTGGTCAGTGCTACCTGGACCACTCTGGATTCCAAAATAATGCCAGGAAGATGCTACCTGCCAAGGATTCAATCTGGTGTTTATGGTAGTATGGATAACATTGGATGACCAGGTTTTTCTCTCTGTTTTTTTTTCCCGATCCTCCTTTCTGACTGGCATATTATGGGAGTTTTCTATTTTTGACTTTGCAGACTGTGTTCCTGAAGTGTTAACGTTGCTGTTCTTTTGAAAAGTGCTGCTTTCCCTGTAACTTTTGCTGAAGGTGGTTGCTGGAGAACATCACACAGAATCACAGGATGGTCAAGGTTGGAAGGGACCTCTAGAGGTCATCCAGTCCAACCCCCTGCTCCAGCAGGGACACCCAGAGCACAGGGCACAGGGTGGCAGCCAGGCGGGTTTGGAAGATCTCCAGAGAAGGAGACTCCACAGCCTCCCTGGGCAGCCTCTTCCAGGGCTCACAGTCAAGAGATTCTTCCTCACATAGAGACCATGACCAGCTGTGATTGCAGGAGCAAGAGAGAGGGGAAGAAGAGACCCATTTCCCTTCCTTCCTCCTTGAGCACAAGTAGTGCAGGCCAGGATCTTAATGGAGCTGTGGGAAAACGGGATTCCTGTAAATCTGTGTGAGATTTAAGTCTTCTCAAGGATGCTTCTTGACTTTGCTGCAATTTTGTCATCAAGTCGTTTGTCTTGGTTTTCTGGCCTGCTTTTTTTTTTTTTTGTTTTCCTCCATTGTAGTGCTAGGAGGCCATGATAAGCAATGATAAATTAATCTTTTTTATAACCTGGTGGATGTGAAAGGTGGGCTCTGCAGTGCTCTCTTATTAGGTGCCCAGGCTTGCAGCTATGCAGTTCATGAAACTGCCCATACCAGTCTGCAGAGTGTTTCCAGCATGGTCTTCTCAAGCTTTCTTTTCCTTAGGTGAATATTGCCAGCCTGAGTGGACGGTCCCGCTGGCCTCAGTAACGGAGGCTGCTGCTGACAGTCCCTGCAGCCGAATGACAGTCACAAACATGTTAACACAAACATGTTAAACACAGTGTTTGACACTGCCTGAGCCAGGAGCTCCCTTTCTGTGGGCTCATCTCTTGCTGTGCTGAAGCCAAAACGCTCGTGTTTGTCCTGGAGAACCGACGACGAAAGCGAGGGCAGGCGGTGCCTGCTCGGCCACGAGCCAGTCCAGAGAGCAGCAGAGCTGCTGGCAGTCACTTCAGCGCCTTGTAGATAACCAGAATTTAAAATACTTCCAGTGTGTAACTAAAAGCTAATTAGTTATTGCTAATAACTAATTTCTGAATAGTGTGAAGGAACTTAGAAGTTCATTAATTCCTTCATTGAAGGAATTAGAAGTTCATTAGTATGAACTCTAAGCTCCCTCTGGTGGTTACGTGGTGCAGTCTAACCCTTGATCAGCAGCCGTTGCCCATCCGGGATGACTTTGAGAGTCTGAAGAAGTTGCTAACATGCAGTTATTGAGATTTTAAGAATTAATGTAGGGAGATGATGTGTCTTATGCCTTTCCAGGGTTATAGACCAAAGATGATCTATAGACCAGACGTCAGAAAAGTGAAATGTAAGAGTTGAAATACTAAAGTTAGGGCTCTCTTTCCTAGTTACTGTAAGTGTAAGATGGTGTTTTCCTCCAACAATTTCAGTGCTGCCATTTTCTCAGTGGGGCCCTAATTTGCTGCTGAGGTCCCTAGAAGCCCCTGTCCTTACGTATGCAGAGCACTGAAGAGAGAGGCGAGCTCTGCGTAGCAAAGCCACTGCATTAGTGCAGAATCGGATAGCCCCTCATCTGCTGTCCGTGCTTTTATATAGGAATATAAATAAAAGTGATCCCAGCCTTGCACAGTGTCCCTGCTTGTCACTTGTGCCCCAAGGATGCCCTCTGCCACGGCTGTGTTTCCTGAGGTGTCCCCGGACGCGGTATCGGCACAGGGTGACAGCGCTCGCCTCCGTTTCTCCTCTCCTTGCTGCATCTGTTTGCCCCTGTCTGATGCCTGTGAAAGCAGCAGGAGGCTGTTCCCTCCCTGCTCTCACTTTTGGGAGGCTGGTTGGAGCCAGCGAGGGGGTGACAGGGCCGCGCGGGGGCTCTTCCTTTGGTGCCACTGGGGTAGTCGAGCGAGTCGGTCATCCCCAGCGCCTCGTTCTTCGCCCTCACGAAACCTCCTTGGCCCAAGGGATGTCGTAGGAGCGACTCCGGAGCATTTCCTTGGTGCTGTGCAGCAACAAGAGGCCGTGGATTGAATGTGCTGAAGTTGTAACTGGAAGGAGCAGCCTGTGAGAGCAGCCGTTGTGTCCTGCACCAGCTTCTGCTGTCCTGGGGAGAAGCAGCCCCGGGGGGTTGATCCTGGTGCAAAATAACCTCCTTTGGTGGTTATTGGAGATGCCTTTCAGTTGTCACTTGTCAGGCTTGCTTCTCTGTGGAGGTGCAATGGGAACGAGCAGGGACTGCTTTTCTTCTTTTGGTTTGCTTTTGGCAATAGATGCAAGAAAATAATAAAAAGAAATTAAATGCATGAGTGTCAAGCTGTAGCTGTATCATTCGTCCCTAACATTGGGCGGGGGCATCTTCCAAGGCTTGCCTGCTTGTTTGATGCCCTGCTCAAAATATTTTTGTGGCACTCGGTGCAGCTGCACTTGCTGGGTTGCTGGGATCAATTTTTCCGCAACACAAGCTGCAGCCCTTAGCGCTGAGTTTTTATCACAGAAGCACCAGGAAAATTTCCTGTGAAGCTTCTATTTTACATGTTTAAATTTGCTTCATAACTCAATAAAAGCCTGTTTTTTCTGGATTTCCAGGATTTCAGTTGGGGATGGGCTGAGCTCACTCTCAACTGCTTGGGCACCCAGTGCCTGGAGGGCATCCTACTCCTCAGCTGCGTATAACAGAGCACAGCCCAAGGGAAGAAGAACTGCAAAGGGACAGGGTATTTATCCTGCATCCAGAAAAGCAGGGACTTGCCTTCTTCCTCTGCCTACTTTGCAAGAGTTTCCCTCCAGCATTAAACACTAGAGGGTGGTGTGTTACTGCCAGCGCTTTAATTCTAAGTGTTCACAGCTTGTTTTGGGTTTATCATTCCAACAAATGTAGAGAAATGAGAAAAAAGCTGAGGCAGGGACTGAAGTAATGGACACTTGTAGATGAGGTAGCACTTGTTTTTGGTATCACATATCACACGCAGCCCTGTGCCACGTGCTCTAGGTGACCCTGCGTGAGCAGGGGGGTTAGACTAGATGACCTCTGAGGTCCCTTCCAACCTTGGGCATTCTATGATTCTGTGATTCTATGATAAAGCAGATGTTTATAAGCTTGTAATATTCCTCAGAGGTATTTACAATGAAGATGTACTTTAACTGCTCTTTAGTATTTAAGTAACTTTATTTTGGCTCTTTTCTCTCAGGCACCACCTTCCATGGTCAATAATGAACAACGGCAACACGCTGAGCACATATTCTTATCATTTAGAAAATCAAAATCGCCATTTGCTGTTTGCAAACACATTTTGGGTAAGTTTTAATAAATGAAGATGTTCAACATATGCCTGTTTTAATACTTATATTCTGCACTTTGGAGTATGAACATTATTTTGACTTCAGTAAGGGGAAGATTTTGCCTACACTTTGTTTGCATTTTGTTTTTTGTTTGTTTTTTCCCACTCACATTTCATGTTTTGTGCATTTGTTTCTGTACAGTATCTTTGACTCTGTTAATTAATTTGGCCAGAATTGATTGGCCAGATCAATTCAGATTGACCAGAATAACTGAGTTTGGATGGAGTCTCAGGAAGTCTTTGATGCTTCGCTCGAAACATTGTCAGCACCGAACTTGAATCAGGCTGCTTAGGGCTTTGTTCTGTTGGGTCTTTAAAACTGGGAAACTTAAAAATAAAAATTATTTTTTTTTAGCCTGTTGTAGTTGTCATAATTAAGGTAGTTGAGATGTCTGTTCTTTTAAGAAATGAAAGTGAATTTACAAATGGACATGTTTTTTAGAATGCCAACAAAATTCAGATTTTGCATTAGTAAAGCCGTAAGTTTGGGTGTTTGAACAGTACCTTGCACAAATGCATTTTAAGGCCAGTGTTGTGCAGTAGCTTCCAAGTGGCTCTTCTGTGGAGAGGGTCAGTCCCCCTTCCTCACGCCCACCTTGGCAACGCCCACGTTGTATCTTGGCAGGTTCCACGATCACCTGAGCAATGGAGGGGCAAGTCAGAGGCTGGGTTTAACCAGAGGGCTGTTTCAGATTCGCCTTGCAAATGTTTGCACGGTGTCTGACTGTGGGAGAGCGGGAAGGCACCAGGGTGCAGCAGGGAGAGGGCAGGGCTGCTCCTTTGGTGTCAGGGCTTGACGTCTTGGGGAAGCGACAGATTAAATGTTTGCAGAGCAGCTGGGCTGCGATAACAGAATCACAGAAGGGTTGAGGTTGGAAGGGACCTCTAGAGATCACCCAGTGCAACCCCCTGCTCCAGCAGGGACACCCAGAGCACGGGGCACAGGGTGGCAGCCAGGCGGGTTTGGAAGATCTCTAGAGAAGGAGACTCCGGAGCCTCCCTGGGCAGCCTGTTCCAGGGCTCTGTCACCCTCACAGGAAAGAAGTTCTTCCTCACATGGAGATGGAACTGCCTGGGTTTCAACTTGTACCCATTGCCCCTTGTCTTGTCACGGGCCACGGGGATGAAGGCCCTCAGTGCCCTTCTGTTGTGGTGCCTGGCACCTTTGAAGTCCGTCAGGTGCAGCTTGTTCGGGTGGCCAATTCCCTGCACTGGGCTAATGAGCTGTGCTGGGTCATGGGCCTGGGGCAAGGCTGCCTCCTCACGGGGCTGCACAGCCCTCCGAGGCCTCCGGCCTCCGAGCCGGGCGCTTCCCGAGGGATCTCCAGCCCAGCCACCCCGCTGAGCACGGCCAGGAGCCCCTGCAGGCTGAAGGCCTCGCCAGGTTTCCGTTGGGGCCCAGCTACTGCCAACAGCTGAGCGCTGTGGCCTGTTTGGTGGAAGTAGCAGGGGATGGGCTCAAAGGTTTGAGGGGCTGCAGCTGCTGTGAAGGGAAAGAGTCAGGTAGGTGTCACCCTTTTACCAGAAATGTCTTGAGGGATCTCTGTGCAAACACTTCAAACTTGGTCGTGCTACTAGGCCTGAAAAAAAAAATGTTATTATGTTAGTATTGCAGGCCTCAATACTATGTTGTTAAACTGTTGTACATAATTAGCAGGTTGTTGTTAACTTATTTCATACCCCGCACTGCCAATCAAAGTCTCTACAAATCACAGAGTTTCAAATGAGTTTCTCTGTCTTTTAGTATGTTACAGCAACTCTTCTTTGGATCCCAAAGCTTATAACCACCTTCTTTGGTGTAGAGGTCGTCCAAGCTGATGCTTTTTATTTTCAATTGATCCTTACAAAACTGTGAACAGGCAAAATGATATATTTAAGTTATTTTGTTTATATAACAGTTCCAGTTCTCATATGCGGAATATTTACCACTACCCAGGAAGAAATAATGGGAATTTAATAAATAAATAGCTGGCAGTATGAGTTTTGCTAAGGGACGCATCTTTGCGTCTTGTTCTTGAAGGAGTGAATGCAGTTTAGCATTAATAGTGGAACTGTCACTGCAGGCATCTTCCTTTCTCTTTCGAAATACTGCTGGTTGCAAAGGATGTGAGACAGGAATCTGTAACCTCTTTACAGTGTTCAGAAACAGTGCTTTAAACAGCTCATGTGCAGTCCCCATTGAGAATAAGCTTGGCTTGTCTTGGGACAGGGCTTTCCTTGCAGCAGCTTCTCCACGAAGCAGTTGAAATGCTGAGACTCAGAACTAGGAGCCTTTTTCCAAAGTTCTGTGCTTCTTGAGTTGGTTATAGGGTCGGCAGGGGAAGAAGAGCTGATTTTTACCTGAGGGGTGAGAAGGGAACAGCAGTGATTACAAAATCAAGGATCTAGAGGAGGGGAAACAAGCTGTAATGGGGAAGAAATAAAGTCCTGAAGGGATATGCACAAGTAAGGAGGTGTAAGAACCAGAGAGAGGACTAGAGAAGACTGGGTTGGCCCAAACGAGAAAACTGGAGATGTGTCCAAAGTAGGAAGTGCCAGAGTTAAGATTCCCACAAAGGAGTAATTTGGCTCATTTTTAGGTGTATGTTAAACTTGGACATTAGTTTTTAATTTAGTGAGATGCTAACTGCAATTTTTAAGTTAAATTTTTTTAAAAAATGCAGTAGGTCAAGAAATGCATCCTACCATTCTTAGTCTTGATATTTGGTTCAGTCTCTGTGTGCAGCCAATTTTTCTTCACCAGAATCTCTAACCCAACTGAAGTTATATTGGACGATTTGATAATTGGATTATTGATTGACTTTCACCCCTGTGAAATGTAAATTCTTTGTTTTTGTGGTAACAGAATAATCTTGAAAATTCCAGTACTTTTTTTTTTCTTAGAGAAATTCCTTTTTTTTTTTTTTTTTTGGTGATACCTACAAGTTAAATATATGTGTGTCTTCTGATACTCTCATTGCCTTTATTTTTCCCACAGAAACTAGTAAAGTGGACTATGTCCTTTTCCAAGCTGCTACAGCGATAATGGAAGCAGTTGTACGAGAATGGATTCTGTTGGAGAAAACGAGCATTGAGTCACTGCGAACATTCCTTCTAACCTATGTCTTACAGAGGCCTAAGTAAGTATGGAAAAAATAACTCCTTAACACATAAGATTGGGCATAGGATCTTGTTATGCCTTTTGTTTCCAAATATTGTGGTGAAAGACTGCTGCAACACTCGTGGTTCTTCCTTTTTTTGAAGCTTGGTTGAGTTCTGAGAAGTTGTCAGCTTTCCATTAAGCTTTCACACAGAGTGTTGGGGGGAAAAAATGGTATTTCAAATTTTAGTGGCTATGGATGTTCAAAATCACTTGCAAACGTGTCTTTGCAATGTTGTTTACAGCCTTCAAAAGTATGTTCGGGAGCAGATTTTGTTAGCAGTAGCAGTAATAGTGAAACGGGGATCATTAGACAAATCAATCGACTGCAAAAGCATTTTCCATGAAGTCAGCCAGCTGATCAGCAGCGGTAACCCCACTGTGGTGAGTAGCCTTTTTTTTTTTTTTTCCCAACATTTAAGCAGTCTGTATCAATAAAATAAATGATGCACTCCGTAAGCATAAACTCTTGTATACTTTCCTTATCCAGAAATTAAAATTAGTAATCAAAATGGTAGTTTTATCCAACCAATCATCTGCTAAGACTGTTTAGATTTTGGAAGGAGGATCTCTTGAGATTAGGGCTAGTCCTTGCTGCATTTCTTAGGTAGTAGGTCTGTCTGAGTTGTGCCCCAGTTGTCACACTAACGTGCAAGTTTCCCTGGATTTCTTTAACAAATCAGCGTGGTCTAAAACGGGCTCCCCCGGCCGGCGGTGGCTCCCGCACCGTCGCTTGCCCTCCCATCTGTCCGCGCGGCAGCCTCAGGCTCAGCTGTCGGAATCGGCCGCGCAACAAGCGGCAGCGACCTCGGCCCTTCCCCGCCGCGCGGGAGGCCGCGGAGGAAGGGCTGCGAGGAAGTAAAAAGGGGAATGGAAATACAAAACTTACTCTAGGTTTAATGGCACTCGCGGCGGGGGGGAGTGTTACCTTCCCTGTTGAGCTCAAAGTGGAAACAAGGTGTCCAATATCTATCTGCGCGTTTAATGGAATCCCGCCTGCTATGCCAGGAGATAAGTTTAGAACAGGTCATAATAGAGGCATGTAACTAGAGATGAAAGAGAGGTGATTTTTCTCCTACCAAATGCAAATCTAAGATTATGGAGATTCCATACCGAAAATTTTAACTGAAGCTTTATTCAGACAAAGCCTCTGTGGCCATTAACATCGCTGAGCATTTAGGGATGACGTTTGTACTCAATGCAAGCTGCAAATGTCTAACTCTGAAAATTCAATCAAAGAAGAGCGCCAGGAGTAATGCAGCTCATGTCAGGGTCCTAAAAATAGCACATCACCTCTGAGTGCAAGCGGTATCTCTGCAGGGTGTGGAAGTTTCAGTTACATTTCAGAATTGCAAATTTGCTGTTATTTAGCTTGATGAAGAGGCTGCGATCTGGGGTTGTGCATGGTTTGGGTAGGAAGTTGTGTTTGTTTGACAGAACAGTGCAGAGCTTTTTCCCCCCACACTGCAGGGACTGTAGCTGCATGGTTTAAAAATGGAATCCCGACCAAGGTTTTCAGGTTGCGTGCACCAGCCTGGGCCCATGCAGTTTGTACAAGCTTTCAGCAGAGGTGTTAAAGCTGAGTAACAAATACCCATGCTGACAGAGGAGCTGTCACTGCGTTAGCTCCTGCGCAGTCTTGTGCTGCCCACAGCTGGGACTGGCACTGGGCAGAGCCACCAGCTGTGGGTGCCACCACAGGGAGAGCGGCTCCGCTCGCGGCTCTTTGGCTGCCCGGCCCCTCTCCTTTCATCCACATCTCCCCCTTGCACCGCAGGTGACCAAGGTGGTTGTGCTCAATGTGCTCAAGTTTTAGGGAGGGTATGAAATGTGTCTTGAGCAGGTAATGGTGTTTTTGATTCCAGCATGCTACTCCTGCTCGCTATCATAGGAATACACGAGATGCTGTTTGGACTTCTGTGCTGTATGGTGCAGGATGTGTTTAAGCCTTAAGTAGGCTGCTGTCAACACGTGTGCCCATCCATGAGGCTTCATGTTGTAAAAGAGTCCTTGTTCATGAAAATGTGTTTGTAATTTTCTGAGACTTTCATATCAGAACAGTTCTTGTACTGGCACTGCTTCCTGTGACCTGGCTCTTGGCATTTCAATAGGGAATAATAAGTAACACCAAAACCCTGCAGGTGTGTGGGTTTTTTCCTGCGGCATGTGTGGGTGTGTGTGGGTAAGTCATCACCACAGCCGAGCCCTTGGAGGGCTGAGGAAATTGTGCTGCTTTCCGGACCACGATGATCCGAGAGGATGGTGCTGAGGTAAGCACCACCCGGGCTGCCCTCCATGGCAATGTCGTTAACTCAGTCGTGTAGGGAAACAGGTTGCCACCCAAGCCAGGAAGAGTGGATATGCTGGGATTGATCAGCAGGTGTTTCTCAGCCTTCCATGAGTGCCTCCCTGGCTCTTCTTCCCTTTCTTTATCCCGTCTTTTCAGTGATGCACCATGCACGTTGCCTCCAGCCTCATACCCTGCGACTTTTGCCTCACCTTCCTGACTCCCAGTTCTCTCTAGTCTCCAGTCTCTCTGTGTCCTACACAGGCTGCTGCTCCATAACTTTTCCCCTCTCATGTGCTGCCCGACAACTGTGTCCTCCTGCCCTTAGTTTGTTCCAGCAGCTTTAGAAGTACCACGTGGAGTCAGCAGCAAATCCCTTTGTGTTTAAAAGCATTTAAAGTGGCCAAGAAGGCCAGTGGGATCCTGGCTGTATCAGGAGGATGTTGCCAGCAGGTCAAGGGAGGGGATCCTGCCCCTCTACTCAGCTCTGGTGAGGCTGCCCCTGGAGTGTTGGGGGCAGTTCTGGGCTCCCCAGGACAAGAGGGACGTGGAGCTCCTAGAGATGGTAGTGGAGGGCAACCAAGATGATTAAGGGACTGGAATATCTCTCATATGAGGAGAGACTGAGTGAACTGGCCTGTTTTCTCTGGAGAAGAGAAGTCTGAGAGGGGATCTGATTAACATGTACAAGCACCTGAAGCGGGAATGTAGGGAGGAAGGGGCCAAGCTCTTCTCAGTGGTGGCCAGTGACAGGACAAGAGGCAAGGGGTGTAAGCTGCAACACAGGCAGTTCCATCTGAATGTGAGGAAGAACTTCCTGACTGTGAGGGTGCCAGAGCCCTGGCACAGGCTGCCCAGGGAGGCTGTGGAGTCTCCTTCTCTGGAGATCTTCCAAAGCCGCCTGGCTGCCACCCTGTGCCCCATGCTCTGGGTGTCCCTGCTGGAGCAGAGTGTTGGACTGGATGATCTTTAGAGGTCCCTTCCAACCTCAAACATTCTGTGATTCAGACATGACTTGAGCTATTGATAATGGCTTTGTACAAGTGTTAGGTTGAGTCAGGCTAATGGGCTAACAAAAAGTGTACATTTTTTGCCTCCACAGCAGGGAAAAGATGACAATTTTTGGTCTGTTTGGAAAAAGAACCAGAGAATCCTGTGTGAAGAAAAGAACCAGCTTAAGTTGAAGGTGTAGTTATTTAATTTACATAACAGTTTGTGATTGAGATTGTCTTTGTGAAAAATAAGCCTGTCTCTTGCCTACTTCTCACTTGCTTTCCCATCTGTGTTGGCCCTGAAGTGACCTGGCCCTTCTTTATCTTGCAGGAATGAAGTAAGTGCTTCATCTTTTCCATTCCCTGCAGCCCCCTCCTAATTCCCGTCAGACATCTGCACTAGGATTTTGTTTGCTAGATATTTGTGCTTCATAAAATCTATGGGTTTTGGATAACATAATGTCAGGGTCAAGCTCTGAATGTGATCAGGAGCACAGCAAATGTAGGTGGTGCTCTGTATTTTGGATCTGCATCCTTCTGTATATTTCCATATGCTTAATATCTTAATTTCTGGCGTGTAAGTTCTAAATTTCTTTAGAAATGGGTTTGAGGATGGATGTGGAAGGTCTGCTGAATAATGTTGTGACAAACATGACCTGAGGGCAAGACTGAAGGATTAACTGTTGAGAATGAAAATTACTTAGGGGAATAGGAGTTGGATAGAAGAGGAGAGGGACATAGATGAAAGGAACAAAGTGGGGCAGGAGATGTAAAATTTGGCTCTATCACTGAGTAATCTCTTAGCAGTGGAAAATGGAGCAGATGTTCAGGAAGTAACAGGGCGCTGAAGAGGAGGAACACAATTCGTTGTGGAAAGGGGATGGGAAGGTTACGGATTGTGTATATGTATACATGAGTATATAGGGTATGGATACCTGCTAATTTTTAAACACGTGTACGTAGCAGCCCTCTGGGAGGCTGTGAGCGTCAGCTTTGGAGCTCCTGTTTTTGTCCTTGCTGGCTCCTAACGCCCCTGCAGACCATCCTTGTGCTCACGCAGCAGAGGCTCTAGCTCCACGAGAGCAAAGCCAGCCTCTTTGTCCAAAGTCTGTATCCGTGGGGACAGAGCTGCTGGCAATAGGCACGGTGCAGTGGGCCAACCGTACAACAGTAAGTATGTTTTCCACCACTGATTTCAAGATTTTGGAGAATTGTGTGGGCCAAGGTATTCTCAACTATAAATACTTTACATTTCTTGGCCTTTTTTCGGCGTTGGAATTCTCTGCTTTTGTCCAACTGAAGGATTGCTGTATTTCTTCATTCCTGACGGGAGGACAGGAATCCTGGCAACCAAAGTAACTAGTTCCTAGGAGGAGGAACTTGCCTGCCACATGAGCAGCATCAGGTGGAACTGCTGGTTAGAACCGCTCTGGAGCGTGGATTATGTCGGGATTTCCTCCAGGGTGGAGGTGGTCGGCAGCAGAGGGGTGCAACTCCTGTAGACCTGACACAAGATGATGGGGCAATGGAAGCCGTGTTTTCAAGGTCTAGTGTATTGTAGCATGAGGCTCTGATACCTGATTATTCT
>VZSG01000108.1:363218-378375 GCA_013398315.1 Nothoprocta pentlandii
AGCAGTACTACTAGCAGGTCTCACAGAAGCACAGCATAGTTGAAGTTGAAAAGGACCCCCTGGAGATCATCCAGTTCAACCCCCCAAACTGGGCATTCCTCTTCACTGAAATTAGCCTCTTATTAATAATCACTAGATTACATACATAGTTTTTACATACATGTATACATGTATAAGTTATATGTAAGGTATGTATAATATGTATATATATGTACATATATATGACTTATACATACATGTGTAAGTTGTATCGTTTTTATGGTTCTTATTTCTGTTCTTTGAGAGTGATTTTATTCCTGGATATCTGTCTAGCTGCCCCCATCTCCTGCATCAGGTGGGTGATGCAGAGTCTCTCTGACTTGTAAGGTTTAACAGATTTTCCAAAGCATTTTCTCCCTGCTCCGCCCTCAGCTGTGTCTCCTGGTCTGATGAAATTATTACCTTTCTGGATGAACTTTGAGATATATTGATTATAAAAGCCACTTGGCAAACCAGATACTTAAGCTCTATTTTCTTCATGCTGATAAGAAGTCTATAAAGATCTGTGCTAATGTGTTTAAACAAAAACGTTTTGGGAATTATAGGGATCCAAAAACTGTTCCTAATATGAAGCAAAAATTTGTTAATAGAAATTGAAAGTAACTTTAAAATCTGAGTGTCTTTTCAATACTTATATCAAGACCCTGCTTTAATAATTTCCATTTTCTCTTTGGAGAGAATCTCTTGAGCAGATTCATGTAACAGGGAGGTAGCAGATAATGGTTCCAGCTTAGCTACTTAGTAACGTCAAGACCAGCAGTTAATGGGTCCCAGAATTACCATGTACAGTTGGAGCCAGTTTCCAAGGAGCAGTTGGGAAGTGAAGTGACATTCAGAGATAAGGTACGTGCTGCTCTCTGTGCATAGTGTAGAAGCCCCTTGGCTTGATTCTGCTGCCTCAATAGATGTGCAGAGGAGCTCCTCGCCTGCAGGCCTCACAGGCCCACTGCAAAGGAGGAGATGATGCCTCTTCATGTGTTTCATGGGAATCTCTCTTATTTCTGGCCTCAGGGGGCAGAAATTCTTTTAGAAAAGTATTAAGCCTGGCTGTTCCTGCTTTCTTCTCCTCAGTGGTACTCCCCTTTCAGCTGTACAAGTTCATTGACTAGCTGGATCTGTGCAGCGGTGAAGAACGAGCAGCTTTCTCCCTCCTAAGCCCCTGTCTACTTGTTTTTAAGCAGGTCTGCTCTGGAGCACAGCCATGTAACGCCGCTCATTTGGCATATCTGACATTCTGGCAAGCACAGGGGGGTAAAAAAGACCGGGAATGAATATTTGAGGGGAAAAAAAGAAGGGGAAAGAGGACACCTGCCCACCATAGAGCACTTGCCAACAACATGACCTGCCAAAACTAAAAGTAGTGCACGGTGGGTATTTGGAGCTGGATGGTGTGGATATCAAGCAGCGTGGCTAGGCCTTAATGTTTGTTGTTTTGAAATTATTTGAAGATCTTGGATTTGTTTCTGCTAATGTAGTAGTGGGAGAACCAATCGGAGACCTCAGGAAAGAGCTGTGAGGAGGGATGATAAATGGCTTTCCAATGTTCACTCTTGAAGAATTGTTTACTCCCTGCCCTCCCACATCCTGATTTCAGCTTTGCAACTTTGCCTGTCTACAGACTGAAAAAGAAGGTGAAAAAATGAGTTTTGCACCCTAAGCTCCTAGAAACTCGGCCTGCACCTACTCAACTCTCAGTAGAGGCTGTAGAGACTTCTCAGCTGTAGAAACTTCTGCTTCCTTTGGGAAAGACTCCCTGCTTCAGATGCCATGTGGCCACCTTCCTGTTGCTCTCAGTGGCTCTCCCAGCCATCGTTTTTCTCCTTTTTCCGCCCGGTTTCCGTGTTTGGCAAGTCTGCTTTTCCCCAAGGACGGTGGTCACCGCATGACCGCAGCGCAGGAGCAGGCGCGGGACCGTGAGCTCGCTCCGCTCCGCCACTTGTGTGGTGCTGGAGAAGGGAGAAAGAGGAGGGAATGGGCTGTCCTGGCTGCCCACGGGCAGGTTGGGACCTGATACCCTCTCCTGAGCTTTGCCTGTTATAGTCCTAGCCAGATGCAGAAGAAACAGAGCTGCCCCAGTTCATGTCTGCACCTCTGCGTGCCGTGCCAAGTCGCTTTGGGTGCTGTGACCACCTCTTTATAGAATCCTTAAGGTTGGAAGGGACCCCTAGAGATCATCCAGTCCAACCCTCCTGCTCCAGCAGGGACACCCAGAGCACGGGGCACAGGGTGGCAGCCAGGCGGCTTTGGAAGATCTCCAGAGAAGGAGACTCCACAGCCTCCCTGGGCAGCCTCTTCCAGGGATCTTCACTGCCACCTTTCCATGCGGAGCTGCAGCTCACATCTGGGGAATTTAGATACTCTGAAAATATTAAGACTTTTAGCTGTGCTTATGCAGGAAAGTCGGGGAACGAGAAGTCTGATTATCTCCTTTACAAAGGAAGCCCTGCCTTTAAATTACCTGTACGGTAAAATTGCTTTTGGCGTGTTGTCATGGCAGATTTTCATCACCTAGGACCAGCTCAGCCTTTTCTTGCACCTGGTTGTACCTGCCACCTGGTTTAGCACAAGTGAAAAGGAGCTGCTTTTAGGAACGTTATTAAATGCTTCTCGTGGCTTTCCTGTGGCTGAAGTATCAGGATTTATAAGAATGCAGACAAAAAAAGTATTAAACCCATGAATTCCAACTAGAAGTGATTTAATGTAATGGAGTAGCTTTGTGATTTGCTCTGTGGAGGTGAAACCTTTAAATATTATATTAATAAATATTCTCTTAAATATTCTCTTGCTCATTTTTCTGTGGATATAAATGTTCCTTACAGAATGTACCTGTGGAGATTTAGCTTAACCGGTTATTTTTATGCAGAGGGATGGATGCTTGAGGCTGTAGGAAGCCCCTGAGAACCGCTCAGGTTCTCCAGGGTCTGCTCCAACCCGCAGAAGGGAGCAGGAGGTTTTGGGGCTGCGGCTCCTCCCGCTGCCCTGGGGCTGACAACCACATGTCCATTTTTTCCTAAGCCTCTCTTGAGCTCTGCTTCCTTGCAGGGGCTTTTGTAACCTAACTACCCTCCAGGGAAGCCGTTCCCTTGCTCCACAAGTGTGAAATCCCTTCCAACGTTACGGCTGCAGCCCTTGTTATAAGGCACATTCCACATGGAGGAAGACGTTGCATTTACTAACTGTGTTTTTTTGTGTGTGTGAGTTGTGTACAAATGTTTGCTATTAAAAAGGTGCATGTTCTTTCTGCAGGGTCCGTGTTTTATTAGTGCAATTTAAAAAGAAGCCCACGGAGCCTGTGCTGCTCTTGGGTGTCTGATTGCCAAGTTAATCTCTTATCACAAGTCTCATTGATCTTCTGTTTGAGCAGCTGAGGGGCTATTTTGTGTGGAGCGATCTCTCAGAAAGCTTATTCCTGGTAATAAAGCGACCTGGGGTGAGTGCCAAGCTATTCTCAGAGGCAGCCCGCCCGCCACGAGACAGGCATTTGATTTTGTTAGCTGGGGTTATTGTTTGGGCATGTGCTTGGGGCAGAGCTGGGGGGACTGCCAGCGAGTGGAGCTCCGCTCAGAGAGGTGCTTGTTCTGGTATGAAGTTAGTGGCATTACTGGGCAAGACACGTTCAGATTTGACTTTTAATACGATGCCCAGAATCACTTGCATTTTCTACCTCTTACTCTCTGGGAACCTTAAACCGAATTGTTCATCCCTTGTGGCGTGGCAGGAAGCCTGAATAAACCCAGAACTTCAGATGTGTTAAGTGTGTTCAGTTTTATTACATGTACAAGGAAACAAATTTGTTCCACAAAGCACAACTGTGCTGGTTTATCGTAAATTACATTGCTTTTCAGATTTTTGAAATCTTACAGTTCTTCAGCTTGCATTTGTGTTGAGTTCCTTGGAAAATGTCTTCATAGCAAACACGTGTAAGATCAGAAAATATATTTGAAGCTTTTAATTGTTAAGAGGGAAGAAGTAAAAAATGTTTTACCAGGGGGCCTGGAATGTGTTAGTGTATGTTCCTGTATGTTCAGAAGAGCTTGATAGAGGGTTGGGTGTATTTTTTTCTGCCACTTAGTTGGTTTTTCAGTATTCATGTGATTGTGGCAGTTGGGGGATGCAGCTGTGTCCTGCCTACAGCTTTGCGTCCAGCGCTGGGAGATGCTGCAGGCAGGTGAGGATGGGTTACAGCTGCTGCCTTGTTCTTCTCTCCTGGCTGCACCCAGAGGTGCTCAACAGCAGCCTGCAACAGCAGCAGCCTCCCCTGGGCTGCTCCCGGCCCGCGTGTCTCCTGCTCCAGCTCCTGGTCCTCGCAGGAGGTTGTGCCCAGGCGCTCGCCAGCGGCAGGAGCGGGTGCAGGGGCTGGGAAGCAGAGAGGTGCGGGGGCTCTGGGGGTGCGGGGGCTCCCGCAGCCAGGGGCAGTTCCCCAGCACCGTGTCACTTCTGCCCTTCCCGCCCCGCGCAGCCACTGGTGCTCCTGCCACTGCTGGACCGCTCAGCTTTTCTATGGGGCTCTTGGATTCATGAGGCCTGGCTGCCTCCTTCACGTTCACAGCTTTTAAGGGCTAAAAGAAGGGCTTTTGCACTTCTCTTGAAATCATGAGAAAAGTGCAAAGTGTCAGCAATGTGTGACACTTGTTTTCATGCAGTAGCACATGGATATGCACACAGAAGGGGGAGATGGTCAGATGCCACACAAACAAATTGCAGAAAAACAGAAGGAGAAAATGTCTATCTCTTGAGCTAATGTTAACTCTTTAATGATAATGGGAACAAACTTGTTTCCTCCCAGCCATTTCTTCCTTTCTGGTCATTCTAACTCACTTTTTTTGCCATAATTGGCAGCCAGCTGTAGGTGGGAGCCAGTCAGTGTCCTAGCTGTGCGGCGGTGCTCTGCAGGGTGAAGGACAGGCTCTGGTTGGGTTGTCATCGTTAACACCAGGGAAAAAACAGTGTGTTACAGAGCATCAGACTGCAGGAGTGGGTGATTCTGTGATTCTGTGATTGTCACCAGTGGCATCTTTACCTCGCGGCTTCTCAGAACCGAAAAGCATCAGCGTGGCTGGAACAAACTGCAAAGCCTCTGTGCAGGGATTCAGAGAGCCTTGAGCCGTCTGCATCTACTGGCATACGAGGAAATTGGATAATATTCCCTGGCACCTTCGCGTTATTTCTCCAGCAACTTTATATTTCAATCTGAAGCGTTGTTCTGGAGCCAAACTTGGGGGTGGTTTGCCTTTTTCTGGCTAATTTGTTTCCACTTTGGACCCGTAATGCTGGCTTTAAAGCTCACAGTGCTACCCTGCGTTAATTCTTACAGAGTCAAGTCTGAATTTCTTGCAAATAATTTTTCCCCTGCAAAACTAGTTTGCACCAAAACACAGAAATGTTTGAATCAGTCAGAAACATTTTGAAGCCTTGTATAGGTCTGACAAAGCTGCCCCTCTACTGATGAAATTTGAAGTTTATTGCTGTTTTTCTCTGCCTGTTACCGTGAGTGACACATGACATTTGTGACCGTAGCAGATGAGGAGCAGGCCGCTCGCAATAAATAGTCATTTGTTTAAACCAGGAAGGTTTGGATTTAGCAAGCGGTCAGCAACATGCTGGCCAACTGTATGGCTTTATTATATAGGGGGAAATTAAACCCATGTGTTGTTATGAAGACCCCATGTTTCTTGGATCCGTCTGGGACTTATTTAGCAAGTCAGAATGTTAATTCAGTGTATACTAGCTAAGATAACTAGTCTGGGGGGTCAAGGTACTGACTTCAGAGGCATTTCTGAACAAAGATGCTGCAGTTGGTGGGTGGATGGCACCGCTCTCAGCTGTCGCTTGAGCTTGCATAAATAGTATCCTCTCCACTTTAATCTTTCGGGTGCTCAGAGGTAGTGTGCATATTTCTGCTTAACCCCTGGACACTTGCTGGCATGCCTGACCCTTGAGCAATTCCTGTCCCCCTCTGCAGCCCTGGCACCTTGGCTCCAAACAGTCTAGAGGGAAAGCCAGGGGTTCGGGAGTTTTGCAGTAAGAACCTGGTGTTTTACAGAAAGTGGTTTTGGTTTCTTGGTGTGTAATGTCTGCTGTGCTGCTGCTGCGCGGCAGCGACGCTGCCCTGCGTGCAGTGGGCACTTAAAATGCATCGGAATTGGGGGCGATGGCTGCTGGACTTCGGCATCAGGAAAACAGGCTTTGGTGTTTCAAAAAATAAAAGCAACCAATGGCCAGAGCAGTGTGTTTTGGAGGGGCAGGCTGACTCTTATGTTGTGTTTTAGGGTAACCATTTGATTCACCTCACCTTGCATTTTGAAGATGAGAATGACGCTTAAAGCATCGATTTTGAGGGTTCTTTCTCTAAAAATGACCTGTGTTTTGCTCTGCAAAGGAGCTTTAATGGCCTGTTTGGAGGCTGCATGTGTTGGAGGGAGATCTCCCTCAGCATTCAAGCTCCCTATTACCCCCTCTTCTGAGGGAGAATGAGAAGGACAGGTACGTGGTCTGTAGCACTGCTGCTTGTAAGCAGCTTTTACACTTTGTGATATAAATTTAATCACTATGGAATACCTACGTGGTCTGTAGCACTGCTGCTTGTAAGCAGCTTTTACACTTTGTGATATAAATTTAATCACTATGGAATACCTAAGTGGTAAGTGTAGCAAGTGCAAAGAGCAGCTAAAACGGACTCCAGAGCGGCTGGAGCCTGTTAGACCCACAGAAACACGAGGGAGGGAACTGCCTCTTCCCTAGGAGTGACCTGCAAGGCCCTGCAAGGGGGAGAGGAAATAGCAGCCAGGCTGGCAAAGGGGCTGCAGTAGGTTCGTTTCCACGTTGCAGCAATGGCTGTATGGCTGCTGCTTTCATACCTTGCTCAAATTCTTAAATCCTGTGATCAGCCCTGGAGTCTGGGTGATTTCAAAGGTGGTTCACCCAAGGGTCGGTACCCTGGAAAGCTGGAGCTTTTCTAGTTTATGTTAGAAGAACAATGAAGTAATAGGCATAGAAACACGTTAATAAAATAATTTAAGGATAATGTATGCGATATCATGTTTTCAGACATCTTTTAGTTATGTTATTCCCCCTTATATTTTTTTATAGCA
This sequence comes from Nothoprocta pentlandii, assembly GCA_013398315.1. Taxonomy (NCBI): domain Eukaryota; kingdom Metazoa; phylum Chordata; class Aves; order Tinamiformes; family Tinamidae; genus Nothoprocta; species Nothoprocta pentlandii. The sequence continues at coordinate 370,349 of VZSG01000108.1, forward strand.
AACTTTGGCCTGTTCCATTTTAACGGCGCTGCTGAGTGAGTTCTCCAGTTCAAGTAAAACCAGCAACATTGGGCTAAGCATGGAGTTCCATGGTAACTGTAAACGTATATTTCAGGTAAACTCCTTGTGTATCTACTATATGTATTTCTTAAACATTAAGAAGTGGTGCTTTCTTATACCAGGTGCATTAAGCTACGTTGTGTGCCAGATGGCATTGAACAGGGTGAATATGTACTGTGCATCCAGATATTGACTGTTTTAGAAAAATGGATAATGCATTTTTAATAATTGTATCAAAAAGGTGCGATCCCTTTTGTCTTTTTATACATGGAGAGCTGTAGATCTCTGCACAGTCGGACTCTTTAAGTCCTTGGCTACCAATTGCAAACAAAACGAATACTCTGTGGAACAATGATAGTCTTAAATATAGATTTGGTTTAATGCCAAGGGGAGCTATGTATTTAAAAATATTATTGCAGATGGTGTAGTCTGGTTGTCTCAAATGTATTGTTTGGCCAGGCAGAAATGTTTCTGTGAAGGCATTGCTTTAAACTCTGACTTTTGTGGAACAACTTCCCAACTTTTTTTCATGCCAAAGACCACCCCCCTTCTCTACCCCTTGTTAAAAAGATCTTGTGAACAGTTTTCCTTTTCAGTGATTAATGCATAAATATATACATATGTTTTTCTTACTTTTAAAAAGCATTACGTTAGCTGTGACAAATGAATTAAGATCTGACTGTTGCCTTTTGTTTCCTTTATTTTAATATTCTCTTTATTTTCATGAAAATAGAGTGAAAAAAGATTTTAAAAAAAAATTTAAATTGACACGTCTGTTAGTGACTGAGAGTGCTTGTTAATCCGTGTGTCCTCTGTCCGTGCAGGAGGACGACCTGCGGCAGATCTTCGTGCTCACCGTGGAGGTGCTGCAGGAGTTCAGCCGGCGCGAGAACCTCAACGCCCAGATGTCCTCGGTGTTCCAGCGATATCTCGCACTAGCCAACCAGGTCTTGAGCTGGAACTTCCTCCCTCCAAATTATATCCTTTGAGTCCCACGCCCTTTATTCCCGTGACTTTTGTCAGTTTTACCTCGTAAGTTGAGTGTGTGTGAGGTGAGAAAAGCATAAATTTTATAAGCCTTAGATTTAGTCCTTGATTTATATTTTCTTTCATGAATAACCTTGGCCACTCCTGTGCTTGCTTAGGTGCTTATGCATTCAAGTTGCTCTTGTTTCTCATTAAGATTTTAAAATATTTTATTTAAAAGGCAATACCAGTTCAGCCAGTTAGGAGCTGATGCTGCACTTGACATATATCCGATTAGTGCAAGGAGAGGAGGAATATAATGTACTGCTTTAGTGCTGAACCAAAATGTGGGTAGATGTAAAATATTGCTTGTGTTTCTTGAGTTTTATGCAAGGTCTGATCTGTCTTGCTTTCCTCGTCGGAGAAGAGCAGGGTTCAGGGGAGAGCTCCATCACAAAGCAGTGTTTATGCTCAACTCTCTTCCCCTTAAGAGGATGGTCATGTACTTCCCCTTAAGAGGATGGCATATGCTAGGTAATAGACTCTCTTCGAGATGAAGGAAAATGTTTTATAGCTAAAATTAAAATGGCATCTCTCTCCCCTGCTGCTTTCTTTCTTTTGCCAACATGCAGTTGCCACTGCTTCCACTTGCACATCTTGATATCTGCTGATTCTGAATGTCCAAGGAAACATAGAGGTGGGGTGCAGAGAAGGAAACAGGGACATGTGGTGAAATATCAGAAAGAAGATAAATCTTGGTGAGAGAGATGAAAAAAGATACCAAAGCATTCAGCCCAATAAAAAGACTAGAAGAAAATTTTCTACGCTACATTTTTAAGCTGAGTTACAAATGTGTTTTTTCTTTAAACTTTTTCAATAAAATGGTGTTGAATTATGCCTACTGCATAAATTTTGCTGCTGCCTCCAAATGTGCTGTAAAGGATTTGATGAGCTTTGGATAAGCTTTAATATGGATTTGATCATGAGAAGGCCTTGTCTGTGTCTGTCATCTTTGTCTCTGTTGATTACGCAGGAGACAACAAAAGTGACAATTTTTTTCTTGAAACTGAATATTCCTGGACTCACATCTGTAAAACAGAATGCCAGTTACACTGCCTTTACAGAAGGTGCCTTGAATTAAAAGTAAATATCCTGCTCCTATTAATCACTGAAGTGATTTGGCAGGGGTGCGGGGAGGAAATTGGTACATGTGATTACAAGATTGAGACTGGAGGCACCTCATTGCCTCTTGCAAATGTTTCCAAAAAGATGTGCAAGCACCTTAGAAAAGAGTCTGTCCTTTTAAGCAGAAAGGAAATAGAAAGGCAATGCCTTTGTGTTGTGCAGTGGTGAGTGCTTTCCCTCTCATTTCTAGCCTTGCTTAGTGCAAACCTCAGGTTTATTTACAGATAGAGATGGTGTTGCAGTTTGAAAGTGAACGCTCTGGTTTTTAAGGAGCCCCTTGTCCTAAGCCACGGCTTGTGGTGATGGAGCTGGGTGTGTGCGAGCAGCGTGGGAAGCCTTGCGAGGCTCGGTGTTCACTTGTACCCTCTGTGCAATAGTGATTTCATCTGTAAATAGGTATCAGTGAATGAGCGTTGGCTGTAATAGTAACCCACGTTGCTGCTTAAGGTTAACACTTTTCTGCTCCTGGGCCTATTCAACACACTGAGCAAATGAACCGATTGTGGCCACTTCTGGAGAGAGGATTCTGGTCTGGATGGACCTTTAGTCTGAACCATTACAGCTGCTTTTATGTGGCTGCACTTTTGTATGTGGCTGCACACAAATCCTTAGTGAAACTTCTGTCCACTTGAGAGCCACTTGAGAGATTTTTGTCTTCTGCTTTTGTCTTCTACTGTTTGGCATTAATTTTGCTGTAAGAACTGCAGCACCAGGCTAGGCCTCCCACTTCTCTGTAGCAAGCTGTTTTCACAGAAGTTGGAGCAACTTTAACCACCCCTGCAGTGTGTATCCCAGCTGACTAAAGCTCAGCAATGCTGCAGTGACAGCAACGTGTTGGTGGTATTGACATATAAATCCCTCTTCTCTAAAAAGGCAGGTTTAAAAAGTCACTGTTGACCATAGGCTATTGGATGTTAGCATCTAACTTGCTGCAATTTCTAAAAAGGCAGCACACGTAGGAACTCAAACGTTGTGGTTCAGTTGGTGTCCCCTTTCCAGCTTGGGCAGAATATTCACCAGAGCAGTGGGTGCACATCTGATACCTTAGGCACTGATAAACGACATCCATTTTTATCCACATCTATCCAAGAATCATCCACAGATAAATATATTTTTCCTTTTAGCTGATATTTTTTTCTGTTTGGATAGTATCATTCTTAGTATTCTCTGCAAAACAGCAGTAACCTGAGCACTGACATGTAGTCTGCAGCCCCTAAAAGAAGGTGGCATGAATGTCCATTAGCTAGATGTTCAGTGAGTGTCTTGAAGAGTTACAAGCACTGAGTTACAAAGACTATGTCAAAATATATCACTCCTTAGCAGCAACTGTGCTATTGTAGGATGACTTTGTAATTTTTGGAGTCTTGGGCAATGCTGCCACCAGTTATTGCTGAAGAGTTGTAGTGTGTTGATAGTCTGCTGCTAGAAAAAAGAGCTGGTGTGGGAGAGACATTCTGGAATAGCCACCTCATTAGGGCAGAGGAAGAAGAGAGACTGGGACCTGCCTAAAGATTTTCAGTAGTTCTGGAGAGCTTGCAGTGCCTGCAGTAGTAGGGATGGCCCATGGTGACCTGGGAGCTCCCGCTCCAGTCACGTTCAGTTTCTTCCACCACGTTTTCTAAACCACATTGTTATTTTTATCTGCTCTCTCTGGGCATTAGTTCACCTGGTGTTTGTGGATGCTTCAGAGGGTTTTGGCAGTACCTTTGGAAATGACAATACCGTTTGCTAACAATTCCTGTTTTGTGCTCGGAACGTGTGGCAGTCGGCTGTGGCATGTTGGCTTCAGCAGGGTTTCCTTTTTCAGTGCTGTTACACCATTGTTCAGTACTGTTTACTTGGGTGGAACCAGTTCTAGTTGCATCTTTTGTCTAAATAAATAAGCATTTATTTAAAAACAAGAGTAGGGAAATGCAGGTGATCAGTGCTATGCTGCACAGCCCTCACCTTTGTAAGTGGGTCTTCAGGGATCCTGGTTGCAGTGTGTCATGAATGCAGGGTCTTCAGTTGAGGAGCACAATGTTCCTGGGCTCTGGTGTACCTTGACATGAACTTATAATCTGTGGAATCAGGATGTAACTACAATTTATGTCCTCTTACCTCTGGAGGTGTTTTTCAGTCCTTGAGTTTGGGATTTGTCTGTTCTTGACCTTTAGTCACGTTTTTGTGGATTAGGAATGGATATCCAGCAATGCCAAACTTCTTAAATAGAGACCTGGATTGTGTGCTCATGTCTTCCATCCAGAAAAGGGGGTTGATCAGAGCCGTCCAGAAAAGGGGGTTGATCAGAGCCAGTCACTTCCAATTTGATTCATTAAAGGAACAAATTTCTATAGCTTTTTCTGTAAACAGCACTAATACTTCATGAATAAAGAACAACTCTAGCTTTAATTCTTTTAGATATGATATCTCTACTTGCTTAGAGAAAGCTGGCAAATTATGAAATTAATGCAGAAGTGGCTTGGATTTAAAATATATGCTTCATAAACCTAACATGATGCGTTCTGCCAGTGCACGTTGTTGCTCTTTCTGTTGCATTAACACAGCAATTGTTGTACGGACTGATTAAGCTTTTGTCTCATCTAAACCCTTTTCATCTGCATATTTCTCAGCCATGTCTTTGAAGGACCAGAATTTTCGAATCCCTGTTGTGAAACTGCCTTTTATACCATGGGCCAGAATGGGAGACCTTTCTGGGGGATGCTGTGAACCATGGAGCTCGGCAGACTCCAGATTGGAACTCGCTCCAACCCACATTGGTAGCATCTGTTGCACATGATGGACATGCACTTAAAACCAGATTTTTCTAGAAAACTCAAGGTTTGTTTGGAGAAATGATTCAAGTTGACATTGCTGCTGAAAAACCAGTGTCCTAGCACCTTCCATGAGTGGAGAAGTTACACAGAGAGCTGTCTGGAAATGTTTTTAGGAGGATGAGGTTGCTGGTCTAGTTTACAGCTGCTCATGCGGATGGATGCTCCAGCCTGTGCTGAGGAGCATATATGTTGTGATGGTTTCCATCAGCAGAAGGGCTGTCTCCTCTAGATCTTGCCTTCACTGGTGGCCAGGAGATGCTCTGAATTTACTACAGGAGTTTCTCTGTAATCTGAAAGATGAAGGGATGAGATGCTAGCCTGGCTGTTTTTTGGCATGTAAAGAAAATTTCAGTGTAACTAAGAGCTGAGTGTAAGGAAGTCCCACTGAGGTGCCTGCGTTTTTACTCTCATCAATCATAGTGCTCTCCGAGGGAAAAGTTACCTGATTTTGAAATCCAGACTGTTTTGAAACTTTCTGTAGAGCAGTAGCGAGCTTTCTTGACAGTCATTTCTGGCAATGTTTTAAGACAAAGCTGAGCAAAAAGGAAAGAGCAGATCGACAAAATCCCTGCATATAAATTCTGTGAGTTGCTCCTAGACTCATTCCAAGTGCCTGGCTGACTAGCAATCCAGAGGAGATCTTAAAATTCAAATATAAATCACTGTGTTAGCATTGCAACACTGGATGGCACATTTCAAGACCATTACCTGTTTAACTAAGCTTTTTATGTGTAAATACAAGCCTAAGATGCAAAGAAATATTTAGAAATATCTAGAAATATTCCAAATAACAAAGATAAAGTGATAGAAATAACTTTTAAAACAAAGGCACTCCACAAGTTATCCTTGCTTTCTGAGTTGTTCTCGAGTCCTGTGGATGAACTTGTAGATGGGTGTCTGGCAGAAGAAATCTCAGCCTTGGATTCAGAATTTCTTATTTACTGCTTTGTGGAAGGCAGAACTTACCTCTCCAAAGAAAAATACCTTGGGATCCATTTGCAAAGGCTGGGATTTGTGGGAAGTCCTGGTGCAGAACATGTGTGTTCATCCCCAGTGGCTTCCCCAGCATCTGGAAGATGTTCATACTGGTCCTCACTCATCAGCCCCTCCCTGGGAGGGAGGCAAGGCTTGTGAGGGACATACACATATGTTTTCATTTTCTCTTCAATATGGTCATCCCAGGAACACGTAGAACTTGAAATAGATGTTTTGCTTCTCGTTTTTAAAGAAATCACTCATTTCTACAATTCATGAAACAAACAATTATCGAGCTAATGGCTGTATAGATAAATTTAAGGCAAGATAAATGAGAATCTGTTGTAACGAGTATGGTCTTGTCCTCTTCCTCTTTGAACATGAACCAGTGAACATATGAACCTTATCATATGTGAAAGCATCCAGTTGTATTCTTATGCTTTTCAGAAGCTTGAGAGATTTTGATGATTTTTTTTTTAAAACACTTGTTTCTTAGTCTTAGTATTCTTACTACTAAGTCTTACTACTTGTCTTACTACTAGTCTAGGTAAAAATCAAGTGGTTGCAGGACTTGTGAACTGAGTAAAATATTGTCATGCTTCAGGTAAGTGTTACCTAACTTTGGTGTGCTTGTCATCTACAGTTAGTTGTAATGAGAATTCATGATTCTTCAGTAACATTAGTAAATGGTGCAAACTTCAGTATTTATTTTGGGAAAAGCTTTACTCTTGTTTTTCATTTGGAAAGTTATTGAGCTGTCATAGCAGACAGATTTATGCTGGCCATAAGTCTGTGCTGCAGTTTGAGTGCTTAGGGCTGGTGCAAGCACCGGGCAGGTTCTGTACCACTTGCTCAGTAACGTTGAGTTCATTAATCAGTTAATGAACTCATCAGTTAATTCTTGATGATGAAGGCACCATTGCTCTGGGTAGCTGCAGAAGTCCATGTGCTGGGTAATTTAGTGTCATTTTTTTCTATTTTGATATAAGTGGCTGTTATCAGTAAAACTGAACCATATTCCCCACCAAATTACGGTGTTTCACACCACGAGACCTCTCAAACCCCAACTTATGCTGGTGGTTGCAGGTTGCTCTTGGTGATGGGAAATGGCTGCAGTACCTCCCTTGTAGGTGTGGACATAATTTGTGGAGTTTTAGTGAACCAGTATTTTTACCCACAAATCTGCTATTGTGAGATGTGTCATCAGGCCATTAGCCTGAGGTTCACTCCTAAAAATAACAGGATAGGGCTGCTAAATACTGAAGCTTGTTAAAATAGTGACAGCAAATTGGCCCTTCTTTCATTCCACGTGAAGTGTGTTATGTAACTTGCCCCCCTCTGTAAATTAAACCAAGTGAAGAGCAAGTTGGTTTGCAGAGGCTGGTAATGGACCTTTCCTTGTCTTCCGGCACTGATGTATTTCCTAGCAAACTCTTTCTTGGAGAATAACAAGAAAAGATACTTCTGTAAATAAACCATTTACAAATGCTGTTCTTTTTTTCTAAAAACATTCCAAAGCAAGAGGAAAATATGCACCTTATTGTGCCAGGTTCAATAGCATCAATCTCAATTTGTAATATTACCCCAACACGGGATGCTTGCATGTGATAATTTCATGCCCTTTTTTTTTTTTTTTTTTGAAGAAATAAAGCATTTTTGATCAATAAAATGATACCTGTACCTAATATGGAAGTAAAATAGGCAATTCTCTTAATTTGTTTTCTGTCTAAGATAATGCAGATTAGTTGTGGTCCGGTACAGAAACTTACTGATCATTTTAAAAATGATAAAGCTACTTCTGTAGTAATATGAAAATTCTTTAATTGTTCTTATGCATTATATATATATTCAAACTAAAATTGTGCATCCTGCCTTGAGCCACAGCACTGCATATTAACTTAAATATTAATTTTGCATATCCTCTTAAACCAAACCCACCAAAACTTAAGGGCTCTGCTTTACCAAATGATGCCAACACAGAACTTGCTTTATTGCAGGGAGATAAATTCTTTCTTTTTTTTTTTT
>VZSG01000108.1:378395-414253 GCA_013398315.1 Nothoprocta pentlandii
TTTTTTTGTTTTCTAGCGCCTGCTGAGACGCAGTCCTCAAGTTAATACAGTTTAGCCCTAATAGGAGCATTATATGCAGCTGACTTTACTGTTTCTCATTCTGATGGTAGGTTTAGAGAGGCACCAGAGAGGGTGTTTTTTGTTTTCCTTAAAGGAAAATTTGCTGCTGTGTTCATGCAGTTCATGCAGTTTTACAAATTTATCAATGTAACTGGGAGTGTCACAGAAGGAAGCACTTTCAGGAGTCTTTGGTGACTGACAGAATGTAACATATATTTGTTTTTTTTTTCCCCTGTATTGGAGCACTTGGAGAATTTTTAAAAATTGAAATTCTACCAAAATGCCTGGTAAGAACTCATGCAATAGCAAAAAAAAGTCCTGCTTTCAGTGTGCGTGTTCTTCTTATGCGTGTCACTTATAAACACATGTTTAATACGCCAGGGCCCTGTGGTGCCTTATGCTTTTGTTCTTCACAGCATAATAAAAACTTAGATTAATACGGGGCTAACATGTCTGCATTCTGTGAAGCGTATTTGGCTATTTAGAAAAATAGGCTATGGATTTCAGGGAGCTATCTTTAGCTATCATAAGGCCTTTATAAAAGCTGCCAGGAAAATTTTTTTAGGAAATGATTTCCCATTTTGCATAAATTTTAACACCTGTTAAATCGCGGTTGCTTTTTTCCCTTCTTGCCGTGTCACATTAGACACCCTGGTTATCAAAGTGATCGTATCACTATGGTATGTCTCATAATTATGATCAAACTGTTATCTAACATTCCTGGAGCATTCTTTTTTTCAATACTTAATACCTTTTATTCCTTGGCCTCATGCATGAATTATGCTGTGTATGTGAAGAGGCTTAAAGTTTGTTTCCATTACATTCTTTCTGAATGGATCCTGTTGTATCTAGGATTTTTTTAAAGCCAAGTAGGAATGTTATTGTTGACCTTGACACCAGATAACTGGGCAGACATTATATAGCTATGTTTGAATCCTCACAAAATGTGATGCTAAAGCCAACAGAATCCTGGCGCGAGACCCTCCTGGACAGCAGAGTTATGGAGCTTTTCTTTACAGTAAGTTTCATTCTTCCACTTTCATAGTGCAGATCCACAGGGAACGCAGCTCCTTCCTGCTTTAAAACCTTGCTGTGGGAGTCTTCCTTTTGCATCAGGTAGGACTGATTCCATTAACTTCAGCTGGTTTATCAAAGCAAGCAGAAGTAATGCATTGCCAACAGAATATGTATTTTGTCTGTATATTGCCTTGCATTGAGAGCTATTAACTAAAGAAAAAAATGTATGGTTATCTCAGCGTTTAAACATTTAATGCTTTGGGACATGTTTTCATCAAATGAAACCAAGCTTGAAGAACTGTAATAGCTGTATATGGTTTTGAGCTAAGATGTAGCACTTCTGAAAAAGATCCAAAGAACAGTGTGTTTTTCCTGATATTTTTTCAAGCAGTTGCTCAGCAGAACAGCTGAAAATAAATCATTTGCAATTGCAATTTTCTAGGCAGTTGCAAAAACTTGTACATCAAAATTTGTACAGCGCAAAAAATTGTACGTCTTTTTTTCCCCAGCACAAAGCATATCCAAACAAATCAAAATAGATTAATATAAGACTGAGAGGGATCTCCCCACGTAGAGTGGGTAGAGTGCATGTAATGCTCTATTGCTTTAATTTTGAAAAATCTGATGTGAAAACTGGATAAAATTCTTACTTTATTACTATTTATTTTTTTTACTCACCGGTGCTGGGTAGAAGCCGATGGTCTTTGCCCAAGTAGAAGCTACTGTAACACCAAAATTTAAGAGCTTATAAATGAGTGTAATCTGGTGACTTCACTTGGTGTTGCGTCTGGTGAGACCTGCGCTCAGCATTCCTCAGGCTGCCTTCGTTTTTGCAAAGCAGAGAAGCAGAGAAACAACATATTCAAGACCTGGGCAAGTGGTTATTAGAAAAGTGGATATAAATCTTCACTGCTGCTTGGGAGCTGTTAGATACATGTTGGATGCCATGTCCTTACTTTGGGGTTTGTTTTTAATTTGTTTTTAATAAATGATTTTTTAAAGGTTTTTTTTTAATATCTCTCTTTTTTTTTTTAACTGGAAGTATATCTGTTCCAGGAGTTGTGAAAAGGTGAAAAAATTGCTGGCAGATCCCTTAGCAGCTCCACACAATCTGAACAGCTGTCTAGACTATCCAGACAGTTGCTACTGTCAGCTGTGAATCTCCACATGCAAATAACTTTCTGACTTCCACATTAACCCATTCCTGTTTAATAGAATGAAGGTGTCCCTGTTAAATATCTGTTGCTTTAGCTGTTTATGAGGCAATTAACTATTCTTGATAAAAATAGGGATTTAAATAACCTGCATAATTGCCTTTATGCATTTAAATTTTCTTTATTAGTAACCAAAAGTGCCAGCATTTGAGTGAATGCCAGCCAGAGCAAGCTGCTGTCAGTTTTTGTTTTAAATTCCTAATTTGCAGTGGTTGAGGCTTGAAGTATTAGTTTCCCACTTGAGGCAGTACAAGTGAAGGGTGATAGTCTATATTCATTTAGATCTAAGAGACTTTAATAACCTTAAAAAAATTGATTAAAAAGACTACCGTGTTAAAGAGGAAACCTTCAGGCCTAATCTCTTGCTAGAGTGGCATTGCATTGAAACGATGTTTTGATTTCAGGGTTTATTTTCCCTGGTAGTTTGACCTTTCAGAAGTTAACCATGTAGCTAATCCATCCAGTTACCAGCTGGATGCAATGGAAACTCTGAAGCGCAGGGAAATGAGTAGAATGTTTGAATTGGGCTTTTATTAACTCTCTTGAAATGTTTTTAACTAAACTTGTTTTGGAGGGGAAAAAAACTACCCTGCGTTTATTTTTCAGTCTTTTTTTTTTTTGTGGAAAAAAAAAACATGATCCTTTGGGGAAACCCTTGAAAATCCATAGGTGCTGCCTGCAGCAGGTATCCGCGCTGCCTGCGCTCGTCAGAGTTGGGCGCCACGCCGGCTCTGCCCGCAGCAGCAGTGACGTAGCGGGTCGCCCAAGGAGCCAAGAGCCCTGCTGCAGTGTCAGCGTGTTGCCAAGGAAGTGATGCCGGTGGTTTTTGTGCACGTCTCCAGTGTTTACCTCCGCTGAAGGAGCATCTATAGGATCTCGACTGCGCTTGTTGACTAACTTTAGCAAGACTCTGCGGCCTGGGCATAGTTAGCATAATACGGATGACTGTCGTGATTGCTGTTTTTAGAAGGAGCAGTATGTCTGCCTGGCTGGCATCTGTTTCTCTCCTTAAGACATAACATTCAGTAGACAGTTCACTTTTCAAAATGTAGGTAAGACCTAGCTAAGCATTAGCTTCAGAGGATTAAATCATGGCTTTGTGAACTAAGATGCAATCTTAACATTTCCTGTGATTTTTAGAGTTGTAGAAGTTGCACAGAAGTTACAGTAAGCTTTTTTTTGGTGTTTGCTCATCTGGATCAAGAGCCATGTGACTGTGGCAAGAACCTTTTATTTTCCATGTATTATTAACTGTCTCGCTTCCTGAAAGGTCCATCGGAAAATCAGAGAAGATACAGATATGGCCCAAGACTCGTTACAGTGCCTGGCACAGCTGGCCTCTCTGCATGGGCCAGTCTTTCCCGACGAAGGTTCCCAAGTCGATTACCTGGCACACTTCATTGAGGGATTACTGAATACTATCAATGGGTACGTATGCCTCCTCTCTAAATTTAGATGGCATCTTGTAATCCTTATTTTGGAGCATGCTGTATGCATGTGGAGAACTGGTGGGGGTTGCTTAGTTCTGGTAAAATTTGTGTTTTCTTTGGAGTATTGAAACTTTTTAAAAATAATGCAGTTTAAAGTAGGTGATTCTTAAAGAATAGGAAACAGAATTACTGGTTGAAAACGTATCAACAAAATCAATTAGCTTTTAGCAGTTTTCTAAATGACAGAAACCTAACTGCTATTTCTATCTATAGAATTGAAATAGAAGACTCTGAAGCAGTGGGAATTTCCAGTATTATCAGCAACCTGATAACTGTATTTCCTCGCAATATTTTAACTGCCATTCCAAATGAACTTTTCTCTTCATTTGTTAACTGCCTCGCACACCTCACTTGTTCTTTTGGGAGAAGTGCCGCCTTGGAAGAAGTGGTGAGTATCTCTTCTCAAGTAGTAGGTGTTCTTTTTTTTTTCCCCATTCTGTTTGTGTAAGTGATATGAGAATTTGGCATCTTTTTTTGCTATTATATTATTATATATTATGCAGTTACAGTGTATTGTTTGGAAAATCTCTAGTTGTTTAGGTATTACTGAAATCACAGCTGGGAGGTTTATGGTTTTGTTTCGAGCAACATAATGAACGATTACACAGGCTCTTTGCACAGTTCTGTTTTGACTTAAGGCATCTACCTTGTATTTTTTTTTCCTCTCAGAACAATCATTTCATTAAAAAACAAAGAAGACTAAATATTTTTGACTTGGTTGCACAGGGCGTCTCTGCGAAGTGTTGTAGGTGATTAACAAGCTGCAGCCCTGAAAGCTTAGCCTGGCTATATGAGCATATACAGACACACTAAAACCTACTGCTGGCAGGGCTTATGAGACAGGAACTTCGGTTTTAAGTGGATGTAGCTGTTAAGATCTTCTGTTGTTAACCCCACTCTACTAAGCTGTTTAAGTTGTCACTCCGTTACTGACACAGGTCAGAAGGTAATTCTGTGTATTTATCTGGCACAGGAATTCACAGGATTTCTGTTTAGTTTGAAACTTTAGTCACAGCATTCAATAGTTCTTCTGTATCTTCTGCCTACAAAATAGGGTTAAAAACAAAAACTCTTGAGGATTCCTAACTTTTAAAAAAAAGTAAATAATCCTTCATCAGAACTATTTGTGTATGGTAGTTATTGATTAAAATATTCTTACTAAGACTAACAAAATGTTCACCAATTTACCACTGTTATCCTTACAATATATATGATGATATATATTGATACTCAAATTTTAACATATTTATAGAAGTATGCAGTTATAAAGTTGACAGTCATGTTTCTTTACCAGTGGGGAGAACACGTGTGTGAAGTTTCATTGCAGTATTAGAAGTGATATCTTTGCTGCAATATTAATGTGGATTTCCTTTGGCTCAGTGTTCACACAACGCTGCCGTGTTCATATTTAAGCCAAGAAACTGGTGGCTGCAGTAGGATCTTGACGTGCAGCCACATTTCAAACTTTACTGTTCATAACCTGCTCTGTTTTAGAGATTGTCTAGTAGAACTTAGGAAAGAATGATGTTGTTCCTGGTGTTTGCCAACACATTTATGCATGTTCATGAAGCCTTTATATAAACACTCAGAAGACTCATGGACACCAATTATTTCAATTAAGGAAATCAGAGAACATATGTTCGTTCCTCAGTTAGCCTCTTTCTACATGAGAGCAGGAATATAGAGCCACATTGGACTCCAGGAGTGCGCAGTATTTCCCAACTGGAAGAGTTCCTCTCTCTGCAAAGCTTCTTCAGAGAGTTTAGATTTTGGGAATGGCTGACTAGTTGTATCTAATGAGCAAGGGCTGCCTAAATTCAGCAGAAAACTGTGGGTTATGGAAAGTCTTTACAGTATTAGACTTAACTGTTCTCTGGTTCGGCAGCATCAGAAAAATAAAATGCATGGCTCTTTTATGGCGGAATGTGTACACTGCCCTTGAATCCTTATGTCATTCTGTAGTGAAAGAAATACTAAATTTCACTTCTTCCCTTGCATCTTGTGTCTTGAGGATAATAGGGTGCATTGCAACTTGTTTCTCCGATTTTCGGGATCTTTCAGAATTCTTTGGTTGTGGACTTTCAAAAAACAATTCTCCTGACAGTGTATCAGCATCAGGCCTTCAGTGCAGCCTTCTGAACTCTTGCTTAATGCTTGTGCCCCACGTAATATCATCAACTTAAATACTACTAGGAGACCCTGAAGGCCCCATCTGGCTTGGGGAAGTCCCAGGTTCGTGTCTTCCCTGAAGTCTTGGCTGGGTTGCTCACAGTGACACTGAGCTCACGTGAATTTTATAGCTAAGAGCTGCTGATGAAAGAGGAGACACCCTGTGTGCTGGGCTCAGTGGAGCACCAAGATAAAGTCCTGGAGCTTTTCACAACCATGGGCAGATTAAGTACCCGATAAGCTCTGCGGATGCCAAACTCTGTTTCTGCTGCCACCCGTGCCCACGGAGCAGCTCATGTGAGCCCTGCAGAGATCCCACCAAGCACCAGGAATCTGCGTAGCCAAAGGACCCCATGGAGGTTCTCGGAGTGAGGAGATGGAGATGGCAGCTCGCGCTGAGGCGCTTGTGTCGCGCGGAGCTGCCTGTTGGGGTCGGCTGAGGGGAGGCTGAACGTGCGCCCGAGCAGCCGCCCTGCGCGGCCGGCGCCACGTGGGCAGCGTCAGCAGTGCTGGGGTGGCACCTGGGGCCTGTGCCTCCCCCCTCGGTGCGGCTGGGTCTGGGAGAAGGCACTTGGAAAATTTCTATTCAAAAGGTCAATAGACTGTGAAGGAAGAAGCAGCAGTTTTCCTTTCCCCTACTGGAGAAATTAGGCCTCTGTGTCCTGGTTGTGTCTTGGCCCTGCTGAAGGTCTGAACTGGGAAGTGCTGCAGGTTCAGCATTTTGGCTGCCCAGCTGCAGCAGGTCATTTACAGTTTGTCTGCCACAGAACGGTTTGGTGGCCCAGCTGGATCCTGTCATCTGAATCACCGGTCTGAGACAAGGACTGGGGCTTTTTACTGAGATTTCTTTGTGACCCAATTTGTTTGATACGGACCAAGTATTTCTACTAGGTGTGCATCTACGTTACGGAGGCACTTTCTAACCTTACTTCCCAGTTTCCTTATGAGAATGCCATAACGTGCCAAAACCTTTTTCTGTGGTATTATCTATTGCATTAACTTCTCAGGGAAGGAAGAAATGGATTTGGCTTGGGTTGTGCTTCACAAAAGGAGATATCTGCTTCTCTGTCTGTGCTCTGACTTCTTACAAATCACAGATAGCTTAGATGACATATATGACTAAATATTTCAAGATTGAATGGCCATGAATATTTATGTCCTTTAGCTGAGTTTTAAAAAGATAGTGACATCTCTCCTAGATAATTATTCGGTGAATGTTGAATAAAACTTTTCCCCTCTTCTCATCATCTTAGCTTTGCTTTTCTCGGAGTGCCATGAGTGCCCAATATTGTAACTTCTGTAACCATGACTGCTTTGCAGTTGCAGAATGATGCTGTAGAAATATTTTTAAATGTTTCCAAAAGGATACTAGTTAGGCCATTCAGCCAGTTTCCTTTTCTTTGCCTGTTCATCCAGACATGTTGATAACTTTACTGAAAGTCAGGAACTGCAGGTCTGCTGCCCAAGGCATAATTAAGACCTTAATGGTTCTTTATTTTGTCAAGTTGAGCTGTGCTATATTTAAGTAACTTAATCTATTGATTAAAAGCTGAGAAACCTGTTAGAAGGAAGAGAAGTCCTGCCATAGCAGCAAATCTCCAGTATGCATGCAGTCATAATTAAGTTGGTGTTAGTCAGTTGGTTACTAAATGAAGCTCAATTTTGGCCCTAATTCAAGAAGTAGATACCTTAATTTAAAACCCTTTTCAGACGAGAGGGCTGCTTTGCTTTCCTGTAACCCAGGCAGGTATAAACTATGTTACTTCCCTTTGCAACTTACATAGCGCGTGTTTATAGAAAGACACGAATAATGAAAAGATGTCATTTCAGTTAAATTGGAAGTGCTGGCTTATTTTGTGGAATTATACCCTTGTATTCTGCCCATGGGATTGGGTTGTTGCTTCTCATCACCAGAACTGGCTACCTGTAGCAGGGTTTCTTGAGCACACACAATCTTACAGTGCTTCCTTCCAGGAGACTTAGCACCTCTTCTGGCTCTTTATTTTAAAAACAGCAGAATATATATGAACATCTATGCACATGGTTTTGCATAGATAAAATTGACCTGATTAAATAGAAACAGCTCAATTCTTTCTTTTTCTTTTTTTTTTTTTTTTTTTTTTTTTTTTTTTTTTATTTCGTAATGGTTCTTTGGCTTTTATTTTTATTTTATTTTATTTTATTTTTAATTTTAATTTTAATTATGGTGAGGAGGTCACCCAACATTCTTCATGTGTAGGTAATTGTGGCTGCTCTTGCCTGTGTCAGATATATTCCATGTTTAATTTGAGATTGTTTTCATTTTTGAGTATTAGAAGAAGAGATGGAACTACACACTTCGATAATTGCTAAAAACCTAGCAAACAAGCATGAAAATGGCACTAACCTTTGCATTTAGTGTTTCCATTCATCTGAGTTTTTCTTGGCTATCCTTCCACAGGTTTAGTGACGTTTCAAACATTGCTTCAGTATTAAGAAGAGTATCTATTTCTTTCATGTCTTGCAGCTTGACAAGGATGATATGGTGTATATGGAAGCATATGATAAGCTGTTGGAATCTTGGCTGACTTTGGTACAAGATGACAAACATTTCCACAAAGGCTTCTTTACCCGACATGCCATTCAGGTTTTTAATTCTTATATTCAGTGCCATCTAGCTGCTCCTGATGGTACAAGGAATTTGGTAAGCCCTCACTCTACTGGTTCTTAATTATATATAGTAGCTGAGACATTTCTTTTGGTGTGTGATATTTTGTTAGCTCAGGGAAGCTAATACAGAATTATTATTTATGATTTCAATTAGAAATGAAAAACTTGCTGAATTTGTTACAAAAATGTGATTTACTTCAGTCTGCCTCTCTTTCAGAAGAAGAAATAAATGCTATACAAAAGTCACTTCCAAAAAAGATACCAATTAAAACCAAAACCCATTATTCAAAAATTGTCATTCATACTACCGATCCATCCCTGAAGATGGGGTTACCAAACTGGACTAGTTGGAAATTGCAAGCCTTTTGGTGCTGCTTTTGCCTCTCTTTCTTTAAATATAGCTTAAAGGTCTATTTTGAAATAAAATGGACATGTTCAAATGTCTACGAAAACAATATAGTTATGCGCAAGCTATGAGGAAAATTTGCAGTTCCTGTGTGGTTCTTCTGGATAAAATGATACATGAATTTTTGAGGTGACCGTTTTGGAGAAAACCTAAAATTATTTGATTTGGAGAAAAAATCTGTTTGTCAGGAGTCTGCATCTTACTGAAACAGAGTCTACTACAGAAAGTTGGATGTCAATTCTAAATGAGTTAATTACTGCATAGGTTTGATTCAGGGATCATGTATATTAGTCTCCCTAATTTTGAGGCTGTGTAGACATCGCCGAGATACCTCTTCCTGCAAAGTCTCATACAAAACCTAATTCTGATATCTAGATAGGGAGCAGATGGCAGTAGCAGTGCCAACCCAGCGAGAGGTATTTCACGAGGGAACTTTGAATTCATGTCCGGCGGTCTTGACATATCTTGTATATACAGGTTAATTCATGTCATTCTGCGAGATAAGTCCCTTATCCCGTGGGTAACCTCTTGAAAGGCACAGCTGGCGTTTCAGAATGCTCCTTGTTGGATATCAAAGCACTCGCTGGAACTCGCCAGCCCCGCTCCGCGAGCGGGGACCCGCTCTGTAAAAACAGCTGCAGCTTTGAAGTTGCCAAAAGAGAATGATTTGCTGGGGTAGATAAAGGAAAGATGGGCTAAAAGCACTTGGGATGAGGAATTGAGTGTGCGTTCAATTTTCCAGAGCTTTTGGAGGGAAAAAATGCAAAGCAATAACGTTTTAGTTGACTTTGTCAGTTGTGGAAACTATAATTCTCTTAGTTTTTTTTTAATATTTTAAACATTCATATGTGGCTTCTACATACAATGGTTAATTGCTTCAAGGAAATGAGGTCCAATTTATTATGTAGCTGCTTGATAATAATATAGGAAAGACTTAAAAATCGGAGTGAGACTTCAGAAAGAAGTAAATTTTTTAAAATGAATTTTTGATCTGCCTTCAGTCTTTCCGAGGTTACAATATTTACTTTATAAAACTTTTTCTCTGTGAACAATGAATTATGGCAACTTTTTAATGAAAGCAGTGGTATTCCTTTCATCTTGATAAATATTATGTCATTTTGTAACTCACCTAAGATCTCAAGAGAACGGGGGAAAATACTTTTGTATGACTACAAGCATAGGCGAGGAAGAGGCAAGCGAATTTCAGAGTTTAAAATGGCTCTTGACCTGATACACTGGCATTTCAAATCGCATACATATTTCAGCAATCTTCTGACCAGTGAGTTTATGTACTAGCCCTATGAGCCAGATTCATTCAGAACTTCCTATTTTACCTCCAGCAGTTGGTGCTTTTGACGGCCCTGGCTTGTACACACAGTGGAGTGCAAAGCTCTTTTACTTTTGTGCAGCTTGTACTTACCCTCTTATTAAAAAATATCAATTTTTGTAATAGCAAATCTTTGGATTTGAGAGAGCTGTTGGAAGCAGTAGCAAATGTACAATGAACTCAAGTATGGCATTTTGCTAGTGTAAAATGATGATTTGAAAATCCTGTGAGGCAAAGTTTACTGCTCTGTTCTACTGTTCTGTGTCTCACTTAGTTTGATCAGGTTGTCTATCCTAGCAAAACAAAAGGAAAAGCTTGAAAGAAAGAAATAAAAAGATGCACAAAAATGTGGTGACGGCATTTGGAAAATGTGCTGTTAACTGGTCGCTTGTAATTTTGTTAAAACACCGACAGACGGCCAATGGGGTGGCCTCTCGGGAGGAAGAAGAGATCAGCGAGCTCCAGGAGGACGACAGAGACCAGTTCTGCGACCAACTGGCCAGCGTGGGCATGCTGGGCAGGATCGCGGCAGAGCACTGCATCCCTCTGCTCACCAGGTGAGATGGAATCACAGCTCGGTGGTGGCCAGGGACAGGACAAGGGCCAATGGGTTGCCCCTTGAAGGGCAAGTTGAAACGCAGGCAGCTCCATCTCCATGTGTGGAAGAACTTCTTCCCTGTGAGGGTGACAGAGCCCTGGAAGAGGCTGCCCAGGGAGGCTGTGGAGTCTCCTTCTCTGGAGATCTTCCAAACCTGTCTGGCTGCCGCCCTGTGCCCCGTGCTCTGGGTGTCCCTGCTGGAGCAGGGGGTTGGACTGGATGATCCCTAGAGGTCCCTTCCAACCTAAACCCTCCTGTGATTCTGTGAATGATAAAAGCCACCAAATGGGGAAAGCCTGTTTGTGCAAAAGCATTTAAGGACCCTGCAAAGTTATTTTACTGCTCTTTGTCCACAGTTTATTAGAAGACCGAGTGACAAGGCTCCATGGTCAGCTGCAAAGACATCAGCAACAGTTACTCGCCTCACCAGCATCAGGCTCTATGGACAATAAAGTGCTTGATGACCTGTATGAGGATATTCATTGGCTTATTTTAGTCACAGGTTAGTGAACAACTTTAAGCAGTGCCTATTCTTAATGAAACTGGAACATCTCATGAAAAAAATACCAACTTGTCCGCTGCTGGCAAATGACTGTATATTTAATCCTTTATAATGCTTTCATCTTACATATTCTAATCACAAAAATACCCTTTGTCTTCATCTGCCGTGAGTACTACAAGGGTAGTATTTAAGATGAATTAAATCATTGCGTGAGATATGTCTCTTGAAAATGCATGTGATTTAATTTTACATGATTTTGAGATGTGTTGTTAGTCGACCTGTTCGAGTAATTAGTTTGTTCATGAGCTTTCGATTGTACTGCCTGGGGTCATGCAGCTGTGGCAGGGAATCAGCATGAGATCAGGAGAATGGTTTTGCCCAGGGATGGCAACAAATGGAGCAAATTCCAGCATCTCTCAGTGCTGCTGATCTCTGTATTGGCATCTGGTTATGTCTCAGGGAACTTGAGTATAGAAACTTCTTTCTTTTCTTGTTTTTTCTTTTTTTCCCTTATTCAACTGGAATGATCTCACAGCTGTCTGTAAAGAATAATAGTAACTATAGCAATGTCTGTTTTCTGTTAGAAAAAATGTATATTCCATTATGAAATGTTTTGTGAACGTCTGATGTAGTAGTAGTCCTCAGAAGTTGATATAAATATGCTTATAAATAAGCTATTTTTATATCCCTGTGGGATGAAGGTTGTATTTGTAGGTCAGATGGTTTTAAGGCCAGACATTGAAAATTGTGACTGAATCTGGAATGAATGTTAATTGTCTGCATAACAGCATATTGTACTGTAAAAACTCTTGCTTCACCTTATCTGCAGTTGCTACTCCTTTATTATAGCAGGTCTTTTTGGTGTGTGAAAGCCTCTAAAAGTTCTGAAATGTTAGTAGAACAGAAGCCGTGGATAGGGGAAGCTGTAAATGCTGAAAATGCTGTATAAAATTATTTTTATCCTATAGAAGAATAAGTTGTTGTTCTTTCACATGAAGCAAAGATGCTCCTGATCTTTGTTTCTTGTCACTTTAGCTTCTCTACAGAATGGCTTTAAGTATTCAAAGTCAGATATCCCTGTGTAAACAGCGTTAGTCAGGGTTTCTACAAACATTTGATTCTAGTGTCATGTCCACAGTTAAGTCAATGGATTCTCTAATCAAAAGCCATAAGTTAACCTAGGGTAGAAATTTGTGATCACTCTTTCTTTTTTAATGTAAGGCTACCTCTTGGCTAATGATACTCAGGGAGAGACTCCGCTAATACCTCCAGAAGTAATGGAATATTCTATTAAGCATTCAACTGAGGTTGACATCAATACAACACTTCAAATTCTGGGATCTCCAGGAGAAAAGGCCTCTTCCATCCCAGGCTACAACAGAACAGATTCTGTAATTAGGTAAGAATGCCTCATGCACTGAAGCGTGTCACATGTTTTTTCAGAGAGGAGGTTGGGGTGTGGGTGGAATTCTGCAAGTTGAAAAAAGTTAACATATAGACATTCAAAATTGGAAAAGAAATATGTCTTTTCACTAGTTTTAAAGTAAGAGCAAATAACTTATAAGAATGTTTTTTATAATAAGCATACTAAGGCAATTTTAGGAGAGGTTACGACAGGACAAAAAAGGTGAAGCCATTTTCTTAGGGGAAAGCAAGGTAGAATGACTATAGATGAACTTTGAAGTTGAAATAATCTGAGGCATCCCCTCATCAGGAGCACTGAGAGGAAGACTGGAAGAGTTGCATCAAAAGAGTTGCGGCTCAAAGTCAGGATGAGGAAGCTAAAATGATTCATGAGCAAATAGTCATAGTGGAAGACATGATGCCAGCTCTTTGAAATAATTGCATAAATATTGCTTGAATTAATGAAGACTTTTTAAGTTAATGAAGACTTTTAAAAATCAACACAGGTCAACCCCTTTAGATAGCATCCTATAGGCTCTGTAATGAATTGCACATGCATGGCCTAAGCAGATGATTCCCAAAGTGCTGCCTTAGTAGTAGCTCAGTTGGTCATCAGTGGGGGAAGACTCTTGTCACTTCTGTCAGTGTTTAAATATTAGCCTAAGGAGCAGCATAAGGGATTTCCATTTTTCTTTTTGCAAGATGATAATACCCACAAAGGAGTCCTAATGATGGAAGATGCAAATTGAGAAGACCATGTTTCATTTTTAACTGATATGGAAGGTTTTCACTTAAGATCAGTTGTGTGCTTCTTCTGTGAGGGGCTAGAAAAATGGCTCTTCTTTGGCAAAGAAGAGTTATGGGTTCATATGGGTTCATTCATGGGTTAATTAATTTAGAAGTTTGAATACTGTTTATTCATACCAATCCAGTCAGCTACAGAAAGAAGTCAGTAGAAATGAAATTTCTTGATACAGTGGAAATGGGAGTAAAATCAGATCTAAGCAAAGAGATTTGAGGCTCTCTCCAGCTCTGAAACTTCTTGAAGAACTGGACCACAGTCAGCTCCTAAATTCATTGAGGACTATCACATTCTTATCAAATTTATAAATGAGTAGCCTATAAAAGTTAGTATTTAATACAGTTTTATGGACTGACTGTATTCATGCAATCATCTGGTGATCATCTAGTCCAGATTGCTTGTGGTAATAACAACAGTAATAAGCAGCTAGTCATTTTTGCTCTTTAGTGTGTATCACACTGTGAAAGCTGCACGCTTAGTCCAAGCTTTGTAACTAAGGTGGATGTAAAACTCTGTGAACTTGGATGTAAGAGCTATGAAACAGTAAACTTTGGTTGTCTTTAGCTTGCTGGAGTGAAATGATGAAATAACTTTTATTACCTTGTTTCTTCCATTATATTTCATGGGGAAAAAAGAAAATGTTTGCTATGCATTCCCATGCCTTCCCCACAAAATACTCACAGCATCTTAATTTTAAACCTGCAGGTTGTTATCTGCTATTTTAAGAGTGTCAGAAGTAGAATCTCGAGCAATAAGGGCAAATCTCACACACCTGCTGAGTCCCCAGATGGGCAAAGACATCGTTTGGTTCCTCAAGCGCTGGGCAAAGACCTACCTCTTGGTGGACGAAAAGCTGTACGATCAGGTAAGGATATGACTATGACTGATCTGGTGAGTATTAGCAGTAATGCTCTCTTAAGAATGCAGATGACAGTGTAGCTTTTTTAAGCTTCAATTTTTAAGTATTTTTAGTATATGAGATGTTACGGTTATTTTGGAATTGGTATGAAAGTGAATGTTTTCTTTTTTTTTTTCTTCTCTTAAGTAGAAGTGCAAATTGTAAGGAAACTCTACCTGCACATCTTGGTGTAAATATGATTTTTGTAGCCATCAGTGTAGCAAAGTAACTGAGCATTCCCTTAAGCTGTTCACTGGGTAGAACTCACCGACCACGGTGATTTTTGAGTGCCTCTCAATTCCCCCCAGATCTTACGGGCACATCTCTACTGCAGGGCTTGTGCCTGGTGGGTGCTGGTCCCTCAGTGATCTGATGGTGACTGAGAGCTGGGTATCTCATGCTGTTGCAGGGGGGGTTATACGCTGCCTCCTCGCCTCTCCCCACTCTCCTATGTTCCCATTGTACCTTAGCTGATTCGTGTTACACATTCATTGTAAGGGGCAATTTGGTACTGTGTTTGGACAGCACTAATCATCATTAGGCCTTGATCACCGTTTTGCTTATAGAATTAACTGTAACCCAGCTAGCTAACAGAGGCCACTCCTGCAGAGGAGGTCCTGCCGACTGGTAGTTCTGGAGAGGGAAAAGTTTTCTCCTGCTGAAGCAACTAAGAATACTAACGCTTCAGGAAGCTTTTCCTTAACCAAACTGGGGATACCAAAGGCTGGTGATTACTTCAAAACAAGTTATTCTACTTAGAGCAAGGAATTTGTAATTCAGATGCGGAAGAATTGGAGAACGTAAGAGTATGTGAAAAACAGTGCAAAGCAACAAAACAGCGTATCTGGGGAAAGCACATCTTTAATTTGTGTTTACCTGTGGCATCTCAGTGTGATTGTACTCCTATTTTATGCTCAGTCATGAAAAGTTTGAAGTTGAGTGTAATTGTGATATGCTGACATGAAGCCTGTGCACAATTATTAAATGTCTTTTGAGTTTCAATCTTAAGAAACTTTATTATAAAGATGGGAGGACTTTCAGTTTCAAGGAAGCAGATGTGCCAGGACCAGAATGTGTCCCCTTTCTGTAGAGAATGAAGGAACATTGCAGAAGGGAATTCTCTGTGATGAAAATAAGTTCTAACAAAACTGACCTCAGAGATTAAGAGTTAGATATATTTCTATTATTTTTTATTATTTAATTTTAAAGAATTTCTTCATAAATTATTGGAACTGCTTTTGGGAGTTGAAGTTGGGATCTTTTAATTTTTAAAGCTTTTAAACTTTCATTAGCACTAAAAGTTAGACATGCTGAAATTGTAATGAGGTTTAAGCTTTTCTTTCTTTGGGGTGTTGTGCTTAAAATGGAAAGAGAAATTTGGCAAAGGTTTTCTGTTCCAGGTATGCTTTGCCCTTGTCTGTGTAACCTTTGTGTTTATTTTAAGTAGGGAAGTAACAGCCTGAAAAGATTTTGCTGACTGATTACCATACACTTTTGAGTTCTGGCTTTTGTAAAACTCACTCATTTTAATGCTTTTCTTATAGATAAGTCTGCCATTTAGTACAGCATTTGGTGCTGATACAGAGGGTTCCCAATGGATTGTGGGTTACCTTTTAGAAAAAGTGATCAGTAACCTGGCAGTGTGGAGTTCAGAGCAGGACCTTGCAAATGATACTGTACAACTGCTAGTAACATTAGTGGAAAGGAGAGAGCGGTAAGTTGCTGTACGTCTGGAAGTCAAAACATCCCTTTTGCTTCCTTTAAGTTATTTTGGCCAAAGTAATCCACATCTGGGGCATTTCATACCTGTGTCTCTAAGTCAAATGACTTTAGGAACCTGCTATAAATGGGGGAAAAAATGGTGTGGCAAAGTGAGGAGTGAGACCTAAGATTTGACCAAACGTAACCTACTTGGTTGTTGTTTAGAAGTGCCCTCTCCTTCCCCTGCCTTTGTGCCTCACTAAAGGCAAACTCTCCTGGTCTCCACTCTTATTGCAAGGGCTTTGGTGGTGTTGCTGATTCGTGCTGAACACGAGGCTTAAGATTGAAAGGTCAAATACCAGCATAAGCCAGTGTAAAATTTGTTTAAAATTGTAAAACTGTCCAGAATTTGGCAGATATGGACAAATTTCAAAGTTTTCTTGGGAATTAGGAATTTTGAAGCAGACAATTGAATGTTTTTCTTGTGAATTGACATGCAATTAAATATGTAAACATGGATTCACAGTTCTTTTGAAAGACTGTTCCGAAGTTTGAGGAATTAAATGTTTAAGAGATTTTCGGGGGGGGGGAAGATTTGTAAACCCCACAGGAGCTACGTTAGGAATAAACTGCTTCCTTTATCATGATATAATGAGACTAAGCTTTTAATCCATATAATATGTCTATTAACTGTGTGCTTGTATGTGTGTAAAACTAGAGTATTTCCCTTTTCTCCTAAATGAATTGAGCAATTTTATTGAGTATGTATGTTAGAAATCTTAGATGGGAGATGAAATGAAAGTTAAAAAATGATTTAGTCTTAGAATAAAGGAATTAAAAGAAAACACACACACAAAAAAAAACCCCAACTGCTATCGGTCTGATATCTGCTCGTACCATTTCCTGATGTCTTTAATTAAAGGGTTTTCTTTTCTTCCCTTTTAGGGCAAACTTAGTTATTCAGTGTGAAAACTGGTGGAATTTAGCTAAACAATTTGCAAGGCGAAGTCCTCCTCTTCACTATTTGTCCAGCTCTGTGCAAAGAACACTAATGAAAGCTTTAGTTTTAGGAGGCTTTGCTCATATGGACACAGAAACAAAGCAACAGTACTGGACAGAGGTAAGCTATTTAATGCTTCTATTGCTTTTATTTGAGCAAGTAACACAACTCTGGATTTGAAGTTGAGTTTGAAGTCAGTTTAGGGAATTTTACTATGACAAAGTCAACTGTTGCAGAATCTTTTGAACATCTGATACTGACTTTTTTTGTGATTCTCTGGACATCAGCAGTTATATATTTGGGCACCAGTGAGCTGCCCATGAGATTGTACTATACAAGATTATACTGTGACAAAGATTGTTGTGAACATCTTAGCACTTTTATTGGTGTCCTAGAACAACTTTTTGTTTGCTGACACCGAATTTGGAACAAAATCAAATAATGTTGAGTAGGGAAGGTCATTTTTATGTGTGTAAACATTACAAAATAGCCTTTGTAGGTGTTGCTTTTGAAACCAGGCTGCAGATGATAATGTTCAGCGAGAATCATTAATCACTGTGCTTCATTTGACACTAATGTGACTCAAAATAGCGTAGCTGAGCCAGTGCAGTCTGAAAGTGATTGATTCTTGTCCTTTTGTGCCAAAGGAGTTCGCTGAATTACTTAAAGCTGCAATCTGATTCACATCATGTGGTGCTTATCTCAGTGTGACTTGTCTTTTTGAGGTTCTTCAGCCACTTCAGCAGCGATTCTTGAACGTGATAAACCAAGAAAACTTTCAGCAGATCTGTCAAGAGGAGGAGGTGAAGCAGGAAATCACTGCTACACTGGAAGCACTCTGTGGCATTGCCGAGGCTACCCAGATTGATAATGTAGCAATTCTCTTTAATTTCCTAATGGACTTCCTTAATAATTGCATTGGGTTAATGGAAGTATACAAAAACACCCCAGAGACTGTTAATCTCATAATAGAAGTCTTTGTTGAAGTTGCACATAAACAAATTTGCTATCTTGGAGAGGTAAATACAACCAAAAGGAGGAGGAGGGGAAGGTGGGGTATGTGTGTGCTGTAATATCTTATAAACCAATTGTAGAGATGTTGTAGATTCTGTAGAGTGAAAAATGCTCACAGATACACCTGTTAGTGCTAAATACAGTACAGATGTATTCCAAGAAATTGTCAGGTAAAATGAGTCCGTGCAGAGCACTTTGTTCTTTGCACTGTTGGCTAATTTTGCTTTTGTGTCTAGAAACGTTTCTGCCTGCTCCAAACTATGCATGGACTAGCAGTGAAATATGACTGCAAAATTTGATAGCAGAGAGGACTTCTGTAGGGATTTTATTGGCAATTATCTTTCTTTAAGACTGAGATATTGATAAAGTGACGTTTTAATCAGAAGCATGTCAGTGCGTGGCTGTAAGTGTTCTTATTACTTGAAGTAGGCGATCCATGATGATTTTGTGTGTGGTTGTTGGGAAAAGATGGGTAGCATAATGGAAATTAAAACCTTGAAGTATCATTGACCATATAACACTGTATTGAAACAAAGTTATTTTTAGCATATAGAGGCTTTCCTTTATTTATTTATTTATTTTTAATAGGCCAAAGCCATGAACTTGTATGAGGCCTGCCTAACTCTGCTCCAGGTATATTCCAAGAATAATCTAGGTCGGCAACGGATAGATGTTACAGCAGAAGAAGACCAGTACCAGGATCTCCTTCTTATTATGGAGCTTCTCACCAATCTTCTATCAAAAGAATTCATAGATTTCAGTGATACAGGTATGAAGCAGCTGGGCACTGATGAACCATAACTTGTATTCTTAAACAATAAAAAATGTGAGGGATCATGTGCTCAATCCAGGAAAAATCAAAATTGAAAAGATTGAGATCAGGATATTAAAATTACTGTTTAATGTGCTAGTAACAGAGGAAACACTTCCTAGTATGGCCCATCTGTAGCAGCAGTTGAGTATTAAAAAAAAAAAAAAAGAAAAGGCATAGAGAAGTCAGAACATGAAGTGACTGCAAGAGGAGGGATGGACAAGATCCAAATTTTGTGAAATGCTGAACTAGTAAAATTCTGGGTTTGTTTTTGTTTTGATATTTTTTATTCCTCATATACAGAACGTACTTTAGGTGGTTGTGGTTTGAATTTGAGGTTCTTTCTTGCATTCCATCCTGTTCCTTTCTTTCATATGGCTGTCACTTAAAATGATATTAGCCTGAATACAGGCTGCCAGCTGTAACCTGGCCGTACTGCTTTGCTTTTGAATAAGTGAAAACAGGTTGGCCAGGTTGAGATCTTTCCGCGTCCCATGCAGTTGCAGGGAAAACATGATCCATAACAAACTCAATCTGCCTGGGTTGTTCTGACAGTCTTCACTGCTGCTCTGAGGCTCTTCAAAGAGAGTGGACCTTGTACTCAAATCTGACTAGTTTTGCATTGCACATGCACAGCACAGCACTGCACAACCAGACTGGGATGTTGTCCACTGAATGGACCACTCAACACCATGTAACTTACCTCTTGTGAGTTCAGGCTTTGCCTGTTGGCTCCATAGAAAACACTGTGAAACAGGAATGTGACTGCTGCCAAAACATCAGAGCCACATGTCAAAGATATTGGAGCCTGTCTAGATACTATTGCAGACTAAATACAGGCATGATAAAAGTAAGGCAACTGCCAGTTGATGCCAAACTGCCAGTCCTGTCAAGTTTTAACATACAGTATTTTCCTCAATAACTTGGCTTTTTTTTTTTTTTTAACTTTTCCTCATGTTTTAAACTGTGGTGCAGCTGTGGCAACTATTTGGTGTTAAAAGGCAATAATAATTTGTTCACTATCTGCTCATGTACACATGCATGAAGCATCCTTAGAAACAAATACAGATTTCTGTAGGGGAGGTAACTCTGGAAAGTCCCTGAAGTGTTTATGTGATTATGAAATGAATGTAAAAATAGAGCGATGTGGCAGTTTCTATTCAGTAAGTTCCTATTTTAATACAGTGCCTCATATTTTTGGTGGATTGGAAAGAGGAGAATAATCCTATTAAAAAATCTTCATTAAAGAAAATGTAACTCTTCCTTCAATATGTTTGCTACTCTTTTTATATATAAAAAAGTTTCATCTATTCTACAGATGAAGTATTCAGAGGACATGAGCCTGGGCAGGCCACAAATAGATCTGTATCAGCAGCAGATGTTGTCTTATATGGTGTTAATCTAGTCCTGCCTCTAATGTCCCAAGATCTGTTGAAGGTAAGAGAACAAAAAAAGTGTTATAGAAATAGCCTCCTAAAAACAGGTTCTGTATTGCATTCCACTTCCATAAATTGAATAGGTTTTTCTACCATTTATTTTAGATACAAATGACTGTTCCCAAGTTCTAGATACTGCTTGAAAAAAAAAAAAGAATGTGTATGGTATGCAAATGCATACCAAATGTATACAAGAAGGGCCTAAACAAGACAAAACTTGGTCCCTCTGTAGAGGGAGTGAGTATGAGTAGATTAACAGTTAGCCAAAACTGAAATGTGGGCTCCAGAATCCTTTTTCTCATAGCTTCAAAAATTTGATAGAGAGCATTAACAGTGATTGTTAATCAAAAAAGTTTGGGAGCTGTTGACCTGTTGCTTCATTTTGATAAGGTGACCAAAAATTTTTTCATGTTCTGTGAGTTACTAGTTCCACTTCGTAGCTACTGAGTGCTACATAGCAATGCCTTTTCAGTAGGAAAACAGGAAATGTTGGATTACTTTTTGCAATACTGTAGGCTTTCATGTCATCAACATGTACAGTTGGTCAGTAGAACAGTAACAAATGAAACAACCACACAACAGTATTTTGTGGTTTTGGACCCCCTTTTGGGTGCATCTTGGTTGTCCCCTCTTTGGTTCTCATCTGTTAGCACTTGCAGAGCCTGAGAACTTTGTCCATTTGAACTAAAACCAAGTCAAAAGATGTGTTCTAGGAGCACCCCTCACGTGCTGCAGGCTTTCGCTGCACAGCACAGGACTTGTTCATCTCTCAAGTAAAACTCTACAAATGTGTTCGGAGGCACCACCAGCCTTTTTGCTTTGCAAATCTGCATCTATTGCACCACATTATTTGCTAACAGTTATAGCCACTGATGACTCTGAAGCTGCCTACCATAAGTCTTGTCTTTTTCAGGAGAAAGCGTCCGGCCTGTCTCTTTGTGCAGCTGGAAATAATGTCTGGATAGAGCTCCTTAATTCTAAATTTTTTTTTTTTCTGACAGTTTCCATCCCTGTGTAATCAATATTACAAATTAATCACTTTCATCTGTGAGATATTCCCTGAGAAAATTCCACAGCTTCCAGAGGACCTCTTTAAGAGCCTAATGTACTCACTGGAGTTAGGGATGTCATCGTATCCTTTGTAGAGCTTGGGACTGCTTAAATGTTTAATTTGTTATTTCACAAAACACATTATAATTCTGATCTCTTCTTTTGCCTTTTTTCATTTTCTTTATATTTTTATGTGTTTATATAAATAATTATGTCTGTCATCAGCTTTTGCTCTCTGTTTTCCATTGATGATTGAAAGTTTCCCTGCAGCATCTTCTGCAATCCAGTATTAGCTGCATTTCCTCCGACTCGTGTTGCTCGAACGCAGCATTTAAGCGGTTCAGCGCGTAAGTGTTTTCTGGCAGCCCCTCCAGCCTCCTCCATTACTTCACTTCAGAGTGTGTAACTTCATCAGCCTTCAGCTGGTATCCCAAAGCCATTCCTGAATTAGTTTCCCAGCTGGTAATGCAAAACACTGCTGCTGTTCCATTGGGCTGGCTCCAGAGCATTTCCTGTCACGTTGCCAATGGCTTCTCCCTCTTATAACGGGAGCCCCATTTTCACTAATCTGCGGCACGTGCCAGAAACAGATGAGCTTGACCATAAGGGCTTCTTTCTGAAAATGTTATGTCAGAGAGGGTTATATTACCTTAGAGTGCCTAGCTAATAAAAGAAGGCAACAAAGTTGCAACAGGCTGCTTTATTATTGCCATATATTATTAACGGTGCTGTAGTGAAAAGAAATCTTGGAGCATATAAGACTTTGAGACATTTCTGAATGACGGCACGGAGATATTTTACTCCAAGCCTGCAGTGTGACTTTGATTCTTTAACACATGTTCTCAGAATGAGTTCTGAGGTTTGCCAGCTCTGCCTGGAGGCTGTGACACCCTTAGCAGAGCAGTGCGCCAAAGCACAAGAAACAGACTCAACCCTCTTTCTAGCAACAAGGCACTTTCTGAAGGTAAGGTATCTGTTTCATGTTACTTCGGCGTATTTTTTGCTTATAGGTAGTGTTAAGAAGCCAAACGGTGATTGCGTTTTACAAGGTTAACTGATGCCATGCAGAAGTACTGAGAAATAGACCCTCACTTGAAGAATTGGCAGGAACTGGTAGGGAGGAAAAGGGCCCAGACTGGAGTACAAAGGGGAATAGAAGGGCAGAGGGAAGAAGTAATTTGCCTCCAATCAACCAAAGATTCTGCTTCTCGGAGTGCATTGTGTTTTTCTATGTTCTGTACTTGAGTTCTGGAGTGGAGGTGACAATTTTAGAGGCTAAATTTACTGTCAAAGCTGTGAAATAGAAACTGTGTGAACTGAAATCTAGGCAGAAGAAAACATGGTTGGATATTAGAATAAAAGAAAAAAATGCTCTTATTTATTCCATTTATCTGATAAATTACTTCAGATAAATTACTTTATCTGATAAATTACTATCAGATAAATTCCATTTATCTGATAAATAAATTTATCTGATAAATAACTTTCTTTTTGGGATCATGCATTCCACCTTATTGAATTCTGGAGGGAACAACCAGGTTCATGCTAATCAGGATTAAGCTAATTGGAGAACTTCTTTGCTGCTGAACTGAATCAGGACATTTTCTCCTGCTTCAGTAAAGATTTCAGTGTCACTTAAGGCGTAGTCTTTTCTTGCCCAACTGACATCCAGACTGCTGGGGGGACTGCTCATAAAGAGCTTACATCAGCTAAACTGGGGAAATGAGAAACACCTTCAAATAATTTTACTCATTTTTGTACTTCTTCTAAGTTCACATAGCTTTTTGGCCTTTCCCTAAATTTTAATGATCAGTTGTATTAATCTGTTTCCTATCTGGCTTTATGTGAGCTGTGGGAATTTCTGTAACTTATTTTTATTCTGGAAGATATTTTTTTTCTGAGTTAGCAACAGCTTTTGGGGAAAAATGCAAGAGATGCTGTTTCCTTCTCTGAAAACACATGTCAATCAATAGCAGCTCTCAGTGCTTTGAGGTGTGAATTTGTGACTTTAAGCCAAAACTCAGCTTCTAAAATAACCTATTTTCTAATTACTAAATTTCTAATTACCTAAAATCCAAAATAAAAAGAATTAAAAAAGGATATTTGTAAACACAAGTTCTTCATTATTATCATAAGTGAAGATGAAGTTCAACAGCTGTTATTAAAGCAGAAGAGTTTGCCTGCCTCTCAGAATTCTTCTGTAACTGCACATGTTTTGTGATTTCAGATGGTCTTTGATATGCTGGTACTCCAGAAGCACAATACAGAAATGACAACTGCAGCAGGTGAAGCATTCTACACATTAGTGTGTTTGCACCAGGTATGGCATTTAGGCACTTGGAAACCATTGTTTGTTAAGGGATGAATGTGCATCTGCCTGGAATCGCGGAATCACTGCGGTTGGAAGGGATCTCAGGAGATCTGTGGTCCAACCTCTTGCTCAAGTAGGGTTAACACTGAATCTAGATCGTGTTGCTCATGACTTTTTTCCAGCCTGGTTTTGAAAACCTGCAAGATGGATATCCCAGAGCCTTTCTGAGCTGTCGAATGCTTAATTATCCTTGTAAGTTATGTGCTTCTGACCATTTTGGTGGCTGGACTTCAGGTGAAGTTCATCGGAATCTTTCATGTGTTAGGGAGCCCAAAACTGGACAGAGTATCGCATGTGCAATATAAGGAGTGGCATGTAATGAGAAATAATCCCTTTCTTTGATTTACTGGCTGGTTCTTTGGTCACTTCCCAGTCTTTATTGTTGTAGGGCACTAGTTTCTTCCAGTTGCAGGACTTTGCATTTGTCCTTTTACAGTTTCATGAGGTTCCTGTCAGGCCATTGCTCCAGGCTGTCTAGGTCACTGAAGGCATCAGTCCTGCTCCTAAATGCATCAGCTACATCCCACCACACACACTCTATGATGGGCCTTCATCCACAGGAGAGGAGTGCATTTCCTCTCATCCTTCAGGTCACTGATAAAATAAAGAACAGGACAAGTCCCACGAGAGACCCCCCGAGCTCCTCTTGTAACCAGGTCCCAGTTAGAAAATGAGTCATTAACCACAGCTGTTTGTTCCTGATGATTCACTCATTTTTTCACCCATGTAATAGACCACTCACCTAAACTGTAACATTCCAGCTTGGTTACAAAGATGCCATAGGTGACTTCAAAACCTTACAAGGATCAAGGAGGGTGATTCTCACCACTCCTCCTCCTCCACAGGTATGGTCGTTTTATCACAGAAGACAAGTTGGTTGCATGTGGTTGCTTATCCCTGTTAAGTCCACGTTGACTGTTCCAAATCACCTCCTCAGTGTACCTACTAGTGGCTTATAGGAGATCAGTCTTCTTAACTCATCAGGGACTAGCAATGCTGAGCAGCCCACAGTTACCCAAGTTGTCCATTCCTCCCGGAGAATGGGAACAATATTTGCTTTTGCCCAGAGCTGGGAACTTTCCTCATTCTCCACAATCTTGCAGAGATGTTGGGAAGCAGCCTTGCATTGACATCAACCAGCTTTTTCTGTGCCTTTGCATAAATTCCATCAAGTCCCAGGGTCTTGTATGGGCTGAAATTTCTTAAGAGGAATTCTCAGTTCCTAAGTCCATCTTCTTCCCTACTCATAGTTCCTCTCCCCCTTGAATTCCCTTTAGTCACGAGAGGGGAAGACCTGTTGGCAAAGACCAACGCAAAGAGACTCGAAAGCATCGAGTGTTTCAGCCATATTTGTGTGCTGTCACCTGCCTTATGCAGCAACACTTCCCCTTTTTTATTCTTTTACTGTTGATGTACTGGCAGAATCTCTGCTTGATGTCCCTTGCCCATTTCAAGTTTAGTTGAACTTTGCTTGTTGATGGTCCTTCCTGCACGCTTGGGTGCTGTTCATATTTCTCCCGTGCATCTTGCCTTGCTTCTACCTGCCCTGCTTGCACTGGTGGATGCCCTGTTTAGCCAGGCCCATTGCCCAGCACATAGAAAAGCTCCAGTCATTAGAGCTGCCTTTTCAGAGGAAGGAAGAAATGCAGTTTGTAGAACTGAGCCTGTGCTAGGGGAGAGCAGGAAGGCACCTGAAGGCAGTGCCAAGAGCCTTCTCCACACCCTGCATTACAGAGCGTGGCGCCCAGCTCTGCAGGCTGCTCATGGTTCGTAGAGAAACTCACCTCCTTGAAAGGCTCTCTCAGGTTTGGAAGAGGGAAAGGCCCTTGTGGGTGACAGGATTGCAGGTGGAGAAGCACTCCTGGTTCTCTGGCGTGGCCTCGATTCCCGATGGTGTCCCGGCAAGGGAATTTGCATGCCCTTTGCTGTCTGAAGTTAATAAGACTGTTGTTTATTCAACAGGCTGAATATTCAGAGCTAGTTGAAACTTTGCTATCAACTCAGCAAGATCCAGTAATTTACCAGCGATTAGCAGATGCCTTCAACAAGCTTACTGCAAGCAGCACTCCTCCCACACTGGACCGTAAGCAGAAGATGGCCTTCTTAAAGAGTTTAGAAGAATTTATGGCAAATGTTGGTGGACTTCTCTGTGTGAAATAAACAACAAAACTCTATGCCTACTTTAGACCCTTTCTGCAAAATGCACTGAGAAATGCTGAATGCTGACTAAATCTTGTACCTGCCTCTGGGTTCTTTGCAGCCATCTCAGATTTTAGAGAGCCTGGAAGTTTGAACGTAACACAGTGGAATAGGAGAGGTCAACTTTGAATCAGCTTCTGCTATTATGTGTTAGCTGCAATCTGTCATACTTGTGTGTGAAAAGAATGGACAGAAAATCTGATTTTGAATTCTTTCCATATACTTGCAAACAGATATGGGCACAATGGAAAATAAATTTGGTGCCTTTTCCCCATCACTGGTTTAAAATGAGTAGCTGGATAAACATACAGATTTTTTGTTTTCTACCCAAAACCATGTTAGAGTGTGATGCAGACACATACAAAGCTCTGAATAGTTTAGCTGATTTTAAGCTTTATTTTTTTTCCCTCTCTGAAGTTTGAGTTTGTGTTCCAATGGAAAAAGAAAACACCAAATGGTATTTTACTTGTGTTTAGTTTTGTTTTTCTACATCAACCTGAAGTTGCATGTTCAACGTAATGCAGGTTTTTACCTTATGTTCTGCTGCCTAAAGTTCAGAAGAAAAAAAGGTGTATATTTTTGTTCCCCTGAAATGAACTTTAGGAACTGTAGCCATTTCCTTGCCTTAATTTAAAGGAAAAAAAAATGTTCATGTACTTTAGATGAGAAATCTAAGGCAAGATTTGAGTCTTCAGAGTTGGGTTAGGATGTTGGCATTAAGCTGCTGGGTACCTGTTGCAGCCCTTCCTGTTGCCATGTGTCCTTGTGGAATGAGTGTCTCTGCAAGGTTCAGGTGTAGTTTTACTTTCAGTATCTGTTTAGATTCCTCGTCAGGTTGCACATGACTGCAATGTATTTCTACACTGAACTGTTTGCTAAAGCAATAACAACTCAAAAGGTGTAAATTATTGACTTACACAAGCTTTTTAAGTTGGGGCATTAGGTAAAATAATTATGTTAGAACTGAGGCTTGAATCCCTTTTACCCAAAGGTCATACTTAGCTGATTTGAGTGGAGAAAGATCAAGATCTGCACTGTTGAGAGGGATTATTTTTTCTTTTCCTTTTCCTGAAAGCAGCTCTGCTTTTGTAGAGCCCTCCCTGCTGCTCTGCTCTTGCTCAGATTTTTATATCAGCACTTTAGCTATTACCAGAGCAGAGCTGCAGTGCCCTGAGTGCCCTGGACCAACGGGGGAGCATGGCTGGGCAACGCAAAGGCTGCCCGTCCAGCAACAGCCCTTCCTTCGTGGAACCACCTGGAGGCAGGAGAAGGTGTCCCTTGGGCCTCAGACCTCTGCTGGATGATGCTGTTGAATGTTTCCCTCCGTTTTGGGTTGGTTGGTTTGTTTGTGACCTTTATATCAATGTACCGTGTGTACGTCTTTACGTGGCTGTGTTACAGCATCATGTTTGCATCGTGTCTGCGTCTGTGCCATCCTCCAGCGGTTCATCTCAAGATTAGCCACAATAGCCAGGATTAAAAAGAGGTAAATCTGTGCTATTGTGCTATAAGCAACCTAGGGCTTTTAACATTTCTCTTTTAGTGAAATCCATACCTGTCTCGAGCATGGATCTGCAAGGCCAAAAAAGCCATCTTGTCAGTGTACTTTTCTCTTTTAATTTATGTGAGAACTGTGTGTTTATGAGAGAACTGGGTGAGGGCAGAGTTGCCCAATAAAAAGCAACCATAAAATGTGTTTAATACCATAAAAGATATATTAGATAATATATCTTCCCACCAGTGTTCTATTCCTGAGACAATTTATGTAGTGTTTTAGAACAGGGATATTGCCCTCCTATTTTTTTCCTGAAGAAGAAAAAAAAAGCCTAATCATTTTCTTTAAAAGTTTTCTGTGCATTTGCACTGCTGATAATGGTCCTAGTGGATCCTTCTGTTTCTGAGCTGTTCCAACACCAGATTTTTTCATTATTATTTTTTCTTGCCTTTTTTTTTTTTGCCTTGTTTTTAGAGCTGCTTCTAGAAGCTGAATTTGTACATTCTGCAGAGCAGCAGTTCTGAAACTTGATTTTCATTTGTCATTTTCCTCTCCCAGATGTGGGGCATTAAAGCCTAGCAACAGAAGCAGCAGTGGGACCTGTTAGTCTGTTGTGAGGTACCAGAGTGTCAAACGGGGCCCAAGTCTCCAAAAAGATAATGGCAAATCCCCTCAACCTCTTCGTATCTGACTGAAAAAGCGATGTTCCCAGTCATCATTTCCTGAAGCTTGCTCAGTATTTAAAAATATTTATGAACTTAAAATTAGGAGATCCTCTTGACTATTGTAACTGATGAATGGGAGTATGAATTTAGTTAATGCTCGGAATAAAGTAGTGTGCAAGCCCACTGCTCTAATCAGGCCCAGTGTATTGTCACGAGCACTGACACACAATGTTTTGTATCAAGACCTGCTAAATTAAGGATGAACTGTTGCTTTCCGAGAGTAGTTTTGATGATTGCTTAAAACTTTTGTTTTGCCCTTTATTTAAAATCGATGTTATATATTAAAGGGAAGCTGCCCAAGTAAGGGTCTTTTAAAAATAATTTTATTGTGTAATGTTATTCTAGACATCATTCTTTCTGTCTTGTTATTTTTTCTTCCATTTTTGTGTGTTCAACTTTGATCTTTCCATACTTCTTTTTATGTTTCTCCTAGAGTAAATGAAAAGATGTTTCTGTCTAGTGACATCTATGAAATTTGTTACAAAAGGTTGTGGGAATAAGTTTCCTTGATTCCTACTTCAGCTGGGTAGGTGACTGCTCCTATACGTAAACTGTGTGGCTTGGATACCCTCCCTCACCCTCCATCCCTTGGTGACTTTCTGCACATCCAGCTGCTGTAGATCTGGATGGGAAGCTCATTCAGGTCCATAGGAAAGATCCCTTTTCAGTGGACTTGGAGTTGGCTCCAAGTATCTCTTGAAATTTGGTAGCATCACTGCATTGATTTCTCATTCACCGTGCAAAGTGAATAATGGTTTTAAAAATGCATGTGTGTTTTTTTTCCAAAAAACACCTGCCACTCAGAATTACAAATGCTGCACGATGTAGTTGTAATAAATACATTTGTCTAGGCACAAATTCCTTGCTGAAACAGATTACTGCCCCAATGTTTTCATGCAAGAAACGGAGTAGTTTGTTTCCCCTTTCTGCAGCCCTTGCCCTCTGGTAGGAGCTATTTCAGGTGCAGCCTGGTGATTTTTGCAGCCACTTTATTTGGACCCCGGCAAGCCTGGCTGTTGGCTGGATCATGCAACTCAGGCCTGCAGGGAGTGCAGGCAGCAGCGGGCTGCTGCAGACGTCCACTTCCACACACGTTATGCCTTAATCCTCTCCCCGATGCCGCCAGGATCTGCTGCTCCGTATTGCCCCAGCGTTGGTGTTTGGAGGTGATCAGGGGCTCGCTGTTTTCCTCAGGAATGAGAAACCTGTTTTCTCGGCACGTCCAAATCCTACGAGTTGAAAGAGAGGGATTTGAATCTGGGTCATCTCCTTGATAGTGCATAGCACTTAACTGAAGCCCCTGGATAAAGTCCCTTTTTTTTTTTTTTTTTTTTTTTTTTTTTTTTTTTTTTTTTTTTTTTTTTTTTTTTTTTTTTTTTTTTTTTTTTTTTTTTTTTTTTTTATTTAAGCCATGTAGTTGTAGAAAATAAGCTTGCACAGAAAAATCAATTGTCCGTTTATAATCTAATGCTCGGGGAGGTGATGCAAATTCTGATCTCAATGATCTGTGAAACCATTGAGAAAAGCAAATGTCACGTTTCTCTTATAAAACACCTTCCCTGCAGTTTCAGATACATAATTACCTAAGGGGTGGTTTTTATGGACGTAGCTTATGAATATAAGTGCAGGAGTAGGAGCCAGTCTCCTCTAATTTTGTATCAGATTTTCCACTGGGTCCACTGTGGCCATTGGCAAGTCACTGAACCTGTCTTTGTTACAAAAATAAAAAATAATAATAAAAATATAGCGACAATACCTACCTACCTCACAGGGCTGTTGTGAGGATTAGTTCATGCCTATAAATGCATTTGAGGATCGGAAATGCTCTGTAAATATTAAATATTTTACTTTTAGCTCTTGTGAGGTGTAAGATTTCCTGCCCCGCAGAGAGGAGCGTCTCGCAGGTACCGGGGCGGCAGAACCCGGCTCCAGTTGCAGCCGCTTTGGGAAGGGGTTTGGGGGCCCGCGCGGCAGCCTCTGTACAGGGCTGGGGTCCCCCTCAGGCTTAATCCACTGGCCTTAATCCCCTTAATTCCGGGGAAGGTCGAGACCCTCTTGGCTCTAGACGAGGTGAGCGCTTCACAGCGCTAACCGGGGAGTGGGTCATGAGGCAGAATTTGCTCCCGAGCCGTTCTGCTCCCACGCAAACCCTTTCCTCCAGTGCTAGGTACTGGCACCCCAGCCATGGAGAACCAGGATGCCCCTGGGATTCTCCTGGAGAAGAGGCGTCTGCATCGCTGCTTCTCCCTTTCCCGGTCCCACGGGCTGTGCTGCCCTCACCCGTCTCGTAGGAGATGGGGACGGCCCTTCCAAGATGCTACCATTGAGATCCCTGCCCTATCCCTTGCAGGTTGGTATTTGAAATCAAATACCTTCCACTAGCCTTCCTCCACACTTCCCCCATTGAATTAGACTAGATTTTATAATGAGGAAAAATAAAATCCACTTTTATTCATCCCCTTGTGCAAACTAAGGAACCTCCAGCTTGCAGTTTTAAGGCAATAAATGCTGGTACTGCTGCCAAGTATGTAAATATTTTAAATGTGTAATTCAGTAGTATTTTGAGGTTATGAACAATAAAAAGGCAGGGATTAAAGCGCTATTTTATTTCAAGTATTGTTTTACTTGTACAGTTGGAGATACGAAGTTGCATGGAAATATTTCAATTTGTTGCAATAGAACTTGGGAAATGGCTGTATAATTGAGCCTTATCACAACTGAATTTTCAACTTTGCAATCAATATTTTCTGTATTTCTAAAATCAATAAGCAGGAGGCGGGTAAAATTGTTTTTCACTAAAGACTTTATTATTTTGTTTTGGCCATGTGTGATGTGTGTGTATTCTTGTTTAGTATTATTTCTCTAAATTCTCACCTGGTAAATCCCTGAAATAGCATTGTTGTGGCTTCCTCCTTATAGTAGAAACAAAACCCTGGCCATTATGAAACCTCAAGATAAACATGCTCTTTTGTTACCATAAATTAGCAGTAATTCAGCTGAAATTAATGGGATAACTTGAGTTTTACATCAGCACTTAAGGCATGAGTTTGTCCATCAATAGCAAAAAAACAGAAAATGTGGATAGGTGTGTGGCAGGAATATCTCACACTGGGATAAAATAAAACAAATATTTTAAGTTTCCACAAGTGACTGTTAATGACTGTGTAATCAGATCACATATTCTACCTATCCTGAAAAGACACAAAGAAGGTTGATGGTGACTTTCTGGTCACTATTATAGGTGATGTTTGTGTACCCAGAAAAAAAAACACTAATCCCTGGGACTTGAATTGGTTGTGCAGATTTAATCCAAACACTTCTTTATTGTGGTACCTGAAGGCCTGAAGGTTTCTCCAGGCTTGCAACTTGTTCGCATGCACATTATAGGCAGCATAGGGTTTGTTCCTGGATGTGCTTTGGAAAAGTCAGTTCCTGGCAACAGTTCTTAATGTGTGATAATGTGATTGCATTTGGGTGAAGAGCAGCTGTTTTGTGCTCTTCCCCCTTGACGTATTCAGATCTTCTTCAAAACAAAACTCACAAATCCTGAAAGTAAAACTACGCTATGGCTGTGGTGGTGACACCTTGCTGCGCATCCTGGTTGTCTGTATTGCTTGGAGTTTATTGGTTACAGGAGTAAAGTTATTGCAAAATTATTTATATTGGCCTGGTTTGGTTAAGTGAGCATTTTGGTGAAGGACAGAACCTTTAAGATTAATTAAGAACAGATCTTTGAAAACAGCTGGCAAAATTAAAAACAGTGAAGTATCCAAGAGGCCCCTTCATGTGGAAAATTGAATTACTTTGTTCTACCATAAATCTGAGGTCTGGAATAAACTTGAATGATTTGGACAAAGCCTTTATCCACATTTGCTTGTGTAAATGTATGCAAAAAAAATCATTTTTGCCTTTATGAAACTTACATTTGCTTCAGTTTTATATTGCAGACTTAGGGTTTTTTCTTCTTCACCATTTGCCACTTAATAAGCAAGAAGGCGGGAGATCCAAACCCTCCAAGTCGGATTTGTCTGGCAGACCAACAGGGAGGAGACCTCAAATGAACGGGGAGAGGGAAGGAGGAGAAAGTAAAAACCATGGGCAAAAATCAAGCTGATCTGTGGGAAGAAACCTGTAGTACAAGTGTCCTCACAGAACTTGTCAAGCAGCGTAATTCTAGTGGGATTAGTAAATGCTGTAATTTATCCAACACTTTTGGTGGGGAAAGAGCGCGCCACTTTGGAGATGGAATTAGATGCTAGCGGGGTAAGTTTCGTGAATTGAACGAATTGAATCTTTATGGAGGTGGGAGCTGGAGAGACGAAGCCAGAGCAAGTTCCGTGCTCTGCCCCACGGGGCTGGCTGTGTGGCTCCCGTGCCCCTCACCAACGCTCTCCATGGGTATGCGGATCCGGGGAGATTCCCCCCGACGGGAATTGTTTCCCTTACCGGCCAGAGAAGGGCCCCGGGCCGGAGCCCCGTCTCACCCCTGGGGCTTCCATGGAGCTGCCAGTGTCTCAGCTGCTTTAGCTGGGCGCCTGGGGTGACACAGCCGGGGGCATCACTTCCACCCTGACGCCGGGTCTGGGAATCGGCGCCACGTCCCCTTGGGAGCGTTGGTTTGAGAGCATGCTCCCGGTTTAAGAAGCCGTCAGGATGTTTCTTTATTTTAGTAGCCCACCACTACGTTCATGGTCTTCTGCTCATTCCAGAGATGGCTGTTACCTGGACGGGGGGGAAACCCAACCCAAAAACCCAACACCTTGGGGTCCATGCAGACCACGTTGCTCCTCTCGCACAACGGGCGCTCCGGGACGCTCTGTGTTCTCCTGCCACCTTACGGAGAGACTGTTCTGCTGAGAGACCTTTGCCTGCTCTTAGGCTGTTATGCACTTTCACGATTTCTTAACAAACTACTGTTAAAACATGTACTGTAACTTGGATTTTGATAAGCGCACATGTATTTAAACAACTCAGCCTCAGGAAAGCTGGAAGAATTAGATACTTGTTTTGTATCTTAGTTAAAATGTGTGTTACCTGCATCCTGTAAGAAGGCCAGATAACGGCCAGGTCCTGCGAGTGTAACTGTGTTTAAAATACCAGTATGATCTGTAAAACAAGGACAGTGTCGTTTGATTCTAGGGACTGAGAAAATTGTGGCCTCTTCTTATGGTTCTCAGATGTATCTGTCGCCTGAATTGGAGCTTCAAGAGCAAAAGTAGTGATCAATCCCATTTACTGTTGGGGAAATACTGTTTTCTTTCTTTTCTTTCCTATTTCTGTTTTCTTCCTCCTCCTGAAAAAGAGCGTGTGAAGTGACTGCAGAGATGTGTAGAGGAAACATTGTTAGAAAAACAAAATCTGCTGCTGTACATAATGTTTGCTACCTGATGGCATTTTCTGTTCCATTTTAATTTTACTGGTTTTGCTAAATATATTTTATATATTTTCCTTCCTGGTCCTTGTGATGGCAGTGACTACATCTTTGTTCGGGGAGTGGGGGGGACAAACCTGGGCAAAAAAAGGCTCTGGCGAAAGCGCCACCGAGCCCATGTGTGCCATGGCTAGTGGCCATTTTGCTCATTTTTTTCCCCAAATGACTTATAAAACCCACACAGGACGTAAATGCCACGAGTTTCCCCCAGTTAAGTAGAGTATTTGCCAAGCACAAGTCTCGGAGACGTTTCTGTGGTCCCTGCACTGCCTGTAAAGAGCCCATGAAGGCTAACAACGGAGCGGGGAGGAATGCTAAAATCTCTCTTCCTTGGGATTTCTTAAGCAGCTCCATTAGGGAAAGAGCTGGGCAACCATAGACTGCCTAGCTACTGTTCTACCTGGATTTGGAGCCTGAGTTTGAGTCTGTGACGTGACCGAAGGGCTTTAAAAGGCAGCCTGACCATCTGTGCTGTGGCGCAACCCAAGTTAAGGGAGTGGAGCCCCTATCATAAAGGGGGAGACTGAGTGAGCTGGGCCTGTGTAGCCTGGAGAAGAGAAAGTTGAGAGGAGATCTGATCAATATGTTCAAATACCTGAGGGGAGAATGTAGGAAGGAAGGGGCCAAGCTCTTCTCAGTGGTGGCCAGTGACAGGACAAGGGGCAATGGGTACAAGTTGAAACCCAGGCAGTTCCATCTCCATGTGAGGAGGAACTTCCTCACTGTGAGGGTGACAGAGCCCTGGAAGAGGCTGCCCAGGGAGGCTGTGGAGTCTCCTTCTCTGGAGATCTTCCAAAGCCGCCTGGCTGCCGCCCTGTGCCCCGTGCTCTGGGTGTCCCTGCTGGAGCAGGGGGTTGGACTGGGTGATCTCTAGAGGTCCCTTCCAACCTCAACCCTCCTGTGGTTCTCAAGGAAGCAGTGATGCCCATGGCCCACGTAACGACCTGAATGGGCTCCGATGGGTGTTTTACTCCCTGTTGAAACAAAAAGCACATTGAGTTTTTCCTCATACAGGATATTACAGATTGTTCTGTAAATACAATACTTCATTTCATGTTATTTTCCATCTTTTTTCATAAGTGGGGTTACGCTGACATTCACTAGACATGATCCTTCTAGCATGAAGCATTGCAGGCCTGGCTGGCTTCCAAGGGGAACCCGCAGCTGGCCAGGCCCAAACTGCCTCAAGAACTGGCGGGGGAGAAGGAAGCAATTAATACATTTTTAGATATATGTAATGGCAACAGCAAAGATTACAAAATTGGATTTTTTTAGCATAGCTAAAATGTAACCATTTTTACACTGCATACACTTTCATGGGGCTATGGCTTGTGCTATCGCAAGAGGACTAAGCAGACCCAAAAAAAAAAGGACCGAAAGGATTGGAAAACAGGAAAACCTGACCACTCATAAGAAATTTCCTGCACTTTGCAGGTCTTCCTATCTCAGTGCTTTGTTTTGCCTCTCCCCCACAAAGAAGTTGCGTTTCAAGACCACCAATTTTCCTTCTTAAAGGTCATTTTCCCTTCCAAGGCCATCTTGTAACTCAGATTTGAGGCTGGTCTTGAGTTGCAAACTTGCTGCCGATTCCTGCTGAACACGACATAATAACCTAAGTGATGTTGCTCTCATACCCTTCCCAGGCACCCATGACTGTGCTCGGGTCCCTGTAACCCTTTTAGGAAGGAAAGGGGATCCTTAGGCACAGGAGGGACAACTGCTTGGGGAAACTGAAACTTTATGAGGTTATGCATGTGCCCCATATCCTTTTCCCTCCTGTTCTTCAGT
Source organism: Nothoprocta pentlandii (assembly GCA_013398315.1). Taxonomy (NCBI): domain Eukaryota; kingdom Metazoa; phylum Chordata; class Aves; order Tinamiformes; family Tinamidae; genus Nothoprocta; species Nothoprocta pentlandii. Next base: position 413,953 of record VZSG01000108.1, read on the forward strand.
CTTATATAACATCTTCCACCTAAAATGTTTTAGAAATGTGTGTTAAATCCCTGCAATTAAACAGGTAAATGAGTTTAGATTGGACAAGTGCCTCTTCACTAGACTCCTCAGTGCCTTCGGTAGCACCGCGCGGATGTTGGTAACTCATGCGGCAACCCAAAGAAAGCGGGATTTGGGCATTTAGGGGGTTCCTTTTCCTCAGCAGTGATAACATGAACAGAGAGAGGTGCAGGGGACTTTCCAGTCCAGCCGTATCCCGTGAAGGGCCCGAAGCGACGGGGCTTGGTGCAAGGAGGAGGTG
>VZSG01000108.1:414770-429606 GCA_013398315.1 Nothoprocta pentlandii
GGGGTCTGGGGGGAGGGGGGCGCGACCGTTAGCGACCGTTAACGGCCGTTAACGGCCGTTAGCGCCGCGCGGTTCGGAGCGGGGCGGAGCGAAGCGTCCCGCGCAGCCGAGGAGGGTGTCAAAGGCGGGGTGGCCCAGGGCTGCGGCGGGGTGCAGCGGTCGCTCGGTTGCTCCTTGCCTTCATTCCCCTTCCGAAGCTGTTCTGGTACCTCCCTGCCCTTCTCGAGCCTTCTCTAGCTCCGCCGGTCGTTTGTTTGTTTTTCTGCACCGTTTGTTGTGCCGCAGGCACTGGGTCTGTGTGTAGGTTTGATCTGTATGTGGTGAGCTTGGCAGAGCCTCTGAAGTTTTGCATTACATTCCATATGTTGTTTGTGTAAGAGCATTCATGCTCGCACATGAGAACTTAGATGAAATGATCCTGTTGCTCTTTGGTGGCAGTTAAAAAGCATGCCAAATGTTAGATGTCTGTAGGAAAGGAATGAATGTGCCAGGAAAAAAAATCTCCAAGCCACAGTATAAATCTGCGGTCACCTGTAGCTTAAATACCGTGTGTAGCTGCAGTCACCTCTAAAAAGGGTAGCAAGGATGAGCTGTGTGGAAGGACACTTGTAAAGGAGTTAATGGAGTGGCTTAAGACTCTTCCGTATGGAAGAGAGACTGCAGAGTGGGAAAGGGAGCTGAGGTTCAGTGTCTGTCAAAGCCCAAGCAACGGGGGAGTGGGAAACGGGTTGAGCTGCCCTCCAAGCCAAGGTGGTAGGTGCGTTCACAGCAAGAGCCCCTTCATATGCTAGAAGGCTGTGCTAGGGACCCCATAGATCTGAAAAACATCTTCATGTGAATTTAAGTGAGGCTGAAAAAGTGTTATGAAAAGAACTAAACTCACAAAATAATCAGTTTTAGCTTCAGAAATATCTCTCCAGTGAAAAATGGGAACATGTACTGGGCAAGCATCCCACACACTCTGACTCTGAGACTTCTGCTTTGGCTGCTTTTAGAAGACTGGTCTCTGTTGGCCCTTGAACGACCCTAAGGCAGCTTTTTAATGAACCATTTGCTATGGATGTCAACAAAAAATGTCCAGATTTAATCTTGAAATGGAGTCATGCTCCGGTCGGTGACAGGGGAGCTGCCTGTGTCTCGCAAACTGTGCACCAGAAGCCCAGCTCTGTGGTTCAGCCTTTTGGCCACCCCCGCGTAGTTCTTGGGGTGCTGGGGCTGGGGTCCGTGCGCGTGTGAAACGGCTGAGGCTCGACGGGAGCGCAGCGAAGCCTGTGCTGAGGGCAGCGGGGCGCCCGTGCAGTCCTCTGCTCCCTGGGCCGTCCCTCTGATGGAGACCTCGGCGCCTCCACACCCCTCCAGGGTGCAGCCGGGTGGCCTACGTGAGGGGCTGTGTCTCAGATGCCAGTTTGCGTGGCTTGCGAACATCAGAGTTCTATTTTGCTCAAAGTTTCATGCAATTTGTCATGAGGTTCACGTTGCTGTAGAATAAAATCTTCCCTGAAGTTGCTGTGCACCCATTGTGATGCTCGTGCAAGATCCAAGGGCTGGTACTGTCTCTCCCAACCTCAGAGGCTGGTGGAGAGGCTTTTCAGTGGCACAAGTGTTTCTTGGTCAGTCTTTCCTCCACCGCACCAGCGAGGGGACGTTTTATCACAGTGAGGTGACCTCTTTAATGGTTTGTAAAAGAGTGAACGTGAGAAACCAGCAGCGCAGCAGTGTGTTCCTCCACTGGCACGGTTCCCAAAGCACGTTTGTAGGTTTTTGTGGGAGGCCTGACCTCGGCAGCAGGTGAGACGCTGCCGGGAACGGCTGCTGGGGCCTGCAGGGAGAGCTCCTGGGAGCAGCCTCGCCGGAGCAGTGTGCTTCGGGAAGGAGAACGCTGAGGTGCCTCCTTCCCTGTGCTCTCTGGAGAGCTTCCCATGCCTCCCGATGCTGTTTAATGGGGCGGCTGCAGGGGCCGAGGTAGCTGCGTGCAGGGAAGGGCTGCAGAGGCTTTGCTCCCCTCGCTGTCCTCGTCCCGCGTGCCCTGCGTGAGCTACAGAGCACAGCGTGGCGTGTGGGGCTGCGCTGCCCCTGGGCCCCTGGGGATTGCCCTTACACTCTCTTAAGCTCTTGTAAAGGCCTCGTGTGTAGTAATTCTTAGATCAAGTGCCAAAAGAAGGCGTTTCTTGAAAGAAACCCTTTTTCCAGAGTAATTTTCTTGGTTTTGATTTCTTTCCTTCCCATTGTGTTCCATGAGGTGGCACTGTCAATCCTCTGGGACGGGCTCGGACATTCCGCCTTTCTGCTTGGCTGCTGCTCGGCTGCCAGGGAGCCCCAGGGGTCAGGGAACTAACTCGGCTCATGCTGTGTGTGCAAGCGGCTGCGCTCTTGCCTGAGTGTGCACAGTGTCTGCTTGGTGCCAGGTATGGCCAGTTCTCATCTATGAAAAGCACAAATTCTTGGTCAAGGTGTCTTCTCTTACAGAAATATCTTCTTAAACAACCTCTTGTCCACTTCTTTTTACTTTATAGACCATTTCAAGCACTCTGAGGAGTCTTTTGCAGTAAGAGAGTTGTAGTGAGGCGATGTTCGTCCAAACTAGTCTACCTATTTTGACAAAAAAAAAACATGCAGATTTTGAATGTGGAAAGAGCTCTTCCTACTCGGGTATTAAACTAAGCCTGAGCATCCATGGATGCTGTTTTACTGTAGGAGAATAGGCTGGTGTTGAATGCTTTCTGGCTTTCACAGTTTCTTTTTTTTTTTTTTTTGCTTGATATCTAGAAAAATGGATGATGATGACGACATTCCCCAGCTTTCATCCCAGGCGCTGGCGGCCCTCCAGGAGTTCTATTTGGAGCAAGAGCAAAGAGAGGGCGTGAAGACCTCCCAGGGATCCGGTCAATACTCTGTTGGCTCCATAGAGGAGAACTGGGTAGGAGTCTAAACCTCAGTGAATGAAGCCCAGTCAGCCCTGGTGACCCAGGGGCAGGAATGGCTGTTAGCAGGTTTCTTTTATGGAGAAGTAGATCATGAAATGAGAAAAGGGAACACCCAGGGTGTTCCAGAGCAGCAAAATCTGGCAGTATTCATGAACAGTAATATTGTAGGATTATTTGCATTAGTCATCTGGCTGTTTGCATTAGTAAATCTGGATATGGTTTTCTGTTCTGTGTGTGTGGAGAGGCACCAGGCAAAATTCCACAAGGGGAATAAAGCTGCCCATAGAGGTATCTATTCCTTCTGGAAACTTTAACTCCAGTCTGGCATCTAAAAGTAATAAAGATTCCCTCTGAAAGTGAGACAAACACAACACAACAAGGTCATTCTCTTTTCTTTCATGCTAAATGGTTTCTATATTTTATATCTTTGTGGATAGTTGACCCCTTTTTTTTTCTTTTTTCTTTCTTGTGATTGACTGATTGTTTTAGATTTTCAATTGTCACGTTGTTTCTGATGTTCTCTTCCAATTGGTGTTTTTATCCTTTATTTCCCTCCATGGTGTCTGCCTTCCAAGTTCCTTCTTCCTCTTTTCTTAAATTAACTCAGTGTAAGAATACATAAATGCTAAATACCATGAATCTGCATTTTGGGTTTGAGCTAACCTTGCCAGTGACACAGTAGTACTTATTTTCCTGATTCTGGATTAGGAAAGTAAAGAGACTATCAGGAAAATCATCTCCCTTCTAACTTTACAGTTTGCTAACTGAGAAGTTACTGTGGATTTTAGTTTTCTTGAAGAGGGCCTAGCAAAACCTGACTGCATGCAGCAGACTTGGAGGGTTTGACATTGTTCATAGTTGCCTATCATTTTTCTCAGCAACTGAGCCAGTTTTGGTACAGTGAGGAAACTGCATCTTGCCTGGCTAACGAAGCTATTGCAGCAGCTGGAAAAGATGGCAAGTAAGTTCTAATGATTATTTTGTAAATTTATTATGTGCTTTCTGTAAATATTCCATGCATGGAAAGAGAGTGTAAGTTTAATTCATTTCTCTTGGTACTTCTTTCTTAGTTGGTAGAGGTGCTGTACGTGTTTTGTCATTATTTATTTATGCAATTAATAGTTCAGACTCTGTCACCATATAATAGTTCACTGACTGTTGTAGGTGCTGCCATGTAAGAGTTTACTGTGAGTCCTTTATTATTTTTTTAGGATTTTGATTTCAGTGTTTTGTATATAATATGGCTTGTACTTCTTTCCTTTGTTCATTCAACACAGTACTCTACATCAGATGGAAGAATTTGCTTTTCTTCATTTTTTTTTAAGGAGTGATTTATAATTTTACGTTTCAATTTCTTTGTGAAATAAGCTTTTCTGTATGATTGCACTTAAGGTCTTTGTGTAGTATGGAGACTGGATATCTAAAGGCCTAAATGCTTCACACACTAGTTCCCCAGGTTGTATTGAAATAATGAGATGGTTTTTGGAGGTGTTACGACCCTGATGCGCCTGTGCACTTCCCCAAAGGAGAAGTGAACCAGGTGTTTGGATGTCAAAACATGTTAGATCCCAGCAGTGAGAAGGGACCTAATGAGATCACCTGTGAGAGCCCCAGTTGTGAGTGAGGCCCGAGGATCCTGTCCTGTAACACTGTGTGTGGAACTGAGAGACATATTCAACCATTTTATTAGATTAAAAACAGCTTTTGAAAAAATACTTCTGGGAGAATTTTCAAGCCAATTCTTCTCAAAATCCTTATTGAAGAAAGAATCTAATTTTTCTTTTTTTTTTTTCCTTTGTTTTCCTCTCTCCTGTTACTATTGCAATAGCATGCTTTCCTAAAAATACGTGTAAAGCCTGAGTTTCAAAACTGCAATAAGATATCTCTTAGAATGAAGAAGCAGCTTGCTTAGTTTTCAAAAAAAAATGCTTAAAATATTTTCCCAAAGCTGCCCTGAGAAATTATGGAATTGTCTTTGCTCTAGGTAGTTCTGTGCTTGTCGCCTGTTGATGTTCTGAGCTGCTGCCTCTTTCCAGGATTGCGTGTGTCAGTGCCCCCAGCGTGTACCAGAAGCTGAAAGAGCAGCAGGGCCCGGCGGTTTCCGCGTGCATACTCGAGTACGACCGGAGGTTTGCGGTGTATGGGCAAGAATTTGTCTTCTATGATTATAACAGTCCCCTGAGCTTGCCAGCAAGCCTCCTGCCGCACAGCTTTGACATCGTGGTAGCAGATCCGCCCTATCTCTCGGAGGAGTGTCTCGAGAAAACCGCAGAGACCGTCAAATACCTAACGAAGGGAAAGATTCTGCTTTGCACAGGTATATGCATCTCCTGAGAGAGGAAAGGAGCTTAATGGTGATGTGAATGTTTTTGTGGAACTCACTTTCTTAAATGAGACTGGCACTGGCTCAGTAGTATTAATTTAGAATTAATTCCAGGAAGGATATTTATCCTGAAGAGGGTGAACTTTTCACGGGAGGGCTTCCTCCAGTGAAGTTCAACTTTTCTTTAACCTGAACAAATGTGTATTGTAATCATTAAATTAGTGTCAGAACTGTTTCACACGGCACAATGTGTTTCCTAATTTTTATAAAGACTTGAAAGATCATCCTGTGACTTTTCCAAAAATATTTTTTTTCTTGCGAAACGGATGTTTTCTATAATTGTGATGGTTGATTGAAGTCGGGCTATGACAAATACAGTTGCAATATATTGCTAATGTTATTTTTAATGCCCCTTTTTCATAAAAAATCAGCAGGTACAAGATTTAAGCTGTTGCTTCTTTCTCAACAATACCTAAACTGAGCTAGAATCACATTGGAAAGAATGACAGATAGGTTGGAATTGTCCTCCCACAGTCCTTGCTCAATAAAATGGGGTGGTTTTAACCAAGCCTTTAAAATATATATTCATATCACCTGCTGCTTTCCGGTGAACATGGAAACTGTAATGTGAATTAATGTATGAGGATTATAATTTATTACATTTATTAAAATTATTTTAAAATAATCAGTTCTTAGGCATTAAAATTATACGTTAATAGAGATAAAATACCAGTGATGAGAGCTGTGAAACTAGAAAACTGTCACCTGCAGTTGCAAGCCTTGCTCTTTGAAGATGCACTAGCTAATTTGGAAAACCTTGAATGGCTGCATTGGTCTTGGTGTTGTGTACGCTGTGATCTGCCCCAGATCTGAAGGTGGCTCAAGAAACATCTTTGAAAGCAAAATACAGTGTACAGATCTGGAAGTCAAACAAGACTAAATGAGAAGAGTACCTAGACATTAAAAGCTTGTCACCCTGCTTAGTTATAACGACAGTCCTGCATGAGATGGCTCACAGAAAGGGGTTTCCTTTTTTTTTTTTTTTTTTTTTTTTTTTTTTTTTTTTTTTTTTTTTTTTTTTTTTTTTTTTTNGGACATGGGACATCGGACACAATGTGTGGACACATTGTGGACAGCAATGGGCATTGGACACAGTGGACACATTGGACACATTTCCTGCAATGGACACACACACTCACATTACAGAGTTTTGGAAATAGTGCTCAGGGAAGAGATTTCTCAGAGTGCAGCTGTAAATACCACCATAGGGTTTGCGTGTAATCTGTTTGCATTTCCTGTGACTCCTACCATGTAATTGCTTTGACATGTAACATTAGTCCAGATTTCTGTGTTTTCTCTAAAAGAGGCAGGGATTTTTACTCTCTACCTGATCTTACTAAACTTCGGGGACATTAATGTCTTAAGGGCCTCTATCGTTCTTTCAGATTTACTTGAAATTTCCCCAAAGTTTCAGTTGCTAGAGGGGACTGAAACTGCAGTTGCTTTTGGCTTTGCTCCCTTAAAAAGCTAAGCTAAATACACAGATCTAGGAGGAGCTGTCTGAAAACCCCAACATTCTGTTACTGATTTTCTTACCAAATACTTGTTTTTTTTTTTTTTTTTTTTTTTTTTGCTGCAGGTGCAATCATGGAGGAGCAGGCAGCAAAGCATCTCGGTGTGAAGATGTGCAAGTTTATCCCAAAACACTCTCGCAACTTAGCCAATGAATTTCGATGTTATGTGAATTATGTCTCTGGACTAGATTGACCTTTGTAAGAAGTTTTTTAACGTTTGCAATCAAGTTCCTTTGGAACGACAGAATTCTGCATTTTTCAGTGTTTAATTTTTTTTTTTTTCTGGAACAGCTCTAATCAACATCATGTGTCAGCCTTTCGTTTAAACGAGTGAGCGTTTGTAATGACTGCAGCTTGGATTTTGCCTGTTAAGTAACTGGGAATCAATATGCTGAAGGTTCTGGATAGTGGGAGCCTTTCTGCTGGAGTTCACTTCTCATGGGTAGTTTGACCATCCAGGGCCTCTTCAGGGGCCTCTCGGAAGTGTTGGGCTGAGCTGCTTTGCTTGGAGGCTAAGCAGCCTCTCAGGGCTTCTTGCCTCCCGGGCAGCACTGCGATGATAATTTACAGAAACCGGTAGCTTGGTCACTAGTGGGTGGCTGAAGGAGCATGGGAGGCCTTTCCCAAGGCCTTAGTTATCACTAGAAGTACCCAAGAGTTGCAAAGAAGTTGCAAATTGCCCACTGATTGCTAGACTGGAATCTTTTATCAATTGTGGTTATTGTTGTCAGCCTTTTCTGGAACCTCCATGCTTTCTTTTTGAAAGGTAAACCATATTTTGTTATTAATTGTCCTCGTGTAAGCTCATGTATGAATGTCTGTGTGCTAGGAGAAAGCGACAGGAGCAGCTCTGCACCTCTCTGCAGAGCTGCAGGGCATCTGCTTTGGGGTGTTAAAGCAATGAAGCCTCCTGAGCTTTCTGTTTTAAAATAGGGTGTTTTCTATTTACCAGGTGAGTTAACCTCTGCAGAGCTCTTGTAAAACTGATGCTTTGTTGTAAAAAACACAATAAGGTTTTCCCCTTTCAAGGGAGATTTATCTTCATTGAGGACCCTCCACATTAGATCACAGACGAAGTTAAGTGCTAACTAGGAAGGTAAGGAACTGGGCAAGGCAGAGCTTGCATTAATGCCTCCAACTGCTCATGTGGTTTCAGTCTGAGTGGTGCTTGCTGTTGCCTCTGAGATATTTTTACTAGTAATGCAGCCTCTACATGTTAGTTCTTTAAATCTTGGCTCATAATGGATCTGACTAAATAAAATGTCTGCATTTTAATAGATTTCACAATCAAGTTAAAGATGATTTATGGGTATGTCAAGTTTGTAGCTTCAAGAACAGGCCTTTTTATTTTCCCAAATATCCCAATATCCCCTTTTTATCTTTGCCTCCTGTTCCGCAGATGGGAACAGGAGAAGTAGAAAAGAAATATCTTGGAAATGATTGGAGTTTTATAAGACTGCTGAGGTTTAACATAGTGTGTTGATGAACTTCTGTTTCTAATACAAATGTAAAGTTTTATATAAATGATTTTGGCTGTCTTCCAGTCAATTTCAATCAAAATAGATACTGTATTAAAAAAAAAAAAAAGTCCTTTGGGATGGTAAATGTTTTTGGAACTCTGGAATTTTTGAAGTCAGGTTTCTCTGGCTGTTTGTCTACAGTGATAAATTCCAAAGCATTCGGTGGTTTTATCAACTATAAGTATACTGTATGACACATTTATCTTTATTCACCATATTTTTATATTTGGATTATGTAAAAGGCCAACAGAAATGCTGCATCTGCACAGGAAGGCTCCAAAAAGGAAGTTCTAGGAAACATATTTCGTGGTGGGGATGAGCCTCATTAAGCTTTGAGACAAGAACCACAGCAAGTCAGGGCTGGTGCTCGCGTGTGGGCTGGAGAGCTCGCTGCTGGAGAGCTGCAGCGTCCCTCGTGCAGCGAAGCCTCTGCTGACCGGGCTGAACCCCAGCTGCTCCTCAAACACCCTTCTAGGGCACTGCTGCTCTCCAGGAGATCATCTCGTCTGCCACCTCTCTCTTTTTTTTAATCTTCCCTCCTCTGGCTCTCGGTCCCTGCAGTGCCCCTGTGTTTCATCGTGCCGCTCGTGCCTTTTTCATGCTGGCAGAGACCCAGGTGACTAGCAGCGGGTAGCACAGCCGAATGCGGGGTGTAAAGGCAGCAGGTTGTGCTGGAAAGAGGGAGGAGGAGCAGGAGAGGAGCTCCCGGGGAGTGGCGAGAGGGAGCCGTCGCGTGGGCCCTGCGAGCCAGCGCGTGGTGCCATTCTGCCTTTCAAACCAGAAGCTGCTCCTGCCACAGAGCCCACGGAAGCCAGGATCTCCCCCTGGAACTGCTGCCCGCCAGTGACACGTTCAGCTGCTTCCCAGAGGGCAAAGCCGCTGCTTTAATGCGACTGGAGTCTCAAAGAAAGCGAAACAGAAGGCTGAACACGTAGGTATTGGAACAGACCTCTGCTTTGCAGCTGTAAAGTGTGTTGTGTTCATCCCCTTTATCACCAAACATGCTCTTCAGGTGCAAGTTTTACCTGTCTTGTTGCTTCTCTGTTAAGGTCATTCGTTTTGTCCACCTCTTTCTGCTAAAGCTGTTGTTGGGCTCCCCACCAAAGCCTCGAAGAGGCCTCATCAGAGAGCTGCTTTTTGTCTCAGCAAAGAAACCTGCGTGTGTGCAGTCCAGCGGCACTCGGGCTGTTTAGTGCCGACACCAAGGAAAAACCCAGCCCTGCTCACACGTGGGCCAGGCTGCTCTGAAAAGAGGCCCTGTGCAGATGCCTGCCGTGGAAATGAGGGCACACGTAAATCTTTGCAGATGCCCTCAATGGAGCCGCCTGTTTTCTGTGGCTTCCCTCTTCTAAAGGGCTTTGTGAGCTCGGGCAGCTGCATAAGCTGGGCTTGACTAGTAGCATTGACCACCTTCACCAATGATCAGATTTAAGCTATTTCTGTCATACTTTTTTTCTGAGGAAATAGCTGTGTTTCTGGAAGGGTCACAAATGTGCAAAAATTGATCATGAATTTATACTTTGTGTTATAACGTGATAACAAATTATCTTTTCTGTAATAAGATGATCAAGAAAAGATTACCTGCTGTTAAGTAGTGATTGGCATTCTTTTTTTTCAGGTTGGCTTTGAGACCCACCGTGCCTCTCCCAGAGGGTTCTCCGCGTGCTGCAGCACAGGAGGCTTCGCACATCCCAGTGAGCGGAGGCTGGCGGAGGAACGTGGTGATGGTGCGTGTGCTGACCCCGCCGCGGCCTGACGCCCGTCCCGGGGCAGCTGCTGCACCCGCTGCTGCCCGGTCCCCTGGTGCCCTCTGTGCTGCTCTCCTGAGCATGGGAGCTGGGGGTGTGGGGCTGCCCTTGCCCTGCCGCCCCTGCTCCCAGCGCTGGCCTCCTCCCGCTGCCCAGGGCAAAGGGGAGAGGCTCCTGCTGGAGGGCCTTGTCAGCGCCAGCTGTGGGGAGCAGCCCCCGGGCCAGAGCACAGCGCTCCAAAGCAGGACCCTGGGCTTCAAGAGCCACCCCAGCAGGCGGAACTGGGCACCCCTCTGCTGCCAGCAGTGCTGCCTCTGCAGAGATGGGCGCAGCTCACGGCGCCGCTCAGCCACACGGGTAAGATGGACGGGCCCTGCCCCGTGTGGTCCTGCCCTGTAGCCGTGCCCTGTCCCGCAGGGGTGAGTGGGCTTCCTGAGCACAGGCGATACCTGCCCTTGCCCCCTGCTCCCGGCAGCTGGAGAGCACGGGCTGCTCACACACACACACACACACACACACACACACACACACACACACACGTGCGCGCGCGCACACACAGTCGCTGGCTGATAAACCACCACGAATGGCTCCGTGCTGCCACCATCCTGCGGGACAGGCCTTGCCCAGTTCTCTGTTAAGGGATAACACAGTGCAGAAATAATCTCCCTGAGAATTTTGTTCTGGTTTGGGCTCCTAATGTGTTCCAGGGAGAACCTCACCAAAGGAAAAGGTTTTCCTGGCGCAACAGAGCTTTTCTCAAACGAGCTGCAGCTGCCAGACAGCTCCGGCTTTGAAACGTTTGTGCTTATTGGCCGCGGGGGGCTCCGCGAGGCAGCTCCTACCTGCCTGCTGGAGCAGCCCCGAGGAGCCCCCTCCCCACGCGGGGCTGTCTGCAACGGCCCAGAAGCTGCAAAGCGTCACTGCAGCTGAGGTCAATCCGCAGGGTGGTGACAGCAGGGAAGAAGGACAAAAATCCATCCCCGTCCAAGCTGCCTTCAGTGCTCAGACCTACCCCTGTCAGTAGTGCGGGGACTTGTGTGTGAAAGGGGGTTGTGAAGGGTAACATGTTGGTGTAGCTGATAGCTCCTGATGTCGGATACTAACAGACAGTTGTCACTAGCAAATGATCAGCAAGCGGTTGCGCGCTCTGAAACATAAACACGGCCTTTGAGAGACACAGCTGGAAAGCTGGATTGGAGCAAACCGGCTCGGCTGGAAAGTCCTTCAGAGAGGATGAGGATTAAAGGAGGGAAATGGGTTTCTGACTAGGATAACATGAGGGTTCCTGTAACCATAGGAAACTTTCTGCACTTGCTGCAGCATAAAGAGAAGGGGGTCTCCAACATCCGTAACCTACCGATGCACTGAGCTTTGGCACTTCCTAATACTTTCCTTTTAGTCATCCCATTCCTGAGGCTGAGAGGGAGCAAAAGCCTGTTTGTCGGGACTGGCCAAAGCAGCCGCGTTGCAGGTCCCTGCTGCTCCCTGCAGCCCCATGCGCCAGCTACTTGCAACCCTCACCCCCCTCTGTAATCTGCGAGTGATGACAAGAAAGCCGCAACGAAGGTGACATTTTCTCCACATCATGCAAATAAGTCCGTGTGCTTTACTCAGTGATTTGTTGCAGACACGCGTTTGTGCCCCAAAAGGGGCCGGGCAGAGAGATGAGGTTTCTCTTGGAGCGTGGTGTTTGGCAGAAACTAATATCTGTGCTTTAGCCAATAACCTTTGTGGATCTTTACTGAATGTTGGGAGTTGTTTCTGTTTTGCCGTATTATATTCCAAAGACTTTCCTTTCTGTGCTGTGGAGCCTAAAGCTCCAGTGTGACCCTCCAAGGCGTTTCTGTGCAACTGAGTGTGCTGGACATGGGACAGAAGAGCCGTGGGGTTTGGAGTGAAGGCGCAGGGACCCGGGCGCTGGAGCATCGGACCCGCAGAGCCGGCCGCCCTCCCGAGCCCGCTCTCTGTGACCAGCTCCCCACCGAGCTGAGTTGTTCTTCTGCACTGGCAGGGATGGAAAATGGCAGCAACTGCCCAAAGAAGGGCTGTTATCCCAGGAACAGGAAGCACCTTCAGCAGCTGCCGGCAGCTATGTAGTCACCTGAGCAGTGCCAACACTCCTATGACCTGCTTTGAACTCTTCCTTGAGAACCCCCTTGAGATACAAGGCTCACAATATGAGCAAACACAGATTCAAAGGCAAATATAATTGTGAAAAAGTATAGAAACACAGAAAACATGTAGAAATGTGTTTTCTGCCTAGAAACAGAATTACAAACTTCAGTGTCACATTGTGATAGGAATCTATTACATTTAAAGGTTCCTGGAGCTCTTAATGTTCTGTAGGATATGTGAGAAGCTAGATTGCACTATAAAAATAGGGTTATATTGAGTTATAAAAAGTCAATGATTATACACTAAGACACAGATTGTCTGTGATTTTAATGCTGTATTTACCTTGTCAGTTCTGTTTAACTCATAGTCTTCCCATTTGTTGTTCAAATACTCGCCAAAGGAGTTGGTTAGAGCTACCCTCCTACATGGACCAAGTGTAACTGTGCGATCCTTGATGCAGCAGCTGTTCCGCTGCATGTGGCGGCTGCTCTCTTTTGGCGTCACAGCCCTTCCCCTGGAAAAGGCACTTGCTGGGGTTCGCTGGGTGACTGATCAGCCACGGAGACGGGAGGGAGCCCTCGTGGGGCCGTTCCCGGCTCAGGGGGCCTCAGCCCCCTCCTCCGCAGACCCGGTGGGTCCCGCGTGCGCAGGCAGCTCCTGCCCCCTGGGTGCTGCGGGTGCCGAGCCCGGAACGCCCGGCGTCCTGCGCACCCGCAGCTGGGGCGGGTGACAGCCGAGCCCGCAGCCCCGCAGGGCAGAGGCAGCTCCGCCAGTTGGTCCGCGGGAGCCGGTGAGCGTGGCCTCGTTAACAGTTAGGAGCTTAAGGATGAAATGCTGCCTCCCAAATGAAGTTCTTTCTAATTGGTATTGTCTGTGCAGTTAGACTTAATCCATGGCAACAACAACAAAAAAGTCTGCTGTGCTTTCCGAATATTCTTGAATGCTTTTTCTCAACACTTTTATGCTCCTAGCAGTTTGGCATATTTAAAAATAACAAACTCACAGAATATTGTTGCCTGAAAATCTTGTTTTGGAAATAGCCCAGTGTATTTCTCACATAGAAATCACAGAATCACAGAATCTTCAGCGTTGGAAGGGACCTCTAGAGATCATCCAGTCCAACCTTCCTGCTCCAGCAGGGACACCCAGAGCACGGGGCACAGGGCGGCAGCCAGGCGGCTTTGGAAGATCTCCAGAGAAGGAGACTCCACAGCCTCCCTGGGCAGCCTCTTCCAGGGCTCTGGCACCCTCACAGGCAAGAAGTTCCTCCTCACCTGGAGATGGAACTGCCTGTGTTTCAGCTTGTGCCCATTACCCCTTGTCCTGTCACTGGCCACCACTGAGAAAAGCTTGGCCCCCTCCTCCCTACATTCTCCCTTCAGGTACTTATACATGTTAATCAGATCTCCTCTCAGCCTTCTCTTCTGCAAGCTGAACAGGCCCAACTCAGTCTCTCCTCATACGAGAGATGTTCCCCAAGGCAGCTACTGCATGGAGTCAGGACACACACTATAAAAGCCAAGATATTCTAGTCTGCAAAATCATCCTTTTAACTGCTGGTTTAGCATGTGTGCAGCAGGTAGGTGACTGTTTATAAAAGGGTGTCTAAACAGTAGAGTATAAGAGACTCCTTAAAAATTTCTACAACCAGCAGTCTGCTGTAACAATATCTAGCATGTCTTATAGCTGCATCCTCTTCTAAATTTCACCATGGATAAGTAAAGGCAAAAGGTCCTGCTCTAAGGAACAAACAAACAAAAAAGCTACATTGACCATTGCAGCAAGTACTGTAGAAAGCTACAAAAGGTTCCTCACGCGGCTGTCGTGCGGAGCGAGGGGTCAGCCCCTCGCCGGCCGCGCGGCCTCAGTGGGGCGCGGGCTCTTTGTGGTTGCCGAGCCGCTTGGCTTCCTGCTTGTCCAGGCTGGAGTTGGCGCCGGCGGCCTCCTTGTCCTGCTCGGGCACGCAGGTGCAGCCCACGGCCACGGTGACGTAGTCCTCGGCGTAGACGTAGCGGCCGCCGGCGCAGGCGGCCGTGCGCCGCAGGATCACGGCGGGCATGTAGACGGGCGTGCTGCGGAAGCGCAGGCTCTCCTCGCCGAAGGCGCCCGTGAGGCAGCCCCGGCACAGGCAGTAGGCCTCGGGGATGTACTTGGGGTATCTGCTCGGATCATACGAGATTCTGCAGGGAGGCAAGGAAGAGCGAGGCGTTAGTACCTTCAGAATAGCGTTATTTAGCTGGAGAGCATTGTTATTACAAATGTCGACAGGTATATTTTACAGAATCTTCAAGGTTGGAAGGGACCTCTAGAGATCACCCAGTCCAAACTTCCTGCTCAAGCAGGGACACCCAGAGCACGGGGCACAGGGTGGCAGCCAGGCGGGTTTAGAAGATCTCCAGAGCCGGAGACTCCACAGCCTCCCTGGGCAGCCTGTGCCAGTGCTATATCATGGTATGCAACACTTTGGGTTTTAGGGGGCAAGAAGAACTAGGCATAGCTTTTGAAGTCAGGCTTATTTGTAAAGTGGAAAGAAAAAATCTCACTGATTAACCTGAGGATAGAGGAAGTGCCTGCCTGCTAAGACACAAAGCTCACGGGTTTGGGTCATGCTCTTCTTGGTGGTGGCCAGTGA
>VZSG01000108.1:438726-488135 GCA_013398315.1 Nothoprocta pentlandii
GGCTCCGCCGCGTGCAGGCGGTAACCTTGCTGCGCGCACCCGCTGCGTGCTCAGGGGCTTGCACGCTGGGCTGCACCCGTACCCGCACGCTTCCCCTACATTTCAGAAAGTTTTTCCTCCCCCATTCCGCTTCTCTTGCCCTTGCAGTGCTGTGCAATTGCTACGTGCAGGAGGAGCAGCTAAACTAGGGCTGTGTGTTTAGGCAGGCAGAGCCAGTCAAGTATTTGTCTGGAGCCCAGCTTTGCTCCGATGTAAATGTCAGATCCAGGTTCCTCTGACCCCCCCTCCTCCAGACTGTATTTTGCTCCTTTGTTGTTTGGGGGATATAACAATATGGGAGTTGAAGACCTGCAGAACTGACTCCGTGTTGTTTTTCCTGCCGAGCAGTTTGCTTTTGTTCTTGATCCCTATTTCTGCAAGCGCAGCATCGCAGATCCCAGGTAAAAAGTGACATCTACAGCATTCAAAGTGCTCAAAATCAGCACATGTTGATATGGAGAGAGGGTTCTCCTATAGGAGCTCTGCTATTCCTATAGGAGGAATATAGCTCTGCAATGGGGACGGCTGCAGCAAGCCTCACATCGAACACACACACAGAAAATTCAGATTTGTGTCTAACTAAAGCCCTGAGGGCTACATGTAATAAATGTCCAGTCCCCTAACTTTTCCAAATTAAACTCTAATTACATTCAATGAAAACTTTCCAGCCAGTGGAATTTTCTACAGGAAGATGCAGATTTATCATATTACCTCTTTTTAACTCAAGAGTCTTTCTGGAAAATTACTGAAAAACACATCCTTCAGTTGTACTTGTTCCTTTCCCAGGGTAGGAGGTGATCTGCAACCTGCAGCATTCACTGGTTTTAGCTCAGCTCCACCAGGGCATCTGCTCGTTTTTGCTTTGAAGGCTACGTATCAAAGCTGGGCTGAGATGATGCCCAATGCTGCAGTGTCTCAGCTGGCTGGAAGATATCGTTGGTCATAATGGGATGGCTGCTTTCACCACCTGCCCTTTGGGGATTAACAGATCTTTGGCCTATTTTTCAGGTTCTCAAAGGGACTGCATGCTCATGACTCCTGCTGTAACCAGTAGGAAAAGCACCGGGGCTGTTTTGTGCAGCTCTCCAGCAGAAGAGCACAAGCATTTTAAAAACTCTGAGTTATGTTAATAGGAGCAAAAGCAAGCTGCCTCAGAGAGCCTTTGAGCATCCACCCATAAAAAAGCCATATAAATGGTAACTATTATTAACTTTCCACTCGGCCTGCTTTTAGCTTACCTTTTATTACCCTAATTGCTCCCACGTGGGCCCATGTCCAACCTAATTCCTTTCCAGCTCCATGGAACCAGCTCCATGGTTCAGTTAGAACTAAGCTGGGGTGGTAGAAAACAAAAGAATCTTCAGAGAAGCTACATGTGATTTAATCATTTCTGTATCTTGTAAGATGAAGTCTGTCAACAAGAGAAGTGTGAAAACACTGCGAGAAATAATGTAGCATCAATCCTATTTTTACAGGGATTAAAACTTTATAATCCAGCCTTAAACTGAGCATGAAGCCAATCAAGGTTCCCTGCAAGGTGCCCGAGTTAGTGGCTGACACATGTCTCTGCTTCTGCTCTGCTCAAGAAAATACAGCTGTAACGTGGCCCTGTCCTGGAGCCAGCAGTGAGTTGGTGAGAGAGGCCGTCGGGAACAGATAGGTGGCAGACGAGGCACCAGGAAGCAAGTGACTGCAGCCAGTGACAGTCCTAGCTAGCGGTGAATTAAGACAAAAGTTAACTCAATACTTACAGATCAGAGCTTCCTGATGAGGATTTTTTATACTGCAGGATCAGGGAAGAGCTTTAGTATGGTAATAATGGCACGATGCTACCAGTGACATTTTGGTGGCAACGGGAGGCTGGCTCTCTCTGTGCTGACAGGTGGCCACAGTCTTTGGGCTACTATCAAGAGCAATAGGGGAAAGTAAAACAGAAGAGTCTGCAGGGAAACCACAAGCTCAGCAGACACAGAAGGACCCTGTGTTTCCACATATCTCACTGTAAAAGACCCAAAATGTTTCCTCAGCTAAGCCGGGCAGAGTCTAAGTCCCAAAGCCTGCTCTGGCCTTGCATATGAGCATTTATATACAGTACAAATACATATTTACATTGTGTGTATAGAAGTGACATAAAAGCTGTTTCAGCAAACTAAGCCATTCATTCTTTCCTTTCTGACCCCCCATGCAGCAGAAAACAAGGTCTCTTCCTTTCTCTGTCCTGCAGCTAACAGAAAACTTGGCCTGCAGCACAGGAAAGCCTTGCAGAAATCAGCTAGGAGCCTTTCACTCCTTTCTGATGACTTGTTGTTGTTGTTTACACTAAAAGGATGAGGCCCAGGGCTCAATCCGGGTTGTTTTTCCCTCTTTCCCGCCGCGAGAGGAGCTCCTGGGGATGCCCCACAGAGCAGGGACCGCGCGGGAGCCGCTGCGCACAAAGCAGCCCAGTACCCGCCTGGCGCCCCGTAGCCCCCGGGGCTCCGCTCCCGCAGCAGCACCATCACAGGAGCCGTTCAGACCCCTCACAGAGACAGCTTAGGAGACCGGGCAAATATTTTTAAAACCGAACAAGGACATTTCATGGGGGCACAGAGAGAACTTTCCAAGAAGTGGGACTAGTCGGGAAATGGTCTGAACACCAGCTCAGAATGAACACTGGAAATGTGAGGAGGCGGAATCCTGACTTGGTGTTTCAAACTGTAATGCCTATGTCAAACCATTAGACCAAACTTAACACAAATGTTTTAAAAGCAAAGCCATGCTACTCCCCTCTACTACTTTTACAACTATTTACTGCTTGCAGTCAGCTTACAGCTGACTGTTAAGTTTTATCTCTGAAAGGTGATATATATCAGAGCCCGCTGTTCCTGTTTAACACATCTCAAGGACTTCAGGTCACACTTGTTCAGTTCATAGGCAAAATCATGCTTTTTCTAACTAATATTTTTGTACCCATTCAACACAGGCTACAGAAAGCTTTCTCTGTGCTTCTAGCTGTTGCTACAAGCCACAGCTTTAATGAGACTTCAACTTTTGAATCCTATTAGCAATTCTGAACAAGCTAGACTGAAATCTCACCTACTTGGGCTATTGAATACACATACAAAAATATTATTTTTGTAACTGCAGAAAATACCTAGAAGCTTGCCAGGAGACTGCTTCCATTAGAAACTGCCATTTGGGCAATGTGTGCAATGGCCCTGGTTCAGCTAAACCTAGCAGCAGAGACTAAAAGCAGGAGCTCTTCAGGGCCACTGTGAGAGCTTTGCTGACCTGCGGCCCTCACCGTGACCAAGGTCACAAGCAACGTTTAAAGGCCGGGGAGAGAAGGAAAACTCTCCGTGTGTCTTAAGTAAATTCAGGCTTTGGCTGCAGAACTTCCAGTCTCATACCCTGAACCACTGTTATTTCTCATGGAAGTTTTAGACTCCTGTTTTACATACGGCAGAAAGCCAATCTTTGTGATGCAGTTTGCAGTGAGTTGAGTGACCTGTTTAGTTTTGTTTACTACTGCATATATCAACTATAAAATACACCGTTACTCCAAATTCACAGTTTTAATATATGGTACCATATATCTAAAGTATTTCATAAATATTTTATCAAAAACAGTACAAATTACCACGGCTTTTTTTTTTGATATTTTTCTGCTAAAACTTTTAAAAGAAAAAAAAATCAGAGTGGACTGTACATTATTCTGGAAGCAAATCCTCTCCTAGTTCTTCATCAGCAAATTCATCTTCCTCAGTTCTCTTTCTTGCTGCAGTCTTTGGTCTTTCTGCCTGTGGGCCGAGTGGATCTATGTAGGAGGCATCTAGGATTTGAACAAATACATTTGAAAGTTACCTACAAGTAATTGTAGCTATTTCTAGATACAATTAATACATTAAGAATGCTTTTAATATGACTCATCTGTAAGGTACCTTATGGAATGAATGAAAGATTTGGAATTTTCTGAAACACAGAGTAAAGAGAGGATTAGAGCACTGCAGGAGACCCACATCCCACCTTTGCAAGGGAACACACGGCAGGACAGCAGTACCATCTGAGTGCCAGTGACAGATGCTTCTTTTATAAATTCACCTTTTTTTATTCCAGTCATTAAGTTTTGGGGAAGGAGCCTCCAGAATTGTGCATGGAACGGGGAGACTGCTGAGCCGATCAAGGAAGGGCATTCCGGGAAGTAACACATTCCATAGGGATTTGGGGGTTTTAAATCCCTTCCACTCCTTTGAAAACTCCACCTTAGTGAAGAACTTACAATTGCAAAACCACAGGAACTGTCTAAGGATGCAGTGTACACGTGTGCACTGCACATGTGTAAGTATAAGTGTACAAATATACATATATTTAAATACATATACATTTATTTCATTCGGTCCATTTCTTCTAATACTTTATAGCAAGCTATGAACAGGGAAGCTAAGGCCATTCTTGGTGTTTATTTCACAAGGGGAACCCTACATGCTTCTGGAGAGTTTATTTTTCTGGTTCCCCCTCTGTGAGGGCCAGGAGGGTGGGAAGGTGCAAGGTGAGCTGCCCACTTGCCTATTTCTTTACTGCTGCTGCTTTCGTAGGGTTCACTCGTGCCAGGCAGACCTCGTAACTTGGCGCTCAGTCTTTCCCCTTTGTTAGAGCCACTGTCTGCAAGGAAGGAAAAGAAATGTTGAAAAACAGTTAATGTGAGTCACGTTCTGCGAGACCATGGAACAGGAACAGCAACGGGAATTCAGCCACTATCTGGGAAATAAGATTCAGGTGACACCATCTGTTCACGACTGGCACAGTACTCAGTTGTCACTGTAGTTGATGGCACAATGGACGCTGTGTATTTAAGTTCTTTAAATATACAATCTTTGGGGTAAACATTTTACATGAAAATATTTCTCTTTCAAATGCTGACGCTTTATTTGCTTGCAAGGGACAAACGGTCCCGTTTGGGAGCTAAAATGACCGTGAAC
The DNA here is from genome assembly GCA_013398315.1 of Nothoprocta pentlandii. Lineage (NCBI taxonomy): Eukaryota > Metazoa > Chordata > Aves > Tinamiformes > Tinamidae > Nothoprocta > Nothoprocta pentlandii. The sequence goes on from VZSG01000108.1 coordinate 443,724, forward strand.
AAATGCAGGCGCCGCCGCAGCGCATGGGGACGTGCTGCATGCGAGTGTGCTGGTAAATGAGCACATCCCACCTGCGAAATGCTGCCCAGGCCCTGCTCCAGCTCCTGCTCCAGCCCCGGCTCCAGCTCCAGCCCCGGCTCCGCGTTGGCACGTGCTGCCCGTGAGGTGGCACGAGTGACTGCTGCCCGGCCTGCTCTGCCCCTCGCTCCCTGTGAACGTCTCCCTGGCAGCCCCTCTGCAGCAGGGATCGTCTCCCTGGCAGCTCCCTCTGCAACAGGGAATGTCACCCTGGCAGCTCCTCTGCAGCTGGGCCCCTTGGAATGCGGCCGCTCCGAGCGCTGCCCCGTGCCCAGACGACGTGGGATTAGCCCGCCCTGGCCAGAGCAGGGCTCCAGCCGCTTCAAGTAACCTCTGGCTCTCTTTTTCACGTTCCTGGCATGTTTTCAGTCTTGTCTGCTACACTAAATTTTTATTCTTTTCTCTCTTTTCTCCTAGGAGAAACTGTTTTGTGTTTGGCTTGGTACATTGAGGGGGCAGAACCTGCCAGGCAGCCAAATACAGACACGCTCACTGACAACACGGAACACGGCTGTTATTAAAAGCCCTCCATCTGGGAGGCAGAAAAACAGGCTTAATTCTCCAAACACTAATTACAAACATTCGTCTTGGCAATGCACTCCCATTGTTTTATTTACTACAAATGTTGTGTTTATAAATATTGTTACTATTTTTTCACAAATGTGTTCTTCCATAAGGATGACAAACCTTTCTTTTCCTCTGGATACCAGCCTGCAGTTTATTCAGCCTTGCAATAGAAGACAACATTCCTGCTCTGAAAAAGATCTGCAAGCTACAACTATTTATGCCCAACGTTAAGAGCTATATACAGTTTACTAGACAGAGGTTATGGTTGAACCTTCAAAGCCAGGGCAAGTTGTTTTGATGTCCATCTACCTCTGGTCAATTCTCAGTGAAGGGCTCCATGGAAGAAGTGAACATGGGGGGAGGGATGTGAAGAAACTGAAAGAAATCAATGAGTTTGATTGGGGGTCTCAGCAAAATTACAGAGGAGCCTCCTCTTGATTTCAGTGGGCCTTGGACATGGGGCCAAGTATCAAGAGGCAGATATGGAGCATCAAGATGCTACGGATGGAAACATGCTGAGAGTCAGGGAGTCAGACACTGACTGGAGATGAGAGTAGGCCGTATGAAAGGGAAAACAGGTAATCTACAATATGCTAAGGATGTAGGGAGGAGTGGTGAAGAGATGGGAAGAAAGGAAAGATCCATCAGGAATCACAAGAGAAGACTTAACTAGTCTCTAAAATTGGCAGATTCCAGAAAGGAGGAATTTGGTGGAGTGAAAATAGATTATGAAGATGGCACACAGATTCGTGAAGGAGGAAGACATGTGGGTTTTACTGATATTACCTGAGGAAGCAAAAGGATCTGTTACCTGAAAAAGAAAAATCAGGACAGACCTGACCAGCCAAAGTTTAGGACCAACTCAAATGGCTGGGAGAAGCCTAATACCCACAAACCATCCACACATCTTGTTGCCCTAAATCAAACAATTTAGAACAGAAGCTTTCTTGGACATCCTAAGATCCTTTTCCTCTTATGGCTACATCCAGGAAGAGAACGAAGCAGTAAATCTGAAAATGTGAATCCTGTTTTCCACCCCCTTTCACTTGCAATGGGTAGGCTCAGTGCCTAAACCCCAGCGACTGCCTCCTCACAGAGCCTCAAAGAGCCCTGCACCCCTACTGACTCCCTACACACCGGAGCGGCACCCCCGGGGCAGCGAATCCCTGCGGGATGCTCAGCACGGACCTGGCCTCCAAACTCCCTTCTGGCTGATGAACCAGTACAGAGGGATCACGAGTGCGATCCCAAGGTGAACAAATGTACACGTTCACACAGATGCCGCTTTTTAGGGTCAAGGATTTGAATCAACTGCCCCAACGTGTTAGTTTTCTGTCAATTTAATGAACTGAACGAGTTCTTCAAAGGGTTAGACTAATGCTAGGAACAGCACAAGGGAACTGGCAGGAATGTGTGGCCAGGAGTGGGAAAGAAAGTTAATGTGGGGGGGAATGTGGTTGTTGCCTTCAGGGACAGAAGAAAAGACAGTGATAGATGGAGGGAGAAAGAGCACAAATAGGAAGAGAAAAATCAAAAGGAATGAAACACAGGAGAAAGCTGGATACATATAATCACGTTTAGCATGTTAAAAAGCATGTACATGGAAAAAAACCTAAGGTTTTGCCTGAGGCAAAGCACAACGCTTTATCTTTTTAAAATCCGATTAAAAAATATATTTACTCTCTAGGATGTTTATATTTGGGATCTGGATTGTAATGCTAGTATCACCTTGCCCTTTCAGGCCATGCATATTAGCATCAGCTGCAAGCTATGCATGTAAAGACATAAATAATATACACTGTATGCTGACATACCTGTTACAATGCATTTCCTCCAACATCCATTTAAGAGGCATTCCCATAATGTTATATTTAGGATATATTATTCAAATTACTGTACTATATGAGTATTATTTCTCATTACACAGATTTTTGAAACTTCTGTTGAAAGCTGATTTTCTTTTGAACAATAGGAAAACTGCAGAAAGAAGGAATTTAACTTAGAACTGTTTTTAATAATTGATTAATTTTATGTGGCAAAATAATGGATAAATCATCACACTACATGAGTAGTTTTTGTAGATATTTCTCTTCTTCCCACTTGGCAAGATGTGAATGTCACTTCAAGCCATGCAGGAGATCCACAGCATTTACATTCAGACCTGATCCCTTCAAGGGTGTAATTGCAGCGGCTGCAATTGTGGCGTTGGGACTCCTGCATGGGCTGTTACCTGCCCTCTGTGTATTTATTTTCTAAAAAAGGAAAAAAAAAAGGGGGGGGGGCTGTAGCAGTATCATCTCCTTCCAAAGGAATCAGAAAGATGAAAAAAAAGACACAAAATCTGATTTTCACAGGGAACTTTTACTAGTTATAAGAACTAACAAATGTGTTCAGTTTTAGGTGGGTATTTTAGATTTAATGCTTATATTTCTTACAGTACAAGGGCTGTCTTGATTTGATGTTCATATAGGTATCAGTTTTCCTAGTCTCCTGTTCTTCCTTATCTACCACCTGTGCAAACCCTAACCATAGCCTTAAACTTATGCTTTAGTACGTCTCCTGCTTTAATACATACTGGCAAAGCAGTAAGCAACCCATTAAGCACAAACCCTGCTGATTTAGCTATCTTTCCTGTTAGCTTTCTCTTTAGCAGCAGTTTTTAATAATGTAAGATTTTTGTGAAGTGAAGAAGCCTCATTACTCTCATTACAAACAACTACCCAAGGACAAAAATGCTTGAAATAAAGACCTGCTAGGAAGGCAAGCGCAGGCAAACAGGTATGAGGATCCGGAGGTGCAAAGATGATGTGAGCTGGTAACAGGTATTAAATAAAACTTATTTACAACCCAACATATTTGAAATGCAAGCATACAATATTTAGCTAATAGGTCCTAATCTGAGGGGGATTACCTGCTTCCTTGGGCTCAGTAAGGGTAGCAAATCCCTACTATAGTGTAAGGAAAATGTCCCTTTTAGATCTTGCTAAAGCCGCTTAGAAGAGATTAATCTTAAAATTTACATATGTGGTTTATTTTTATATTTTGAAGGAATTAATGTACCCAGAGTGTACTAAGATCCCCAAATAAAATATTATTTAAATTTCATGTATGTCTTCCCTCAGGCTGTGTACATGATTTTTTTTACACTTCAAAATAGAGATTCATGACCCAGATGAACAATGAAAGCCCAGGACAGAACAATGTCAGGACTTCAGTTTTCCCTGAGTCACCCTCAGTAAAAGAGAGGGAGTCAAACTGTTGCCTTCCATCTGTCTCTCTGAATGTGCTACAGCTTCCTCGAGGATGAGGTTCCTCAGAGCAAACACTGCTGCTCACACACATGCAATGCCTTGGGTTTCATCTAGAAATCTGCAACTTTTAATCAGGAATCCAAGCAGAAATAACTCCAGACCCAACACAAGACCTCTTTTGTCCCTCTGCTTATTTGCTGAGGGATTTCCAGAAAGGTTGGCTCTTTGGGCACTGCCCTTGTGTACTGACACTTCTCAGACATGCTCCTACACAGATCGGTTCCCAAACTCTACTTTGCTTCCATTCTTTCAGGAATTTTATGTAATATCTTGAGCAACGATCCAAGAATAACGATGAGACCAAATCTAGGACAATTTTGACCCTGCTTAATTCTCTCCCCCTTTCTAATCACTCCCCCAAGTGTCAGCATGTTCTCTTTTTACTCCAGCTATGCCCAGCTATGTGCCTTCCAGTTATTAGAGTTTGTGGACAGAGTTCCTGATGGGTTAAATGCCTTTCTGCTTGTTTGCTTCTAAAACTTTCCACACGTATTTCTGCCCTTAAAAGAAGTATTGAAATGGGCAGCTTGGGGGACTAATGTTGTCTCAAAACCTTTCCAGTTATTATCTATATCCTCCTTGGCCAAGCTACCAGCTGTACCCCCAGGTCTCTTCTCTGCACCACGTTGCCCCTTTTCACTCCCAAGGGAAGAGGTTAACAACAAAATAAAGCTGCAAGAAGAGAGACGCTTTGTGCCTCTAGATGCCCAGTGCAAAGTTTTGCCCCTGCCTGCCACCAATCACGTTTTTCTGTAGCCAAAGTGGAGATCCACTCCATCCCCTTCTGGAAAGGGGATGGAGCCCGTCTCACACGGCTGCTTTGCTGGCACTTCGTGTTGCCTGTCTGCTCATACAACCCATGTTATAGAGGAAGCCCAGAAATATTTCCATTCCTCTCTCCTTCCAAAATAAGGAATTTTACCCTGCGAATTATTTTGGCTTGAGGCCCAGAACAGGTAAAATTCAATCCTAGGCAAACAGTGCTTTTTTTTCTACATAGCAAAAGATGATTTAAAAGCTTCTTTGGTGAAACTGCAGAGCTAAAAAAAGGAAAGAATCTTTCTTAAGAATCCAACACTCACTCTTAACCCTTAAAGAATCTAGAATATCAGTCTTCAAACACATAAAAGCATTCTATAGCTATTTTACAGTTACATTCTCATGACAATAGACTCTATAGAATTTAATCAGTGTAGATGAAAAAATATTCATTAAGAAAAAAAATCATAAAATATTTCTGTGAAAAGGAATGGAAGAGAACAAGAATTTCTAGGGGATATCTTTTATGAGACCCACTAATAAAAGATGAAAGAAAAGCAGAATGCAGAGAAGCCCTTTCCCATTTGGGTCAAAATGATTTTTTTTCCAGCTGGCCCAAGCAGCCCGAAGTCTGGTAGTTTCCTTAAAACAACAGGCAGAGCAGTTGGGTTTAACAGCACTAACATTTCAGGGATTTAATAATGCAGAGGAAAAAGAAATGTTAGCTCTGCAATTTGCAGAGGGCTGAATGCACAAAGAGCCAAGCAGGGGCTTCCAGGGCTCTGCTGTGAGAGCTTTACCTCGGTGAACGTCAGCATTTTGAATTCATAGGAGCACAAAGACCTGCCTTCACAGAGTGGGTTTCTCCCTATGGAAGCCTACAGCATTTCAGTTCTGCTATAGGAAGAGAAGGGAAGGAGCTAAAAGATAACACGGAGGCCTTCTCTTTATTACTAGGTTGGTTTCCCAGAACAAGCTCTTCAACTTGCAAGAGCCCCCTAACATAAAAGTCAGGATGGTGGGCACAAAGTTCCCTTCACTCCACACTAAATAAAGACACAGTGAATTTATATTGCTCAAGGCTTACACAGTTTGTTCCCTTACAGTCGATGATTCCTTATAGTTAATGTTATTCACCCGGAGTTAATGTGACATGTTTAGTCTACAACATCAAAAATGGGGAGTTAGCTTCAGGAATACACCAAGATCTGTATATAAATCTGTATATACAGACTTGGATCTGTATATAAAGCACAGGTTCTTAGACCAAATAATAACGTACTCCACTGGCTGAGTTTTCATACAGCAATGAGAGAATCGAAAAAATATGAAACAATATTTGTAAAATACCTGAATATTATACAGTGAGTACATGCATGCATTTTAGAAATGTACAGTAAAAGAGGGTTTCACAAAGACTTTAAGAAAAGTTATTTTCTTTAGCATTCTGACAGCGCTGACACCTAAGCAGGGCTATGAAAGAAGCACTTACCCCCACCAGCACTTCCCTCCCGGCGGCCGCGCGCGCTGCTGTCCCGGCCAGACTTAATGCGCTAGAGACAAGGGCGACAGAACAGAAACGCCATTTACTAATGAGCATTACAGATAATTACTGAAGACTCAACTGAGTTTATTACTAAAAGGGTAAAAGAATATTAAACTGGGCTTGCTTTACTACAACTAATAAAACTTATTTTTTCAATGCTCAAAACTGTAGTTAAAATCAGCGTTAAATCCAGTATTTACATAAAACTAGAGTTCTATGGAATTCAAATAGAGTATCTCGATAAATTATTTTTCTTCAGATAAAATTTGTACAAGAAATGTGCATAAAAATAGGCCAGGTGAGCCTTTGTAAAGCACAGCTGAGCAAACAGGCAAAACGGCTGCGTTTGCACGAGTTCAAAGTAGCCTCTGCCTGGTAACAACTTGTAAATCCTACAAGCACGTTATAATTGTAAAGATTTAAGACGGGGGGAACAGGGAAATCTATAAAAGGAGCTATTTACTCCACAGATCTTAAACTTGTAATATTTGGCATAGCATTGTATGTTAGATAAAATGTAATTTGTTGCTGGGTGTTACATGCAAGATAAGGGAAAAGGTAAATAAATTTAAAACTATTTTTAAGAATAAGTCAACTCTCTTGTGCTGAGGAAAGTATCAAAACATCTTCCAGCTGTGTTGCTTTCAGGATTATTTGTAAACTTTAACTGTTTATCGAAGTGATATCTCTGTATTGCATAGCAATATACAAAATTGATATAGCAATAGCATAGCAATAGCACAGCATAGCAGTATACAAAAAAAATTTAAAAAGCAATATTAAAAAAAGCAATATACAAAAAAAGAAAATACGTTTCTCATGGTGAAATGCCCCATTTCTTATACACATATCTTGTCAAGTACAAAACATACATCTTATTTAGGGACTTTATGATGGCTATGCACAAACATTGGCTGTTGAAAGCTCAAAGCTATCACTAAAGTAATCTCTGGATCTTATTTCAATATATAAACTCAGGATCCACTTAAAAAGTATGGATATACTACCCAGCCGGACAGGCAGGTCAACTACTGTCCCAAAGCCAAAAGGTGCAGTTGGTTGCTTAGTCATTTTGCTCTAGAGATCATCGTGGCATCTGGCAAAGCTGGATGACACGGAGGACATGAAAAAATTTGCAGGTTTCTCACCAAAAGGAAAACGACTTTTAAAATCAAAACTCAGAGCAGTTAGACAGGAAAGTAGCGAGCCCAGCATGAAACCAGAAATTGTCCTGGAACCAGCCAGCCTGGGCCCTGAATTTCTCACACTTTTTAGCTATTCTGAGAAATCCTTAAGTCTAAAATATTTCCTCCATGATTTTGGTTTAAATCTCCTGCTCACAACTAGGTGAAGTAGCCTGGTTTTCTCCACGGTTTGCCATGTGGTATCTTGACACCGAATGACTGACAATGGTGCTTCTGTCTCTCACAGGGAAGCCCACCAGCAAGTCTGAGTTACCCCTGTTGGCTCCTGGACACCATCCAGGCAGTGCTTGCAATGGATGGGGGTAGCCCTGGGATCTGCACTTGCAGCCCTGCGGGCACATCCAGACAGCAGGCATCACACTGGTACCCTCTGTCACACACCCAACATCAGGCAGTGCAACAGGAGTCCAGTCGAGTGAAATGGATAGAGAGGACTTGAAATACGAGGAAGAACTTCCTGACTGTGAGAGTGCCAGAGCCCTGGAGGAGGCTGCCCAGGGAGGCTGTGGAGGCTCCTTCTCTGGAGCTCTTCCAAACCCGCCTGGCTGCCACCCTGTGCCCCGTGCTCTGGGTGTCCCTGCTGGAGCAGGGGGTGGGACTGGATGATCTCTAGAGGTCCCTTCCAACCTCAGCCACTCTGTGAAATCTGTCCATCTGCTCTAATAAGGACTTCCTTGTGTGTGATCAAGCTGAAGATTGCTGTTGTGAACCTGAAGGACCAGACAACTGTGGTTGAAGTGAGACTTCTTAATATTCCCTTTGTACAGTCAGATTGTAAAAAAGCTGCAGTAATGGAGGAGAAATGATTACTTAGGATTCAACTATTCTTCACATCGTAAGATGTGTCTGGATGGAGAGGAGAGAAAAAAAAAAAAAGAAATCCTGAGGACAATCCAAGGTAAAAATACCTGAACAACAGTGAAAATTTTGGAACAGCTAAACTAAAGCAAGCTGCACTAAGGTGGCCAGACCTTACCTCTAAATGAAACACTAATGTGGGGGACACGTCTCTATGTCAGATTGTGTGACAGCAAACATGCCCCAAGCATGAGGTAATGTACTCTGAAATATGGCAGTGCAATTTCTAGCTGCAGATTGGGATGAGACAAGATTTCAGAATCCCAGGCTAAGAAGAAGAGGTAGAAAACATCTCATAGCCCACGTGATAGTTCAGGACAGAAGTGTGTCCCCAGAAGTCTCATTTGACTCTTAGGCTGTTCCTTTATTCCACAGCGGTGCTGTTCATGCAGAACATCTGATCACCATGAGCTAAGTAGGAAAAAGGCAGGATGGAATTGAGCTCATGCTGCAGTCACCCCATTCTATAGGCTGCCGTGTGGGAAACTACTTACGGGCATTCCCTGAAGCAGCAGGGAGCAGATCAGCCCTGAACCTGAACTGCAGCCTCAATGAGCTGTCACTTAAAGAGCAGTAAGTTGATGAGGTCCTTCACGGCCTTTACATCCTAGGATGCTACCCCCGAAACACTACAGAAATACTAAAGCACGTGACTGACTCCTGTGATGCTCCAAACTAGTAGCTTGTAAGTCAGCCCATATTAAAAGCAGACGTTTAAAACAGGTCCAGTGATTTCCACCTTAAAAATGCCTATTCCTCTCCAGTGGCTGCAAAAGAAATTTAAGATGATTAGTCCAGATGCAGATGTCTGCAGGTCAGGGCAGTGCGTCCCCAGCAGTGTCTGAACCCATCATCACTGCTTCACACCACACCCCATCAGTCCCTCATTTCTAGTCATTAAGCTCACTTAAGGGAAATAAATATTAATGCGTGTATACATCAATGCCAAGAAGGTTATGTGAACTTTCACACTGAAACCTGTCTTTTTTTTTAAAACTGAAACATGAAAAAAATACATTTTTTAAATGAAGTTACAAAATCCAAGGCTGTGAGAAGCAGGAATAAAAGTTTCTGCATTGAAATGAATCCCACAGATGTTTCTAGATCCTTGGCTGGAAGGAACAACTTGTCCATTCTTGAGAACTGAGCAAAGTTAAGTCCTCCACAATATATATTTTGGTATAAACTCCATATGAAAGTACTTATTCTGGTAAAACAATGTCAGAATAGCTTTTTTTTTTCGTAATTTTCTGTATAGAGTAAAAGTCTGTATGCAGACTTTGAAATGCAGATATGTTACACCGGCATTTATTTTTCTCTTCACTGGGTGCAATCAAGAAATCATGATTTAGTCTCAAGCTGGGAGGAAGAAATGAATTGTAACTGGTTTTGTTGACTGAAGCCAGTATTCCTAATGGAAAAATAAGTGGTGAAATATTAAAATTAGGTAATTCTAGAGACTGAAAATAAAGTTTGTAACTCCATGTTCGCAGATGACAGAGGAATTTCTTAGAACACAAATATCGAGTTATTTCTAAAGTGATAGACATCTGGGTACAAGTTGAAATCCAGACAGTTCCATCTGCATGTGAGGAGGAACTTCTTCCCTGTGAGGGTGCCAGAGCCCTGGAAGAGGCTGCCCAGGGAGGCTGTGGAGTCTCCTCTGGAGATCTTCCCAACCCACCTGGCTGCCACCCTGTGCCCCGTGCTCTGGGTGTCCCTGCTGGAGCAGGGGGTTGGACTGGATGATTCCTAGAGGTCCCTTCCAACCTCAACCACACAAAAAACATGGTAGATAAGGGAGCCAGGACAGAAGATGGGAGTTAGTCTGTCATGCACAGTGGCTATACCTGAAGTGCTATCACAGATACTTTTACTTTGCCTTGCAACATCAGCATATATTAGATTCAAATAGCATTTTTTGCATATCCAAATATCACTTTTCTTAGAGGAAAATACACTTTAGCACTTTGGAAAATAAGTAGGGAAGATGACACTCCAAAGCAGCTGCGCTATGCTTTTTACAGGTGGCTCCAGTGTTCCCTTCACATACCTGGCACCAAATCTTTCACGTGTACTTAAAAACAGAACTTAAACCCACAGAAGCTCAGAGTTCAAAAAAAAAAAAGAGCAATTTAAAACTAAAACCTCAAAAGGGCAGAAGAAACACAAATCTCTCTAAATCAATATGATAAAATATATCTTAAAGCATCATAAGGACTTATAACTTTATATGTTATGCAGTTATACTCTATAATCATAGAAAAAAAAAACAAGCCTACCTGCTCTCTAATCTCTTTTAATTTTTCTACTCTCTTGAGCTTTGTTATATATTCTTGGACTTCTTTCAGTCCCATATCTGTGCAGAGACGAACCAAAAATCGCAAACCTAACCGGAACACAAAACTACATTAGAAAAAGGCTTCCAACGTGATCAAAGCAGCACCTTAACAGAACTTTGCAGATGACAGAACGATGCATCTTCTACATACAGAAGTAGTACATTGTTATATGTGGAACACATGAGAAACTAATTCATTTGCCTCAGAACTCTTGATGTTTGCAGAACATTTTGGAAACTGGAAGGCATAATAACAGCATGGAGTTATTACACAGAAGCCACTATCAATAGCATTTTTTTTTGAAACAATTTATAAATGCCAAGTGAATCGGAATGTATTTTACTATTTTTTTTCCTGCAGGTGATTTTTCAAGATTAGTGTCAATAGAATTAAAAAATTCAGACATGAAGGTCAAAAACAGCTCTATGATGACACCAAATGAACCCCTAAAACACACTCTTGTCAAACTTTATACCAACTGGGAAAAACACTGGTGCTATTCCTATGTTTTTGTCAATCCCTCAAAAGCCCTGCCTCTGCAGCAGAGGTAGGCATACCAGGATTTATTTGCCTCCTTACCGCTCCCACAAATACATTCACTTTCTTTTTGGCTAGATTAATTTTCTGCTGGTTTAGTGAGCTGAGCTGTTCCACTGAGGGGCCAAACAAGCACAAGACCAGCATAAGGAAGGGGGCAGAGCCAAGGAAGGAAGCGTGAAGGAGGTTTCTTTTAGCAGGTAACTTTCAAATTGATTCAATTTTCTTGTCTAGCTACTACCTCAGTATTTTAATTTTTTGAAATAATGTTCAGATAAAAATAGGCTTTCCTAAAAAAAAAAAAAAACCCTGCCAAATATTCTACTCCTCTGAGATATAAATGGCCAATATGAACATGACGCTTTGCCTCTGAGGAGTCTCAGTGTTTAAGACAACAGAAATTTATGATGATTCTTCTTTAAAAAAAGTTCATTATAACAGAATAAGACCATTTTATTTTAAATTACAGTAAATTTTCTTGCTACGTAATGTCTAAAAGTGTAACCGTGGTGGTGACAACATTGTAGTTTGGAAATAGAGCAGAGTGGGTTTAAGAAGATGTCCTGACGAACAGTGAAAACCTTATTTTCTACATGGCTCTCATTTATACTACAAGAATGGCTGCTTCTGCCAAATGACTTTTACTATTCAAAGCTGTATTTCCTGAAGTGTATTTTGAAACCCTCTAAGGAGATTCTAGAGACTCATTGACTTAAAATCCCAACAACAAAAACTCACCCTTTATGTTCTTTAGGTGAGCAGGGCTTTAGTAAAACTTACTGAAATTTTCTAGCATCTGAAAACATTGCAAAAGTTTCAACTAGTAAAGACCGGAAGTATGTGTATATATATGTTATTTAATCTTAGTGTAATCTATAATCATAAAATACAGAAAATATGCAAGAGATGGAGATCAATTAATCAGCCACAATTAAAGTCTTCATTTTTCTTCCTCAGCACTACCCTATTATTATTTAACTCACGCTTCATTGTTGTCACAAAAGATGTTGTATTAATGCAAAGAAAAAGTTAACTGAAACATTCTTTTGGAAAAATCCTTTCCTTATATGGACTACCAACACACACAACAGTGTTCCCTTTGAGAGGTGTCCCACTCAATGAATTGACTTACACGCAACGGAACAACTTACATTCAACGTTCTCTGGGAATTTTCTGTGAATGACCTTGTATTTGTCTAGAGCTTTCTGGTAGTTACCTGCAAACAAAACAAACATCTCCTACCCACGTATTCGAAAACAAGAAGGGATATCACATGAGGAATTGATACAGATTGACATCACTTCAGCTTTTCGAGAATCTGATTTAACAATCAGATTTAACAATCTAATTTAAGCCCAAATTCGATCAAATGAGGCTTAACATTCTTTAACTAGTACCTAAAGGAAATATTAAAAGCATATGAAAACAATCCAAATTACTCTGTGATTTTAGAACTAGTGAATACTACTTCCTACTGATTTTTGTCCCTGATTTTTGTCCTTTGTTCACCTACCTCTAGAACCTCTTGCTTCAATAACCCTGACTGCACTTATCATGCTGTGACACATCTAACAGGCAATATTTAATCTCACATATTACAGTTTATGGGAGGCTCCAATATGGATTAGTCAAACAGGACTGTCTAAAAGTTGAGCTCTGCCTTCCTTAAACTGGAGAGTGAGTTTGTGTCTCTCTCCTTGCCCAAACTCCGATTTTCCACAGAACTGGTAGCAAGATAAATCTCTTTGAGACTATGGAGAAGACTGACAGACACTGTGAATATAAAAGCTCATTTCCACAGAATATTAGACAAAAAGTTAATTGAGCTATCCCCATTTTCTTAATGCTAGACAGAGATCACACTGACATGTTAATTTGATAAGCTGGGAATTCTGCCAGTGAATCATAAGCAATCTAAACAGCAGCCAAAATCATTGCACTTCTTTGCTGGGAAAGCAGTTAATCTGTCTGTTTTTAGTGGGTGCTGACTGGTATTAATTCACTGATCCCAGTGAATTTCCTAACTGTTATTCCTTTTTTTCCACTGTTAAGTTAAACTGAGCAGAGTGAGAAAATGCACTGACATATTATTGAAGTCTCTTCTGCAAAATTCTAAAAAAGGAAAAAGGAGAGTGGCAATGATGGGACAGCAAAAAAGAACAGTTTACAGCATCAAGTGTGTTGAAATGTGGTATAGACGATTGGAAAAAAATGTATCTTTTTCCATTTGCTTCTAATCACAAAAATATTGATGCATTATATCAACAGTATGAAAATTCAGCACATTAGGACTGCCTCAGAGGTATGTGATGTAATGCAAATATTAAAATATCTAAGAAATTGTATTTATTGTTGCAAATAAATAATGTGAACTAAGAAACTTCAAGTTCTAATGATTTATGTTAGTGTAAACAGCACCATAATATACATCTAAAACTAAAAACTGGCAAATAATTTTTGAGCTAGTAACTTATTTTAATTCCCAAGGAGTGTTTTGAGCATAAATCAGTACACACATACTTCCTGGACTTAAAGAAAAGTTACACTTCATTACATATAAATACAAAGAAAATTCCTATCAAAATAACATGTAATCGAACTTCCCAAGATATTTTAAGATCAATATAACACAAGCAGAAAACATAAAAAAGAATAAAAAAATCAAACCCTGTAACCTTTGAAAACAACATAAACCTCTGACTAAATGAAAAGGAAACTGCTACAGAACTTACCACTTCTCCTATAGCAACTGGCAATCATCAGCTGCCACTTCACTTGTGTTGGCCTGAATAAAAATAATTAGGAATATGAATATAAATATGATACACAGCAGTATTCTGCGTGGCACTGGTGCAAACCTGCTGTTAAACAGGAGGGGTTTGGCTCGGCCAGCTCGTGCCCGCTCGGCTCTGCCTTGTGGGCTGGTATTCAGGCCTGTAGCCTGGTGCTGCAGTCGTTCTCCCCCTCATGGCTCTGTGCACCTGATACAACTCCTTGGCCTGACGCATGGTCCTCTGATCTTTACCCAAAAAGAGGCTCACGAGGCAGGGGAAGAGAACAGAATGCCGTATTCCGAGGAATTCCCGCTCCCAAACTGCCTCCTGCCTGGACGCCTTGGCTGCTCCCTTGCCTTCTTCCAGCATGCAAGGGTGTTAGGGAAGGTCAGAGAAACACCGGGGAGGTCTGCGCATTTACTAAACTGCGGGATTCCTTCCTCATTCCTGTGAGGATAACGTGAGAAGGAAGGAAGTTTTCATGTCAACAGCATAAGGATGCTCTGTAGGCCAAGCACCTTCCATCCGTGGTGTGGAGCTGGACAGCGGCCTGTCCACAGGGCACCGCACCCGAGCGCTGGCTGAATGAGTGCTGAGATTCCCGCTCCCGTGGGCACAGCCACGGGACAGGGGTTACGTTCAGCTCGTGGGAAGAGCCACGGGAGAGGGGTTACGCCCAGCTCTGCGTAACCCCCTGCTCGCAGGGCGGCCGCCGCCCAGCCAGGCCAGGGCAGCGAGCGGCTTCGTGCCGCTCGGCGTCTCCCGGTCAAGGCAGCCATTAACACTGCTCTTAATTAAAGCTAATCAGGTGGTGCAGCGTGGAAATCCAATCGTGAACGAAGCAGCAGCAGTCAGCACTACATTCACGACCTCCTAATGATTGATTCATGTGTACTGCTAAAAGGTATGAAAAACTTCCTTAATTCATTGTCTGATGTATTACCTTAAAACACAAACTAAAATAGGATTGTTGCTTTTAATCTGGATCTCTATTTCTTTAATAATTATGCCACTTTGAATGCAATCTTTGTTTTTCAATTGATTTTTAACTTTAAACCCTTATGTAAAGCTAGGATCTTCTCTTCAAAAGTATTCAACCTATATTCTAACTCAAGCCCCATAAAAAGCAGAGTTGTTATTTCTTACTGAACTTCTAACTACTTTTTTGCAGTATAGTCTGAACAAATTGTCAAGTTTACCTTATTATACTCCAAATATGGGGATCATTTTCATTTGTCAATATATGTTCATTGTCCATTGGCATGTTTTTGACTTAATTTTATATATAATCGGCAATGTCTTTTTTAAAAAAAAAAGAAAACACAAAAAAAACCCAAACCTAAGAAAAGCAAGCGAAATTATGTGAAAGGAGAAAATAAGGGAGAAAAAACTGTTAAAAGATGTTTTTACGTAAACTATCAGTTATCCCCAAATGATAAAATAATAGAAAGGAACTATTTTATACAAGACCACAGAAGAGGAGGTCTTGATGGCTTATGAAAGTGGCTTCCCTTTTCGTAGCTGTGTTTAATTGAAGAAGATAAAAAGTTCTAATGTCTAACAAAAAGTTGAGAAAATTAAATAATATTTCAGAATATATTTGATATTTGTTTATAGTATTAATGCTTTCCAAATGATTCATCTCTAGCTATAATTATGGATGTCTAATCACACAATATTTGATTTTCCATAAAATAACAATTACTTACAGGATAAGTGCAGCTCTCTCAAAGTACTCGATGGCTTTTTCACAAAACTGTGTGTCAATGTAGTAGGCTCCAAGCCACTCAATGACCTCAATGTTCGAAGGGAAATGCCGGTATGACTGACAAAACAAGAATGGTGAGAGAAACACAATTTTAGTGATAAACAACATCTGCAATATCTTACTCACCTAAGTGCTTAGTTTTCCAGATGCCCAAAGTATGTAACATATGAATCGAAGCAGTGCATTATACTTACTAATTTAAAAAAAGCTATATTTTCTAATTACAGAATGCTTTTTAGAAGAGTTACGTGAGATGAGTCTGTCACACTTTTCCATCCACTCTTACTTGAAGTATTATTTTAAGTATCCTTTCAAGCAGGAAAACTTACTTAGACCATGTATTTGTGTAAATAAGTTGCCTAAATCCTACTCACAGTTTGGAAGAACAAAACAAAACAAGCAAGCAACCAAAAAACAAAATAACAACAAGCCTACCCCACTTGTTTGATTCTGGCTCAGGGCCTAAAAATGGGCCTAAACCTAAGCATATCAGAAAAAACATATTAATTTCCACCAGATGTGAACTAACGCTTCTTTTTCTGATCAATCTGAAGTAAATCAATATTTTTTAACGTTTTATCTGTGTGCCATATGCTTTAGCTACTGATAAAATAAAGCCAAACCTAGGGAAGAACACAGCATGTTTAACAATAAACACCCCTTCCCTCCAAACTCACATATTTTGTCCATTCCAATGACAAATTCTTTGAGTCTTTAACACAAAAGAATGACATTTAATTGGCTGGAAGACTCTAAAGCTTTCAGGTTTTGGGTAGGAGGATAGCAAATTAATAGCACATGTGTGAAGAAGGCAGAAATCTCTGCTTTGCCAGTTCAAGAGATCCCTAGGGTCTCCCACCTGCCATAGGAAGATGAAAGAACCCAGATTCCCTCCTTTCTCTGTCCAAAAAGAAAAGGAAAAAAAAAAAAAAAAAAAAAAAAGCAATCCCCCAAATCAGGTCATTGCACAGACCTGATTCAAGCAAATGGCCAGATCATTTAAGAGACTGAGCCTCCAATGGACATACATGGAAGAAGAGAAGATGAGGTGAGAAGTTTTTAAATCAAGTAAAGATCCACAGCCTATAACTGTAATATTAATATATGTGTATACACACATATATAGTCACTATACACTCATGTACCTTCCAAATAATGCAGTCAATTTATACACTTTAAAAATCACATTTATTATATCCATTTTTGACTCTCCAATTCCAAGTAAATAGTAAATAAAAGCAAAAACAAAACAAAAAACCCCCAAAACTCACAAATTTTAAGGGTCAATGTAAATTAAAAAAAAGATCTCAAAGTCCACAAATCTCATTCTTGTTCCTTTTAAATGACATTTTAAATCACCGAAAGGAATCAGTCAGTAATCTGATGCGTGAGACAATGACAACACAGAAAATGTATTGGAAAAGTAATAAGTACCTCATAGTAGTAGTGAAAAGCTTGGGATTTATCCCCTTCATTATCATATAATTTCCCTAGTTTTGAAAGTACCCGTGGGTCAGTTGGCACTACGCTGATCAACTGCATGAGCCAATCTATGGCTTGATTGGGATCTTCCATCACTTCATATCTGAGGTTCCCTCAGTTAAGGACAATTCCAGTGCTGGTGATACTTGGTTTACTATGAATTCCCATCCCTTTATATCGTGCAAATCCATATGCTAGGCAGTACAGTGTGGGAATTGATTTGGCATTTTTACATGTTGCCTTCATAACTTCTTCCCCATCAGAAATAGCTTTGGTTGCATTGAAGAAAAGGAAACAATTCAGAGGTTTTGACAGCTCTTTCACCTTAGAAACACTGTGGGCTTAGTTCTCTTCTGCTAATTTTACTCTGACTTCCTCACTTATAACAACGAGGTGCGAGAATTAGGCATTTATTTCCAGCTTTCACAACTGGTACAGGAACAACCGTGATGCAGAAGGTGGGAGGTTTTCCAGTCCATTCTGAAAGAATATTTTCTTACACAAAGCAACCAGAGAAGAGCTTTCAGAATCAAAATTCACTTTCATCAATGAGATTATTTTTTTCTAAAGATTTTACTCATTGAGTTCATAGCTGTCACATTATTTTCATAACATCAGCAGCATTTTAAATATTACAGGCAACACTTTGTTTGATTCTGGGTATAACTATTTAAATATTCCCCAAGACAATGATTAATGCAAGGAGAAGAGTCTTCAGGTATTACTTACTGCGTCATTTTAAGCAGAGAAACACATGTAATGGACACAAACATAAATTTATATTCTAATCGTGACACAAAGATTAATATGTAAAATTGAATGAGATGAGTTTACTAAAGTCACCATCACAAATCAGCAAAAGATACATGTTTGCTATCTGGTGAAGAACTTGGGCGTTATTTCGAAGAATTGCATGAAGTTTCAGGAAACAATCCAAAGCTTCATCTATTCTGTTTAACTTCTTGTATGATAAACCTAACGAAATAGAGATGACAACATTAATACAACAAGAAAAAGATGACTTCAGCACAATAAGTAGCAACATAATCAAGAAAAAAAAAGTAAGTAATAGAGTATTCAGGATGTTATCAAGCTGTATTTTTGTCTGAATATTTACACTATGAACAACAAGGAATTCCTAGGTTAGGAGGAGAGAGAAGGGAAGATAAATATTTTTGGTTTTGTTTCATAGTAGTTTTTAGAAAATCAATAGCATTGCTTTTTTTTTTCCTGAAAATAAAATCCAGATAAGCAAAATATACCCACATTTCAAATACAGTCATGAGTAAATTCACAAAACTTTGCTGGGAGATTGAGTTCCAGTGTAACTGCCTTGACATTGATGGAATCTCTACTGGAGAGGCCTCCTCACAGTGCTTCCCTTACTATCATTTGCAGAGAGCAGGACACATCAAACTGGTGCAGGCAATGAACTGGACCTAATCAAACACCAAGGCCAGGCATCACCTCATTTTTTGAGCAAGAAGAATGAGGGAATAGGATGCCTATCAGGAGCGGAAAGACTCAGATTGTTTAATATGAAAAACATTGTGTATTTTGAGTAGATAGTAACACTTGTGGCAATTTTATCTTCAAGATGATTTACCAACATCAACTAATAATGGTAGATGATTAATAGTGGTATAGCATTTTTACAGGAGAGGCAGGAAGCTCAAATTAAGACTTTGTTAGAACAAACTACCAAATATACTAATAATTATTAGTTTATCAGATTCCCCGAAATAGTAACATTACATTTACGCAAAACTGAAATCTCAAAAACACCTTCTGCTTACCAAGATTGTAAAGTGCTTCAGTGCATGAGGAATCATTCCTGAGAGCTTCCTTATAAAACTCAGCTGCTTTCTCATAGTCTCCATTTGCAAAAACAGTATTTCCTTTATTAGTCAGCGCTGCTGGATTGTATCTGTCAGAATTTACTGCTAAATCTGCATAGTCAGCTGCTTGTGCCAATTCATTCTCCTATATGAACAAAATAGCCAGTGTATTAGTAATCAACTGTATTGTCAGTTGATTTTCTTGACACTAATTGTGGCTTACAGTAGTTACTACAGTAGAATTTCAAAAGATTACAAATTTTAAACAATATATTCATTTCAAGAAACAATACATTCTTCAGCCCTCAGTATTGCTAATGTATTTGCCTAAAGCTGACCAGCTCTTTCAAGTTACACAGGACACTTGATACCTGTTTTGCTCTAATAAACTCGAATAACCTACGCACTTTACGAGCACGCACCCCTTTCCAACGAGCAAACTTTTTGTGTTCCTGAGGCTCAGCCAAGGTCCTCAGGATGGGAGTTTTCAGTGCCACTGCAGAGCTTCACGCTGCTGTGCACGTCGCCCTGCAGGTTCCTCCGGCAGCCTGGCCTCAGTGTCTCTCTGCTTCCAGCAGTGGTAAACCAGAGGAAGGCCCCAAACTTCAGCTACAGCCTGTCCCCCCACTGCGTCTCTAGCAGGTGCAGGAGCAGTTTCTTTTTGTTTAATATAGATTATTTCTCAAACACAAAAATTGCTACATAGACATGAAGACTGCAACGTGAGCGTTAGTTCTTACCTCACTGCATGAGAGCAAACACTTACCAAGTAATAAAGGAATGAAAGGTTTGTGGCAGCTGCACTCTTCACTCTGCTATCCTTTTTTTCAAATGTTTTTAAGGTCTCCACAGCCTGGAAGCAATTCACAGATAACTTATTTTCACTGTATCAAACTTGTACCAAAATTCTTTCAGAAAACTGATAAACTGCACAGAAATAAACAGCTTAAATTATGAATAGATTCCCTTACATAATCATGTATATGATCATTACTAGGGCTGTATACATATGTGCATGCACACACATATACATACTTACCCACATAAACACAACTAGTTAAAAATTAAAAAGTTAAAAAGCTTTGGTTATATCTAACCAAAGTTAATACATGCACCTGACAATTTTATTCATAGAGAACACATTTATATTATTTGCTTTTAATTTTGTCAACTAATTAAAACCCTCACACTTGTATTTTCCAGTTCTCTTGCATTAAAAACTTTCATTAAAAAGATTAAAAAAAAAAAGTTATATAAAAGCATCTAAGACCGTATAGGACTAGTTTTCTGGGTTTTTTTTTGTCTAATGTGAATAAAACACATTCTAAGCTTATGAAATTCTCAAATGTGTAGAGACTGACAGAAACTTCATCTTTGACATAAAAACTAAATTTCATAAACTTCAAAATGAAAAAGTTGATGGGTGAAATGTAAACAAAAAGATAGTTAATAAACTACCAAACAGACTTAAATATAAAGGGCAGATTTTTTTTCCGCTTGACTATGTGATACTTGTAAGTACAGACTAAATTCATTAAGAAAATCTGGCTTTTTTATACTAAATAATTATATGCTAATACTTCATGTAGTTAGTATAACAGTGGCCCTGTTTTTTTTTTCCCTGTTACAACACAGATGTAGCAGCCTCAGCTCAGGCATCCTCATTAGCAATTTAAAAGCCTCTTCTTCCTTTACATGAAAGCTGCAGTCAGCTGTTTACCATCAGTAAATGCCTGCTACTCTACAGGGAATGCCAAAACTAAGACAAAAGGAAAGCATGTTTTAATCAGCTGTCATACATACTGTTTTTATAGCCACTTTGAAATATATAACTGTCCTAATGATGTGTAAAGTGACAAACGAAACAGCACATAAAGCTGGATGCAGCTTACTGATCGAATCGCATCCTACCCTAGAAACACAAACTACTAAAGGTCAGAATATTTTCTTAATAACAGAAAGTTCAGTGAAGAAATATGGTGATTTTAATCATGAACAGGATTTCAAAAGTTTGAATCTAGAGTTTGTGCTCTCTGAAATGTGAAGCTTTAGCTATGACAATTTTATTTTTTATGACCTTCAGCAAAATAGAAACGGTCTCAAGTATCTGGAGATACTTCAGAATATCTGAGGTACCTGATACCTGTTACCAAAACTTGCTTCTTTGAGTAAAAGCTGTGCATTTACTACAATGGACTTCTGCCTCCCTGAACTTAGCTACATAGTTCAAAGTTACTTTCTGATAAAATATTTTCTATGGCAGCCGATTTATTTAGCTTTGCTTTGCTGCTGCGTGGCCCCTTTGACTAGAAAAAAATAGATAGGAGGTTATTTCTTTTTCACTTATTAAAAAAAAATAAAGTACATATGATCACAAGCTCTGTTTGCTAACTTATAAATATGCTGCAGACCTCTCAAACCATTTCAGCTGTATTGGGTCTTAGAATGGAAATCCACAGCAATGCTCCTTTTGCTCTTGCAGAGTGAGTGGAAATGCTGTTTCTGTAGCACCATTTATAAATTTCTA
This sequence comes from Nothoprocta pentlandii, assembly GCA_013398315.1. Classification (NCBI taxonomy): domain Eukaryota; kingdom Metazoa; phylum Chordata; class Aves; order Tinamiformes; family Tinamidae; genus Nothoprocta; species Nothoprocta pentlandii. The sequence goes on from VZSG01000108.1 coordinate 465,317, forward strand.
AATAATTTCTCATTTTTAATCCTCAAAATAATGATTACTTGGACTGAACAACCTAAACACAGACTGTCCAAATTATTCTTTAACTTCTGATTTTGTATGGCTTAAAGAAGTTAAGCTTCAAAAGCAGCAAGCCTGACCTCAGCAGGATCTGCCAGAGACATTAAGCAGCTGTATGACTTAGTGGTGTGTATGGTAATTGAAATTTGTTTTCTTCCACACTATGAATATATTCAAACTATCTAAAAGAAACATAATAAATCAAATACAACCTAGAAATACTTAGGGAATTTCAAACTGATTGCATTTTAATTTAGGTTGTGACTGTTTTAAAATAACATATGCATTATGATGAGCACAAAGTTAAACCTATTATAGCTACAGCAGAAAAATCTATTCATCTTTTTTTTTTTTTTAAAACATACTAAAACTCCCATCCCTGAAATTGAATATTTCAGAAAATTTCCATTCTTGTTCTTCAGCCAAAGGTGTGTTGAACATGTGGTGAGCTAGCAAGTATATGACTGATAGACAGGATGAATTCAAGTGGCAGCTGCAGTTTCATTAGAACAAAACAGATTCAGCACAGTCCAAATCCACCAACCCAGCATCTAAACAGTTCCAGTGCAGGTTAGAGGTCTCCTATCACATAATCAAAACACAAGGAGGTTCTTCTCCACTTATTCCTAACCTCCAACTCCTTCCCCTCTCCAAGGGAGAGGGAAAGTGGAGTGCTTCTATTGGAGTGCTCCAAAGGAACATCATCAGCAAATTCTGCATCTCATGTATCTATGAGAATTGAAATATATATTGGATAACAACTGAAATTTGAAAAAAATAATTGCCATCCAAATAGTAAATTTTTGAGATCCTACTACTGTTCACACACATGTACCTGTCTCACCCTCCAAAAATGACCATAAGAGGTATGAGACATGGCAAATTTTTCCTATCTTTCAAACTGCTTCCTGCTCTGAGAAGGCTCCCAGGCACACTCGCATCACGACAAAGGACAACTTTCTTGCTGTGCCTAGAGTGAAGAAGAGGGCAGGGTGGGCAGGAAGAGCAAGAGCAGTTCAGGAAAACAGAAGACCTTAAATACAAAAAGAGAATCACAGAATCACAGACTGGTTGAGGTTGAAAGGGACCTCTAGAGATCACCCAGTCCAACCCCCTGCTCCAGCAGGGACACCCAGAGCACGGGGCACAGGGTGGCAGCCAGGCAGCTTGGGAAGATCTCCAGAGAAGGAGACTCCACAGCCTCCCGGGGCAGCCTGTGCCAGGGCTCTGGCACCCTCACAGGAAAAAAGTTCTTCCTCACATGCAGATGGAACTGCCTGGGTTTCAACTTATAGCCATTGCCCCTTGTTCTGTCACTGGTCACCACTGAGAAGAGTTTGGTCCCTTCCTCCCTACATTCTCCCCTCAAGTATTTGTACATATTGATCAGATCCCCTCTCAGCCTTCTTGTGTCCAGGCTAAACAGGCCCAACTCACTCAGTCTCTCCTCGTACAAGAGATGCTCCAGTCCCTTATTCATCTTTGTTACTCTCTGCTGGACCCTCTCGAGAAGCTCCACATCCCTCTTGTCCTGGGGACAAGTCTGGGGGAGCCCAGAACTGCCCCCAACACTCCAGGGGCGGCCTCACCAGAGCTGAGGAGAGCGGCAGGATCCCCTCCCTTGACCTGCTGGCAACACTCCTCCTGATGCAGCCAGGATCCCATTGGCCTTCTTGGCCACGAGGGCACACTGCTGACTCATGGTTAACTTGGTGTCAACCAGGACTCCCAGGTCCCTCTCCATGGAGCTGCTTTCCAGCAGGTCAACCCCTAATCTGTCCTGGTGTCTGGGATTATTCCTCCCCAGGTGCAGGACCCTGCACTTGTCCTTATTGAACCTCATGAGGTTCCTCTCTGCCCAACTCTCCAGCCTGTCCAGGTCCCTCAAGAGAGGAGGGAAGCTTAAATCAAGTAGCTAGCCCTACCTGCATCCCGCCAAGCTATGTAAAGGTGAGGGACCTTAGAAGATGACAGAGGAGTTCACCTTCAGCTGCAGTTTTGCTGTATACCATCTCTCACACTTCTTACCACTCATGCAAACCCAGAAGCTTAACTTCTGATTTATTCACCATCCCATCAGTGAATGCATTGGAAACCACTTGTCAGAAGCAGACTGAGCAAATCCTGTCAAATATTTGAGTTGCTTTTTGTTCAGATGAAGCAGTTTTTCAACTTGCACACTTTTTGAACCAAGCCTTTTTTCAAGGGAGTTGATCATGAAATTTACAGGCAGAAGTTATTTTCTACTGGGACTAGAAGGCGAGTTGCAGGAGGGTCCCTCATCTACATAAATTCACACACATAGTCTTTACTTAAATCTTAGTTAATTCACATGCATATTTAAAAATATAACAAAAAAGACATTTAAATAGGAAGCACAAGTAGGATGAAAACACTACACTAACCTTTTAAGTGCTACTATATGAATTAAATTTCTTCAAATGTACAACTAAAATAACAACTTTTTCTACGTTTTATCCATGATAAGATGATATTGGCCATCAACAGAGGAAAAGGATGCACCTCTATGCCACTACTTCACATTTTTCTCTGTCTTCTACTTACTGAACTCATGGTGAAATCCAAAATTGGGAGGCATTTGCACTTTTAAACTCTTTCTTCTTACCAATAATTTTACTGTGTTAACATTTTCAATCCTACCTTTACTATGGCTTGTTAAAATACTTCTGCTTTTTATCAGTTGGTTAAAACTTCAAACAACAGGGACTCAGTAGATCTATCTTCTGAACTTCTGCCAAGTAATGAATTTTGAGCACCAAGCTATACTACTACTTGGAAGTGCTGATGCTGTTTCTTTTCAGTGCCCTCCCTCATCTATTCATATATATTCAGGATCAAAAAGCTGTAATATCTTTTCATTAATGGTGTTTCCTCCTACCTCTCCTCATCCATCTAGGAACAAGGGTTTTCCTTGGGGGAAAGGAAAGATGCTGAGCTTTGCAAGGCACTGTGCACATTTACCTAATTTAGTTCCAGTTTGTATCTCAGTGGAAATACAGAAAGGATGATGAAAGTTCCAGGTAAGATTGCAGCACTTGATGGTATGTTGTAGTACAAAGGGAACACTAAGAGTGCCATAACAAGAACAATAGCAATATATATGAAATTCATTTGCACATGTTTTGGTAACATATCTGAGAGAAAATAAACACCTTCTGGCTGATTAGCTGTCCTGCTTTCCAGCCCCCACTGACTGCACTGACTGACTACATGTCCATTAACTGTAATGCACACTTGGATAACCAGTGCAGATAACTGCATTCAGATGTTTTAATCTGAAACTGAATTGAACTGCATTCACTACAACTTCTGTGGCAAAAAAAGAAAAAAAGATCGTTTAAGTAAAAGTTACCTCATTTCAGATAACCAACATCAATACAATATATACATTACACTTGCATAATTCATTCTTATCTTTGATGAAAAATATGCTGCTACTGTGTAAGATGTCTCTGTCAATACAATATTAAAAATAATAATAATGTGAAAAGATACTATACCTGGTTAAAATCCTTTTGCTTCAAATATGTAGTTGCTTTATTAATTTCCAGGTCATTGGCTAACTCTACATACTGAGAAGCTTTTACTGCTTCAACACACCTGCAATAGAAATACACAAAATATACCTGTGTAAATGCCACGTTGTTAAACATTTTGCTGCCAATTAGTTGTCTAAAATGAATTATTCTTAGCTATTCCTTCTTTCAAGAGTATAAAACACTTCCACTAATTAAAAGTATTTTTAAAAGAATATATTCCTACAACATACCAAAATAATACTGTCTCAGCTCTTGTTTGTCAGTCAGCTGCTTAAATCTCACAATTTTCCATCACTGAACAACCATTCTAATACTGATATCAGATATAGACCTGAATAAATGCTGGGTGAAATAATCTACATTTGGCTTTGAAATCTTGGTTCTTTTCTGTTTTTTTTTTTCCCACTATTTTTTCTTTACATTTCTGTAAGATTTAATACAGCAAAATGGCACAGAGCTCAGGGCACATTGCTTGACCTCTGGATAATGACATGTGCTTTGAAAATACTAACAGATATGATACACGAATTAGAGATATCATACAGATATGTGTTTTGTAATATACACTGCAAAATAAAAATGCAGATTTATTTTGCAATAATAAATGAATATGGAGGCTTTACATAAAACTTTACCTTCTACTACTGCAAGGTTTTCTGGGGAAACCCATTCAAACTATTTTCCAAGCCTTTTGCTTTGGACAAGATCTTTTTAGTTCATTCTTCAAACCTGATTTCCTTCTGCAAATGATACTGTGAAAACCATAAACCATCAACAAAGCAAGAGACTGCCTGGGTGCAGCCCCTGAGCTACATAAAAAATAATAAAGCTCTTTCTGCTACTCCTGCAGGGCTCTCTGGTTGTTACTGGCTTACAGACTCTTGTAAAATGAAGGCAGGACAGGACACAGCAGACCCTGCAGATGTTTATTTACAGACATCATCTTTCAGGGTTTGACGTGGTGTATTTTAGACTGCCTCATCACTTGAGTAAGTGAAATCCCCTTTATTTTCTCCTAAAAGTTTTCCAGTTTGCTATTTGCTAACAAGAATTTAACAAATTGACAGCTTTTGTAACTGGTTTGGCATGTGCACTAGCTCTCTATGAGGCACAATCATCACATGGGCAGAAGTTATATTAAAAAAAATGCTACAACCATATCCATAATAAAAGAAATCTGCAGAGGCAGATTTTTTTGCAGGGCTTGAATACCTCACTGAGGAACAGTGGAAAGTAAATTGAGCCTGAAATGCACAAGGCAATCTTATCCTTCTCATCAGAAGCTGTTTAATTAGCCAAAAAGTTTTGACACCTTGGCTTTTTACTTCATGGCAATTACTTTGTGAATAGCACCCAGAAATAGATATGACAAGATAAATGAAATAAATGAACCTTGTTTGTTTTTCTTGATCAAAAATCAAGGGGAAATAAATTTGCCTTGCTCAGGTGGGTAAGTTATAAAGAGGCAAGCTAATTTTCACAGTACATTCTGACAAGTAATTATGGCAAAGGTAGTGAAATAACAGCATTATAGCTATTATTAAATCACTAAACACCACCTTGTGGGCTCGGGCAGATCAAACATATCTTCAGTGTGATAGAGGATTCAGTATAAGTATCTTTATCAATATTGTAATCATAGGCCCTGCAAATCTTGAAAACATATCCAGTCAAAAAAAGGGAAAAAAAAAAAAGGAAAACTCTCTTTTTCCATTAGATTTCACTTATTATAATGGAAAAGTAAAAACCAAATAATCAAATAAAAACCTTAAAGCTATGGATACATAAGCTGTAAACTCAAAAAAAACCACCTAAACTAGAAAGAAAAATCAAATCATTAAGCTGCATTATCAGCCCTGTACAGTCTTGTATAAATACAAGAAAGAAATAGAAGTAAGAAATAGGAGATGCATAAAGTTTACAAAAACTTTTCTAACAGTATTTCCATACCTGTTGCTTTATATAATGACTCTTTGGAGTAATGTCATTTTTTTTAGGACCCCCCAAGATTTCTTACACTCTTTTATAACTTAAAATGAAGAGGGGAGATCTTTGTGTTATGTACAGGGTCTGTCCATTGAGACTTTGAAAAGCTCTTGAATAAATACTTGAAGAAGCTCTCCTTGTGCCAAAACAGAGCAACTCAGAAACGTTATGATTAGCTGTTGTGTTTCAGTGATGCAATGGAATTCATTTCAAACACAATATGTATTCTATTTGTTTTGATATTCTGCAGGGCACTGCGGAAGAAATAAATAAAGCCCCATCTGACTCCTACCAGTCATAGCCCGCAGCAAAAGATGTTTCAATTACAGGTGCAATGAGTTTAGCAGCTGTCATGATGTATTCCTCGGCCATGGATTTCCTTAAAAACACAACAACAGAAAAATGTCACTCTTTCAAAAACATGCGCGTGAAAAATTAACCAGATCTTTTTCTTGCATCCTCCTGCACCCAGGGTGCTATCTGAGGATTCAGGTTAAGCACTGTCCTGCTACTGCCCCTGTATCTTGATAATGCTCTCAGTAAGGCTCTGTTTCTTTTTTTCTTTTCACTGCACAGTGTAGTTGCATTAAATAAAGCTGCAAGTTTTCAGCAACATAGCCCGTAGCACATAGAACATCTACTATTTATCCTTCTGATTAACCCCTTGTTTATGGTTGCTTGCAACTCAGGACACTAAACACAGTGATCCAACTGGTTCTTCCAGGTGTGCTCTTTCCTAAGCATTACTTTCATAACAAGAACTGTGAACACAGGAGAAGGAGAAGACTGTTAACACTTCAGGGACTGAAATCCATGGCATTGCAGCCAAAAAAAGTACAGGCTACAACATTACCTCTCGCGTTCCATTTGTCTTAATCTGTCATTTTTTATGGCTTCAATCAGTAAATTTGTATGTGGATCATCCTGGAGGGGAACAAAACAGCAGCATACATTAAAAAAAAAAATCTATAGACAATACTACTATAAACACAAATTGATGCAAATTACATAGTTGATAATAGCAGTTATTTACTTCTACATTTCAAAAAGCTTCTATTTTAAGTAGTTCTAATTCTAACTTCAAAATCTAAAATTTCCTGTTACAACTACTTTCATCCAGTTATACTGTTCATGCATATGAGCAAGTTTGACAGGATGGTTGTTAACTGCTAATTACTGTTTAGTTAATATCATTACATCAAATTGCCAATTAAGATTGGGAAACCTATGAATCACCCGTGAGAGCACTCATGTACTTAAAAATATGAGTAAGCCTGTACTTAAAAATAAGAGTAAGCTTACACACTTGCTCAGCTGCAGTTGTATTCAGCAGATGAGTATTACTTGCAGTTACAGTAACTCATACAATCATCTTGTTGTGTTTTATCCCACATACTGTGTCTAAAGAACTAATGCAGTTTGGTTGGGTACCCACCTGTTCTTCATTTGTGGGGGGATAGATCAAAAATTCACATAAAAGAGACCAGAAAGATATTTAACAATTTTTAGTCTGAGCTTTTCATAACAGAACATAGAACTTGGAATCCTGGAATAACTACAACACATCCTTGGAAAGAACAACCACAACCTAAAGCTTTTTCTTCCATTGAATAATCTTACAAACCTTTGATTAAGTCTTCTAGTGTTTAATGATCTTTACTGTTACTTAAATTACACTACAGTGATTTGTTAACTTTATCCAGCTTCTTGGAAGACCCTTTTATGAGAGAGATTTCTGCCCCAAATCAATTCTCATTTTCTTACGTGAAATTACTATAGCAAATGGAGGTTATAAAAATCCTCATTTTTCTTATCTATTTAACTCCCATGTATATTTATATATGATCTCACATATATTTTCTCCCTACTTCTACATACATATATAAATACACATGCACATATAAACATAATATATGCACATATATAAAACATCTAACACATATATAAAAATGTTATATATACATATATAAATATATATAAAAACCTTTGTTGATTTATGCTAGGATGGAACAGCTAAAGACGACTTATATCACTGATCTTTAAAACCGAAAATGGAAGCTTTGCATCACCAGAAAAGATATTTCGGGTTTGGAAAAACATTTCCCATATAAAGGATGTGCCTTGATTTTCTACAGAAGGGCTTTCTAAGAGGGCTTTTTCAAAGGAAGTCCAGCTTCCAACAAATTCCAATAAGTTAAACTTCTGCAAAATCTGCACCTCCTTCCCCCCTCCTTTTCTTTTCTTCTTTTTGTAGCACATGCTACAATATTGAAGGTATTTTAGCATTTGTTGTAGATAACTTGCATAATTCACTCATCACTTGGCCCCTTCTTATTATATAGCATTTATATAAAACAAACATGCAAAGCAATGAGTTAGCTAGATAAGTAAACCCAGATTAGGTACACGAACTTACATACACTGCATAGCCCAGACATTTAAAGTCTCTCTCCCTTTCTCCTCACTTACAATACAAATAGAGTTTGTTTTGCTCAAACGTACATTTGGTGAAATGTATTTGTCATCATAATCCACCTCCAAAGGAACTGAAATCAGTTTCTGGAAGGCTTTTTTCATCTGCTCACTGTCCCCAACAGCAAAACAACACAGGACCAGGTTGAAGCCGGCCTTCAGGTTTGGTGACATACTCATGGTGTGTTCAAATGAAGAAATGGCATCAAGGTATTGACCAGTTTTAATAAATGCAACTCCAATATTCTGCATTATTTTAATCCTAAATAAAGAAATCAGCATTAGATTACAATTTTAACTATCAAAACATACTATATCCAAAACGTGCACCTGAGAATCACAGCTAGAATATAAGCTCACCTCATCTCTTTGTGGACACTAGGAATCTGGTCTAGAGCCATACGGTAGAATTTGATAGCTTTGGAATAGTTCCTTTGCTTTAAATATATATTTCCCATGTTCACCTTCAGTCTACCTATCACAAGAAGTCAATGAGTTATAGTCTTTTAAATTATAGTTACAGATTTTTAAAAATTTTATTTTCAAGTGACAGAGTAGAAAAACTTCCTAATATTCTTGTCTCTATTTCAGGATAACATTGGTCTTTTTAAAAAATAACAAAATAGTACCGCACAGAACTACCTCTTGCCAACTTTCATCCATAAGCAGATAAAGTAGTAATGAAACTTAGAAAAGAACCATCAATATAAGGCATATAACTGGGTTTGGTTAGAAATTTAGGGATGAGGTAGAGATGTTTTATGGTGCCCTACAGCCAGGCAACTGCAAAGAAGCAGCTGTGAGAAGAAGGCTCTATATGAGTCTCAAAGAGGTGCAAATATTAAAAGAAACTTTCAGAAGTAGAACGACGAGTCAAAAAAGACAAATTAGTATTGGAGCAGGTAACAATATAGGCTGCATGGAAAAATGCTGTATTTGGCTTTATGCTTAGCTTAGGGAAAGAAGAGACTTTATGAGTTACTTGGCAAGCCAAACCACACTCAGCCATAAGGCAGACATTGTATCTGTCACCCATTCTGAGACAGACATGGGAGCAGAGATCTCTGCAAGCTGGCACCAGTCACACAACATATTTATTATGAAGGTTGGACTATCCCTTTTAATCCTGTTTGGAATGCAGCAGTACCTCCGTTGTTGAACATCTTATTTTTCACTATAACTTGATATGTATTCAGTGCTTCAGCATACATTTCATTAGCAGCATACTGACTGGCCAGGTTGAAAAGAACCTAAAGAATATATAAGATCACCTTATTTTCTTGCACATGTAAGAATCTATAATTGAATAAATAACAAAATAAGTTATTTTTAACCTTAAAACAGACAAAAGCTGTACTTTTTTATGGTTCATTGCTTTTGTATATTGAAAAAGAAAACATGCCCCAAATCAACTTATTTTAGCTAATTCTTTTACTTTTTTACCTAGATAACTACCAGTAAGACTGAATAAGTCCTATGATTGACAAAGAAAATTCACCACAGTTATTGTATGATATAAATGGATTTTTCCAATCCTAATTTTGTAACTTCAAGAAGTCATTCCCATTACTTAATTGTTTTTTTTCAGTAGGGTATAGCTGACCTGGAACATTGACGAGTGTTACATGCACACTCAGCAATCACTCAGATGTTACTCCCTGAGATTTCTAAGCACTTACTGTGTAGGTGAGATCTAAGTTGATGCTCTCTGGAGAGGCAATTTGTTCACGCTGTCTCACCAACACTCTTTCCTTTCTTCCAGCCTCTTTGGCTTTTTCCAGAGCCTTAAATAAAATACTGTAATTTAGCAATGCCTTGGACTTCATTAACCCTAGACCACAATAACACATTCAAAACAACTATGAAAATTATATACTTATGTCCATTTTCTTAAGATACACATACTGTACAGAAGGCCTAGAGAGTAGTTCTACAACCCACAGAGAGTAATTAGCAAGAAGCAAAAATACAGTACATATATATCCGGTATACCAAGCTGCACAATTTTATTTGCTCGCTCACACTGTGCAAATATTTTATATATATCTACACATGTGTGTGTGCGCGTGTCAATCAATTATGACCCTAGGAGGATTAACCTATTAATCTTATAATGTGCAGAAATTACAGATAAACAAATAAACAAGGTCAGGTGGCATGTGCAATATGAGCAACTGCAAGATTATGATTTGCCATAATATTCTGCTGGTTGGCATAAAAACCCGCACTGTGAGTAAAGCTATAGGTCTTTAAGTGCAGTATGAGTCCTGAGTGACCTACAAGAACAAATAGTCAAAGAAGAAATGGCTACTACATGAGGTGGCCATCCAGCTGCTACGGGAATGAAACATTTCATAAGATAGTACATATGACAGAAGGCGACTCCAGCTTGCTGTCTTGCTTGTTTGTTTGAACACAATGTATTAATAACTTCAACATATTCTGCAGAAAAACCTGTTGGATTTGTCCGATTAACACAAATAGCCTAGAAAAACTCAGTAGGATCTAGTCCAACCTTTAACATCTGGAAATGATTCTGTAAGAAGTCAGTTTGAAGTATCTATGCAAATTGTGCTTCCCACAACAATGCCAGAAGAAAAATGAAATTCAGAAAAATTACCAATTTCAGGTCTCCAGAGCTGTTGGCAATGCAGCTTTCTTCAACAAGTTCATTCACTTTTTTTTCTAACTGCCTAATCTTCTCTTCTGGACTAAAATAAAAGCAATAATAGAAAAGTTGGTTTATACAAGGAACTGCAAACAATGCATTTTTACATAGGCTGGTCTTAATTAAATAACACAGGAGTGTAATATATCATAACATATGGCAAGTGAAAGGAAACATAATGCAGAGCTACACACACAACAGATCCTGCAAGGATATATTTGCACTTTCGGTTTAGACACTAAAACTTAAGAGAACATAAATTCTCTTATAAGAACAAAGACAGATGTGCACATTTCACAGACTCAGTTTGTTGAAGAGAAATAATCACAGAATGGTTGAGACTGGAAGGGACCTCTAGAGATCATCCAGTCTCAAAACCCCCTGCTCCAGCAGGGACACCCAGAGCACGGGGCACAGGGTGGCAGCCAGGCGGCTTTGGAAGATCTCCAGAGCAGACTCCACAGCCTCCCTGGGCAGCCTCCTCCAGGGCTCTGTCACCCTCACAGGAAAGACGTTCTTCCTCACATGGAGATGGAACCTCCTGTGTTTCAGCTTACACCCATTGCCCCTTGTCCTATCACCGGCCACCACTTGAATGTTTTACCTCAAAAGATAGCTTGCATACATAGATTGTAATCAAAACTTGCAGTTCACCTGTTCTTTTTCCTTCAGTTAAATAACCATCCAGTTCAGTGGTATTCTCTATTCCTCTGGCATTTGAGGAATATTACCTTTCTGAAAAGTCTAGGGATTTCTTAGCCAATTCCCTAACATTTACAGCAGCCTGTAAAAATTTCATAACCTCAGTTTTACGTTTTATGCAGGTGTTAAAGCCAGATGGTAAACAAGTAGAAATAGCAGGCAAATTTTCTAACACCCCTTCCATGCATGGACTGCATGGATCATCGTGTTTCTTCCCTGCCAGACATTCTTCCATACCTCTGCTCTACAACACACAGCATCTGTAGAGCAACAACTGCATACAGATGGCTGAGCTACAATGAGCATTAGAAGCAACTGAAATCAGGTTCTCCTCAAAAATCAATGCAACTACTCCAGGTTGTCAATTAACCATGTGAATATATATCCGTAGCCTCATTCTACAAAAATACAGTTTGGCCCCCCCAATGCTTCACGACTGCCTGTGTACTATTATGCTCTGCTGGAAATCGTATTTTCTTCCTGTTAAAACTTTGAAATCATTTAACATAAAACTGAAAAAATAAAAAAAGTATATATTTACATACCTATCTTGATTTTTCATTTCCAAAGGAGGAGCAGGACCCTTGGCTTGTCCAAGGGGATCAAATAAAGAACCTGCAAAAATTACAAAGTTGTGAATATTGGGAAAGAGTATCTTCTTACTGCAGCTGGTGATTTTTACAAATCCTACCTCTCGCAGATGCTTTAGTGTAACCTGCAGCATGAACTGCAGTCATTGGTCGAGCAACCCCATCCTTAAAGCAAAAGGAAAGAAATACAAAGGAAAAGCTTATTAACACCTTGACAAATTGACAGTTCTTATCTCAAATGTTTTGCGTATCTGTCTACAAAATAGGAGTGCCTACATTATGTGGAAGATATGATAATATAATGTCTTATATACATTCAGAAGAATTAAATCATTTTGTTTTTCCTGCACACGCAAATACATTTGTTACTGTGCTTTGTTTCTATTATTAACTTATATTTTGCATTTTTCTGTCATTTTTAGGCATTCTTTTCAGGAATGGTTGGTCTTCAGAACTGCAGTGCACTGCATCTTACTGTTTGTCTTTCTGACTTTCAGAAATCTTAATGTCTGACTCTGCCTGTCTCTACATCTTACTGTCTGACTTTCAAAAATTAGAATTTTGTGGTGTTTATTTTATTTTCTTCTTTTCACTGACAGCACAGTTTGTGAATTCTATGAAATTATGGATCAGAATGTTTTACCTGATCTAAGCCAGCAGTGGCCCAAATAAAGTGAAAATTTGTTCTTATTACCAGACAATTCCTCCCAACACGAGATCCCACCCCATGACAATTTAAATAACAATCCTGATTCCCATCTGCGTCAATACAGAGGAATAGACAGTGGATTTTGCAATTTAAAAAAAAATATTTGTATTAAAAATATCCAAAACTGTCAGAAAACATCATCACTCTGAGTTCAGATAAAATGTTAATATTAAAATCTTCACCTGTACAGCCCCTGTCACGGGTCTTCCCATAGAAGAAGTCAATGGTGCCTTTGACTACCAAAACAAAAAGTAACTCAATTAAATCTACTGTTCATAAAGCACTACAAGTTTATACGACTTTTCACCACTGAGTTTTAAGGCCCAATCTTATGTTCACCGAAGTTCACAGTAGAATTCCCATTATTAATAAATGTTCAATATAGCTGTTTTTTCAATTTTAAAAAAATTTCTCAGGCAGTTCAGTTAATACAAATTCTCAAATACTATTTTTATAGTTATATAATTTAACTTTGAAGACTTTTTTAAAGTATTACATTTTAATAATTTAAATTTAAATGATTGAAATATTATTTAAAAAAATGAACAGGTAAACTACACACAAAAAAATACTGCAGTAAGATTCCGAGTATAGTTGACATAAGATTAAAAACTAAGATTAACATATTTTTAATTGGATTTGGGGTGAATTCTACAATAACTGTGTCTTGACCCAAAAGAACTTGTTCACTTGAAGTGAACAATAAATGTAATTTACTGGCTGTAAATGCTGTGATAAAACGAGATCATTTTATGCAAAGGCTTAATTCTACTCATATTTAGGGCAAACATCTTGCTGTCTTTAAGAATACAACAGGAAACAAAACCTTACCCCTAATGCAGTAGCTACAGGTCTTGAAGCTGATGTACCTGGAATTTTGGCTGTCATCTGAGTGAAAAAAGAGAGAGAAAAAGAAAAAGCCGTCACGTGTGTTATTAGACTACATAAAAAAACCTAATTACTATAAAGTGAATTCCATAAATAATAGTGATTACATATTGCTATAGAAAAGCACATCATCATAGCAACACATCGTTGTTTGAATAAGGAACATTTACCAGAACAGTTCTAGCCCTTCTTTAGACACAAAGATATATATTCAAAGTAACATCCACATGCTAACTTTATATTTCTTCTGAAAAAAAAATATGTAAGATTGAAGTTGCAGCAAATGAGTGTGAAAATGGAAGAAAAAACAATCAGAAGAAAAGCAAATGCTATTTTGTAATTCAGACTTTCTAGTTCCTTATCATTATCTACCAAGACTAGCACCTGTATGAATAGAATATTAAACAGAAAGTCTTTTTAGAGCCTCATTTTGCTCTTTAATCGGCCTTTAGCTCATTTGCTCAAACAAGAATATATTTTTCCTGACAAAATTCCTTGCTAGCCTAACTTCAGAGCTTAATAAAAGTTGTGCTCTACTTGTTTTCTACTTATTTTTCATATAAATAAAGCTTGTTAGCATGTTTCATGTAAGCAGTAGACAACAAAAAAAAGATGACAAGAAATGCTCAAGCCTACAGATATTAAAGCCTAGAGCTAGAGCTCCAGAGAACTTTTACATATTTTAAAACATACTTACAGGAGGTCTTCTACCATGACTTGTTTTCACTGCTTGCTGAAAAGCTACGTCATTTTCTAAATCCTGAAAAAAAGAAAAAGAAATAAACCAAGTAATCCTCTACCTCCATAAAATGCAGCACCCAAAGTTACAATTCCAAAACATAGGGAGTACTGAAAATAGACTGATAAAAGGTAAGCATTCTGCAAAATATTTGCCTTGAACCTAACCTAACCTATAACCTAAACAATAGGTTATACTGCAAATAAGTAATTACATTATTTGGCCAATCTCTTTCACTTTCACTGAGTTTCAGAATGGCTGATGTTGGATGGGACCTCTGGAGATCATCTAGTCCAACTCCCCTGCACACACAGGGTCCCCGAGAGCATGTGGCACAGGATCTTGTCCAGGTGCATTTTGAAGATCTCCAGAGTCGGAGACTCCCCAGCTCCTTTGGCCAACATGTTTATGGGCTCAGTCACCCTCACAGTCAAGACAAGTACTGGGGAGCCCAGAACTGCCCCCAATACTCCAGGTGCAGCCTCACCAGAGCTGAGCAGGGGGACAGGATCCCCTCCCTTGACCTGCTGGCAACATCCTCCTGATGCAGCCAGGATCCCACTGGCGTTCTTGGCCGCGAGGGCACACTGCTGCCTCATGGTTAACTTGGTGTCAACCAGGACTCCCAGGTCCCTCTCCGTGGAGGTGCTCTCCAGCAGGTCAACACCTAATCTGTCCTGGTGCCTGGGGTTACTCCTCCTTAGGGGCAGGGCCCTGCACTTGCTTTTGTTGAATTTCATGAGGCTTCCTCTACTCTGCTCTCCAGCCTGCCCAGGTCTCCTTGAGCAGCAGCGCAACCCTCTGTGGCTTATGTATTTCATATTTATGTACTGAAAACTTGATGCATTTCTTGCTAAATGAAGAAAAAAAAAAACTAAAAGCAGCAGTATACTTGCACGCAAGTATAGCTACATATTCTTATCTTGTATTTAAAAACCTAATCGTATTCACTGGGTAGGGGGAAACAGCAAATACTTTACCTCTGTGTCAAAGGTGGGATTATAATCATTGTATCCAGAATAAAGATCATCTTCATCAGCTTCTGGAGCCAGGTGCACATTCTGCATCATTTTTATCTGAAAAAATATTCAACATTCCTATTATTATCTCTGCATTATTTACATATGCTTACATTACATATGTAAAATATAGAAAATAATAAAGTTTATAAATTCAAAAATGCTTCAATTTAATTTTAGTTTACATTAGCTGTCCTTGATATTAAGAAAACACAAATACTCAGAAAAGCTAGGGTTTTATTGAAAATACATTGCTATTAAATGGCACCATTCCATAGGATCAGGCTGCCAGGCACCTACACCTTTGTCATGATAAACTTTTAACAGTAGTTTTAAACATACTCATCATTACAACCAAATGATCGTTATAAGCAATTTCTCTATTCTGAAAAGTGCTTTTATATTCTCAGATAATTCAGATTTGAGAAAGTTCCTGCACTAGGAAACTTAAGTTCCTAGTCTTAAGTTTGCTATTTTTTTTTTTACTTAGGCCATAGCAGTCCAACAAAGGGAATCGCTTTTAGCACCAAACGCTCCTTCACCTCTGTGCTGATACCCAGAGCTGCCACCAGTCTCTCTTTGCAAAATTCTTCACATAAGTCTGTCAGATCCGCTTAAACAGTGCTGTAAAAAGCTGGAATTAAAGTTGCTTGATTTGCAGCACCTTTCTCCAGAGGTACTTGGGATGTCTAGTACGGGTCACACTCACACCGCGGCCTCGTCCTCGTCCTCGCTGGAGCCACCGAGCACGGCTCCGTCACCAGCCCGCCGCCCTGCCCCGCCTCGCGGGCTGCTCCCCGCTCACCCACCTCCCTCCCGCACCAAGGCCCGGTGCGGGGATGGGGGGGAGGCCGCTTGGTCCCGGTCCCGGTCCCGCGGCCTCGTCCCGGGCCCGGCACCGGTCCCGCGGCCTCGTCCCGGGCCCGGCACCGGTCGCGGTCCCGCCCGCGTTGCCAAGCGGGGCACCTAGCGACGCAATCCCCTAATGCCCCGCGCCTGGTTACTAGGATACAAGAGCTTGGCTGCCCCCGAGCATGCGCACTGTGAGGGCGCATGCGCAGAGCGGCCCGAGAAGCCTTTGCCCTCACGTGGGCGGCGCCACCAGCTCCCTACGCCAGGCCTGTCCGCCTGGGCGAAGCTCAGTCTCGGGGCTAATAAAACGTCAACCCGCACACGGTTTCTAACGTTAAACAGCCACAAAGCTTCTAAAATTAAACAGCCACAGAATTCTGCCATCCCCAAAGCCTCGCTAATGGCGGCAACTGGCACAAATTCCCCAAACCTCCAGACCTCCTTTCAGACAAAAACTGAGACAAAAACCGTGAAGTGAAAAATACGTGAAAACCGTGAAGTGAAAAATACACTCACTGTGTGCTCAACAGCATCATCTGGAGTCCCAGGGGGCAGTGGTCACCTAAACTGAGGAATCTCTCAAAACTCCAAGTCTCCCACCCAAAAATGAGTGAATCCTCATATCCTCCTGCCATCATCTCTTAAGCTGTGCTAAAAACAGACAAACCAACCCTCACAAATTCTTCAAAGAAGAAGATGATTCAATAATCTCAATAATTCTACCATTTTTACTGCTTTTTCTTGGTTGAGTGTTAGGGGCAGGTTCTCCAGCTGATTAGCAAACCATTGCACTCTGCAGTGATCCATAGCTAGGAGGAAAAAAAAGAAGAGAGGAGAGATCTCAGAGCTCTGTATTATTTTTGAGAAATAGAAGAGCTTTCTGGGCCCAATTGCAACCTGTCCCCATTGCCCTATGCATAAGAAAGCTATAAAACTGCTGCATGCTGTTAAGTTACTCAGAATACCCTTTGTATGATCACATTTTACGAGCGTTATGCAAGGTCAAGGCTTTCTGCTACTCACCTTCTTGCAGCTGCTTCAAAGTCCTTTCGTAAGAGATAAAGAACAGAGGATATGAGTGAAAGGTCTCCTTCCTCCAGCTCCCAACAAGAGAAGCAGAGACAACAAAATCGTATTAACACATTATCACCTCTTATATTAACTTGTTCAGGTTCCATGCATGAACCACTTTCACATTGAACTTTAGACCTGACACTTTTAGACATAAAATATTATACCTGACATTTCTGGAATCGTAGAATCATTATGGTTGGAAAAGACCTTCAAGATCAACAAGCCCATCCCCACCATGCCTGTTAAACCATGTCCTTAAGCCACCATCTACACATTTCTTTAGCACTGCCGGGGACAGTGACTCTACCACTTCCTTGGGCAGCCTGTTCCGACGCTTGACTATTCTCTCCACGTAGAAATTATTCCTAACAAGTATTTTGCAGAGTAACATACTCTAGCTGGGAAAAATTTTAAGATTAATTGCCTGTTGTAAATGATAAATTTCAGCACAACTCTCTCCCTCTCTCTCTCTCTCTCTATATATATATATACACATGTTTATTTCTTATTTTCTGCCTGTGATCCCTCGTGTAAATTTAAGCCTATCGCTTTAGGTTGTCTGTGTTCTCAGACACATTCAGACTGAAGGAGGAGATGCATAACAGGGCAAGAGCCCTAGCTCTGGTACCCAATCTCTTCACATCCAGGACTTGCGTATAGTGGTGTGGAACATATTTCAATATTTCAATCCAATTATTTGGGGCACTGGAAGGAAGGGGGCCATGTCAAGGAGTCAGTGCATCTGTCTATCCTTACAGAGAATACAGTGCCAGCATTATGACAATATTATGTCAGTATTATGACAATAATACTGACCATTTTCATGTTATCAAACTCTCTAACCCTCCAAAATATGGGTGGACACACTAAAAACAGTTATGAGGAATGGCCCCTGGCTGTGCTTAGCTCCCAAACCACACTGGAAATTGTTTGGAAGAATGAAAATTATCTAATGCAGTGGCTGGGTTATTTTAACTGGAGACTTAACAAGGAGACTTGAAACTGTACTCTTTTACAGGAGAATTTTCCTTATCTTTCAAAGCATGGTGAGCAGTATCTTTTTGTAAGCAGGGCCTCAAGCTGTTCCAGCAGCTATTGAGTTGGTTTCGGGGGTTACTGGCCACAGTCTGCTTGTCATGGTCAGGGATCGCGCGTACCTTACCCTTGCCCTTTCAGTTTAACTGCTTGTTTTATAAGCCCCTAGTATGTTTTATAAAATGGTCTGGATTATAAAAAAATAATGCTCCCATTAAAAACTTTGAGTAATTTTCTAGTATTGAATTTTGGACTGATGAAGTATTCAGAAGTTTTGCAGTGTCATGCAAAGACACTTCAGCTTATCTACTGGGATGGTGAAGCTGCATTTAACAGTATTCCTCTTGAAATGAATAGATCATCTCAACATACCTCTAAAAGATTGCTGAGGGGGAAAAATAATATTAAAATCACGGAATCACAGAACAGTTGAGGTTGGAAGGGACCTCTAGAGATCACCCAGTCCAACCCCCTGCTCCAGCAGGGACACCCAGAGCACGGGGCACAGGGTGGCAGCCAGGCAGGTTTGGAAGATCTCCAGAGAAGGTGATTAAAGACTTTTCAATACTTAACTTTTCAAATAGTTATTTCTTTCTTAGCTAAAAATTTAAAAGAGTTTATGGCAATTAATGGTAATGCTTAATCAATTTATTTAAATAGCAATTAACTTAAAAAAAAAGGCTTCAAATGAAAATCTCTACTTGAAATTTCAGATTCCAACTGGTTATTAATTTGGTACTGATATATGTAACAGTCTTGATACTGTGGGCTTATTTATTTCATCAACACTAACAGTTAACTATGGCATGTTACTTTGTTACCAAAAGGAGGGCCAATGTAGATATTATAACCTTTTTCCAGTTTCTCCAAAAAAAATGAAGAAAGTTTCCAAAAACAGCTATTTCTAAACAGCTCTAAAGAGGGAAAATAGAATAATTCTGTTCTAATTCACAATCTACTCTCTATTAAGACAGATAAATCATTTAAATACCATATAACAAAATGTAAGAATCACATGTTGTAGTGTGGGTTTGAAAGGCATTTACAACTGGCACTTCTATCTTCTTAATGGGTATTTCAAATACTAAAATATATAATTTCATCCACTTTTGCTAAATCATATTTTTGCCTAGTGCTTGTAATATATATTTTATGAGCATGTATGTATTAATTCCTGCAGAGAGCTTCTTTGACAAGAATCACCATTTTCAGTAATATTGGTAATATTTTCATGAGGTCATTTGCACTGTGAATGACTACCTGAGTAAACTGTGCAGGATTCTGGATATAATTCAAATCCTAGTTGTAAATGCAGCAGAATTGTAATGTAATTGCTAGCTATTATTGCATTATGAAAACTATTAGCTTCAACTTCACAAAATAGAAACAGAAGTTATTATACTAAATTAAATGCCACCATATTTGAACCCATTGTGTTTTTTAAACTGGAATTTAACATCAGCAGCAATGGACCATAGTCTTTTACATCTGAGATGTACTTTTGGATTGCTCTGGTGAGCAAGTAACCTATTAAAACAATACTTTACATTTAATAGTTAACAAAGATGAACTATGCCTCTGTTTTCATCCCATGCCAAGAGCAGTGGCAAGAATATTTTGTATTTCAGGAACACGAGATTGTTGCATTGCCTGCAAGGGGCCCCACGTTCACAGTTCCTTCCAACGTCCCCTTCCTGCCGCTCACCGGAAACGCTGGCGATTCCCATTTAGCCAAACCAGGCTCTTTTATAGGGCCCTGCTCCTCCCCTTGCCCTGGATCCTCCTCCTCTCCCCAGCCAATAGCAGGTGTCACCTGCTCACGTGGGCTGGTGGACATGGAGACCCAAGCCATGGAGGAGTCAACTTTGCAGCTCCCAACAAGACAAGCCAAGTCTACTCTGGCTGCTGTTGGACTTCTTAGAAGATTATATAGGCTGGTGAGTGTGTATTTACTTCACTTGGGCCTCTTCTGTTGACAGTGAATCCCACTTTTCTTTCCCTAATGAAGCCCAGAATGTTACAAAGTTTGGGAGTTCTTGGCTTAATGTTTCTACCCTTGACACAGGAGTTGCAGGAGAGGGAAGAGTGAGTCTCTGACACCCACTTTTTTTTTTGTTGTTTTAATAATTTCTTGTTTTCCTTCACTTGACCTACACTTTTGAGAAGTTAATTCTCTATATTCCTTCTTCCCACAAACCTCTTTTTCACAACTTCTTCTGATCTGTTCTTTCATTAGCAATTGAGACTATTGTGTTAGGTCATCAGAAACAGTAGAGAACATGTCTACCATAAAACACAGGAAGTTCCATCTCCAGGTGAAGAAGGACTTCCTTACTGTGAGGGTGACAGAGCCCTGGAACAGGCTGCCCAGGGAGGCTGTGGAGTCTCCTTCTCTGGAGATCTTCCAAAGCCGCCTGGCTGCCACCCTGTGCCCCGTGCTCTGGGTGTCCCTACTGGAGCAGGGGGTTGCACTGGGTGATCTCTAGAGGTCTCTTTCAATGTCAACCCTCCTGTGATTCTGTGATACTCTAATGAAATAACTAATGCAGTCATGTTGTTGCTACTGCTATATTGATGATGATAAGATGGTTCAGATTTCACTACCCACTTGGTCACCAATAGAATTTAAAGGCCTTGTAATTGCAATTAACCACAACAGTGATGGGATTTCAAACCCTTGTAGCAACTGCTTAGCCAAGGCCTTATTTCTGATGAATCAGTTTGTTGGGATTTTGTCCCAACAAAGGGTCAAAAAGTCCCCAACTTTTTTTTTGTCTCTGAAAGCCTAGTAGTTCTGAGGAGGACTGCAGTTATAAAAACACATCTCAGAAGATCAGAGAAGACTGAGATTACTGATAAGAACTTGCAAACAGTGGTGACTTCGTTCTTAAAACCATATTTCCCAAGCCTACAAGAAATAACGTTTACATTCCAGAGACTCTTTTAAGTAAAAAATCATACCAAAAAAGAGGTATCCATTGCTTCAATTATGCTTTGACTAAATTTGCTTCGTGTTCATAATACATGCAATGCTGTTTTGAATTATTCTTCAGAGGAACGAAACTGGTATTTGATGCACCACAAAATAATGCTTTCTTTGGTAGCCTAAGTGAGTTAGCAGCAGAACTAGCAAATCCTGCGATCCTGCACATTGCTGTCCCATTCCTCTGTCTCCTTGTTGGCTCCACCTACATTTCTTAACTGCTGGTAGGTGTCAGGTCACATGTGTGGCGACTGTGCAGGTTAAGGTTGTGAAGCTAAGGTGGTAGTTTGGTTTTCTATCCACAACACCATGGCTGGTGTTCATGAAACCATCAGGAATTCAGTGTTTTTGAGATCTCTAGCTCTTTGTTAAGTGTTGTTGAAATTAGCAAAGCATTGGTGAGGGAATGGACACATAACAGGTTTATATAAACCCTTTTTTTTTTTTCTTGGAAAACAGGAAAAAAATAACCAAAGATTCAGTAGACTTTTTCATGAGTGGCTATGAAATAAGTATTTTACTGAAAGCCAGAAACACAAGAAAACCTAGAATAAAAATGTTTCTCAGCTATACTAGTAGTTCAGTTATAGAATCTTTGATAACAAGTATTCATTTTAAAATATTAACTTTTTCTTTTCAGGAATATCCAGGATAAGATTAAAGATCTAGAAACTACTCAGAATTAGGAAAAAAACAAAAAATAGTGTAGCACTCTATAAGGAACAAGAGGTACTACAGAGCAGCTTAATGAAATATGTTGACCTTTATACAGTCGCATTTTTTTTCACAATTTCTCATTTGAATTGGGAGCTTTACTTTGGAATTCCTCTGTATCCTCATGGAGAAAGGGAGAGCAATGGGATTTGCCGTATTGTGGAACTTTTCCAGGCAAGGTGAGATGAGATGGGATGATGTTTGCTTCTCCACAGAAGGCTCTAGATGTCAAGTCCTACAGGCTGTCACGGGTGTTCAGGTTTCTCTGGGAATCACCCGAGGCCACCTCAGTGTTGCCACCTCAATGGGACCACCTCACCTCAACGGGGCCATCTCAGCACAGCCACCTAAATAGGGCCACCTCAGCAGGGTTGTCTCAGTTCAACCGCCTCAACAGGGCCACCTCAAAGGTGCCACCTCAGCACAGTCACCTCAACAGAACTGTCTCAGCGTGGCCTCCTCAATGGGGCCACCTCAACAGGACCCCCTCACTGCAGCCACCTCATGGCGACCACCTTATCACAGTCTCTTCCACAGGGTCACCTCAACAAGGCCATCTCAGCATGGCCTCCTCAACGGGGACACCTCAAGAGGGCTTCCTCAGCATGGTCCCTCAATTGGGCCACCTCAACGTGGCCACCTAAGCACGGCCACCTATGCATGACCACCCCAGTGCGGCCACCTCAATGGGACCACCTCAACGGGACCACCTCAGTGCGGTCTCCTCAACAGGGCCACCTCGACAAGGCCATCTCAGCAAGGCCACCTCAA
>VZSG01000108.1:497667-528047 GCA_013398315.1 Nothoprocta pentlandii
ATCAGATAGTTTAATCCCACCTAATCTGTAGGGAGTTGCATCTCCAAATGATTTGAACAGTTTTGGGAAGAGTTGAGAGAAGTGTGTAGTTTTGTCTTGATACGTTTCTTGTGGGAGGCTCAAGCTGCAAAGAATCCTCCTGTGGAGGGGGCCAGGGCCAGGGACAGCAGTGCTGCACGGTTGATTTCTTCAATTTAACCTCAATTTAGTAATTTCTCAGATTTTGTGATATTTGCTTTGAAGTTATTGCCTATATTGGTGTGATTTTTGTTTGTTTAGGGATGACTCCACCCTGTAGTATATACTTTTCTTTAGTACAGTTACATATTGTCCTTACAGAAACATTTCACAGCAAAAGGCCTATTTGCAAAACTAGAGGACCAATTTCTTCAGTAAAGGCCCCTCTTCTCATTACATATGAGAAGAAAAACCCTTGCTGATCCTGCACCAGTGAAAACAGGTTTGTGGTGATTAGGTTGGGAATTAGGAATAAAGCCTAAATCCATTCGTACTCAAAGACATGAAAAATCTGGTAAGCAAGTGGAAGCAGTAGAGTGGACAGGGATTAATGGCTGAAACCAACCTTTATATTTTTGAGTCTAAACAGTGGCGTGGCAAATAACCTGATTGTCAAGAAGTTTGTAATAGTGACTTTAAAATGATAAATTCTGAAGTGTGTGTGTGTTGTTTCTATCAGCAAACAAATGAAGGAGCTGGAGGAGTCGGGATTCCTGAAGGGAGCCTTAAGCGCGGAGCAGCAGCTGGCTCTCATCAGCGGCTGTACAGACCTGAAGGAAGCAGTAGAGGGTGCTACTTTCATTCAGGTAAGCCAAGATTCAGCAGCTCCCAGCAAACCAGAAAAACAATCCGAGGGTTTTACATACTAGATGCATACAGGAGAGTTCAAGCTCCTGCCTCCTTGCAGCTGGTTGTACTGGTTGACTGATAGCTGACACTTGCGAAGGCTGGAGTGCCTTGCTGATCTCCACATATGATGAGACTGTAGCTGTTAGAGGGTGAAATGTAGCAGGGAGATGGGCAGGAATCTCTCAGAGAGCTCTTCTGCTAGGCAACATGACATGTATTAGTGCTAGGACTAAAAAATATTTCTTCTTCTCCAGCTATCTGTATAATGCAGGCAGAAGCCACCCCGCTTAGGGGTGGCTTCTGTTGCAACTGTGTTGAAACTCAGGCCCTTTCCTTCTTGGGCCTCAGACACAACCAAGTTTAGTGCTGTAGAGTGTGTCCCATGTCTCTGCCAAAGTACGTGTCATGGGTTTTAAAAGGGTGCTTTGCAAGGGAGGGAGAAACCTGCAGCCCAAAGCAGCTGTCCACACCAGAGGGCTAAAATTGGGTCGGTTTGTAGGGCTGGGTCTGGGCTGCTGAGCAAGATTAGGTTGGGGAACAAGGTGAGTTCCTGGAGCTGACAGTCTGTGCTGCTTAGCTGTTGCTTGCTTAGCTCATTGATGTGGGCAGCTTAGGGAACAGTGGCAGAAGGGACCACTTACAGAAGACACGATGGATGAGCTTATATTGGACTTGGCAACTGGGGTGCTTTCTCTTCCTAGTCTCTCCCAGCCTTTCATTGTCCAGCCGCTGCATCCTCTGGATTTCCCGAGTCAGAATGCTGTTGTCCATTCAGAACAACTTCTCACCATGAGGAAAAACTTATTTAGTGTAGGTAAAGGGGACTGAGCACTGGAATGGACTGCCCAGAGGTGCTGTGGAGTTGACTTCCTTGAAGATAGGCAGAAGCCTGGACACAACTCCAGCCGAGAGCCTCTACGTGGACCTATTTGAACAGGGGCTTGGACTAGGTGATCTCCAGAAGTTCCTTTCATTCTCAACCGTTGCGTGTTGCTGTGAACTTCTAGCATCCAAACAGTCTATCAACAGCAGGATTTCCTTTAAATCCTCTGTCCTGCCAGCTTGGCTTCATGTGCTCTAACTTTTGAAGTGGAAGGCAGAATTCGGAGAGTACAGAGTTTATTCCTACAGAGGATTTTTAGACCCTTATATTCACTCTCGTTTTGAATTTGAGAAGATCTAGTTTGACATAAAACAGCTTCAGAAGACTTTGGAGAATAGCAACAGGGTTTGCTTCTTCCAGAGTTCCAGGCCTTTTCCAAAATTGTCCTGGTGCATGGCGGGGGATCGGGGGGCAGAGCAAAGCCTCACATGGTAGTGAAGATGTGTACGTGCTATAGATTTTTACAGTGGCAAACTGTGAGAGCTGACCTCTTCATTTACTGTTTTCACTTGCATATCACTTACCTTGACTGAGTTTAGTTTGTTGCCTGGTGAGTCTCATGAAGTTCTTCTGGAGATGTTTGGGCCAGCAGTGACAAGCCCTGACAACATGGTGAGCTAGCCCTGTCTGCCCACTGCCCACCTGTCTTCTAGGTCATTTATGAATGAGTTGTAGCAAAGAGCACTGATCTCTGAAACTGCCCTGGTCAGCATCTCCCACTGAGCAAGAGCTGACCCTGCCTCCTGTTTGCTGTCCCTTTACCAGTTACTGCTATCCCTCTTTTCTCTCACGTGGCTGCATAACTTCCTTGAAAGCCTTCAGTGAAGGGCTGTGTTGTTAGACTTTTGGAAATCCAAAGGGACTGAGTCCTATTCTCTTGCTTTTTGCCTTCTTTAAATCATTCTGCTAGGCTTGTCAGTCAGGGCTTCCCTTTGAAAACGCTGTTTTACTACTTCTCCATTTATTTGCCATTCATGCAGGGCTGCCCTTTTCTCCTGACTGTCTTGACAGACATCAGGCTTATGGGGTCATAGTTTAAGATTTCTGTGAAGCTGCCATTGAGTGACAAACATGAGGCTTTATCACCTCTCTCCGTACATTTGGTTTGGTTTGATTTCAAGCAAGCAATTTTATAGCACTGTCAGTGGCATTTTCTGTTATGTTTTGTTGTGTTCTGGCAAAATAACAACTGTTGACTGGCATCTTCATCTGGGTACCTCTTCAGCTTTGCCAAGGCTGCCTTCATGGGTTTAGTAGCTGCTTTCTTCTGCTTCTTTCCTTCTGCTCTTTCAGGCACTTCTTACCGCTTGGTGGGTGCTTGCCTTGTGTTGCTTTGTCCCTCACTGCCACTTCCATGTCTCCTTACAAGTGTCCTCGCTTTTATCCAACTACTCTCCTTTTAAAACTTAGTGCAGCCTTGATGGAGTTCGTGGCTCCTGTAGATCCTACAGAGATGCTCAGTGTCAGTATTGTTTTTGGTTGCTGTTAGGGTGGCTCTTCAGCTGTAAGATTTCTAAACCAGGGCCTGCATCCTACTTCCAACTAAACTGGGAACTGCATTTCTTTTTCACCCCTCATGGTTCCCTTTAACTAGCTGATCTAGTTGGGCTAATGTCACGGAATCAGTAATTTGGTTTAGAAGTGGCCTTTGGATATCATCTGTTTCAACGCGATGCTCAAAGTAGGACCAGCTTAGATGAGCTCACTCAGGACATGTCCAGTTGAGCTGTATATATCTGTAGGAAAAAGACTTTTAGCCTCTTCAGGTAACTTGTTGCAATGTTTGATTGCCCCTATGGTAAAATTCCGAGTTGGAATTTCCCTTCCTGCACCTGATATCTCCTGCCTCCCCTCCTACGAGCATGAACCTCTGAGAAGAATCCGGCTTCTCGGAGATAGCCGAAGGCGGCCCCGTTGCAGTGATAGTGCTTGAATTACCTTGATAACAGCACTCTGCCTGTGGTAACTCAAGCTTCCCAGCACTACTTCATGTTCCCTTAGCATCACGAGATTTCAGCATATTGCTGTTAATTGAATTATATATTAAAAAAGTTAAATGAAGCAGGTGCAGTGCAGCAGATGATAGCGAGGCAGGACACCTTGGTGGCAGCGCTCACTAGCTCTTCCTTTTCAAACCACAGTACCAAATTCTGCCTCTAAACAAAGTGTTACCATATATACAATGTAAATGGAGGCTTTGTTTTTTTGAGCTAGTCTTTGCTATTTGTACTTAAGGAGAAAAAAATAGATATAAAAGACTAGAAGCCTAGAGTAAGGATTCTTATGTACCTTATGACCAAATGAACAATGTTACACTTGGGAAAAGTGACCCAGTGCAACTCTGAAACTGGAAGGGCAAAATGGCATAGCCGTAACTTGTGAGTACAAGTGTATGTGTGTATATATATATATTTATACATGTAAAATAATTTGCATTAGTTGCAAATGATTGCAAATTGTTGGTTGTAGAAGGCAAAACTTTTCGTGCTTGATGATGTGACCTACTGATTAACTTGTCGTGGATTTCCAAGCGAATTGTAGTTCTTTGCACTAGAATTTAGTTGGTTAAATCTTAACTTTTTTTCAAATTTGATCTCTGTAGAGTAGGTCCACTTCAAACTCCGAAAAGTTCCTTGATGTTTGCAATGCTTGAATAAATTCTCTGAAGGTTTTCTTGTGTGTGGGGTTTTTTTTGATTTATTTTTTCTCCTTTTTTTTAAGGGAACTTTGCGTAAAAACCTCAGAACTGTGTGGGTTTTCTGGGTTTTTTTCTTTCTTTCTTTAGAAAGAGCTGGACATCCCCGTACTTCACGGGCAAGCTCGTTTGAACAGTTAATAGTAATGCTAAGAGGTCTTCAGCCTGGTCCAGTTTGGATCTTGCTGGCTGTTCAATCTCTCTGGTAGACATATCTAGGAAAACAATGTTACAGCTTAAAGAGAACTTCTGGAAAGATGGGAGGTGCCTCAAAATGGGCTACAAGCCTTGACTTGGAAGTTGTGACATGACAGTATGTGTTTCAGAGCTCCTGTCAGAGAAACTTGCCTTTAAATCTGAAGTTTTCCTGGTACCACTTTCCTGACCCTGGCTTTTGTTCTCCTTTTCCATGGCTTTCAATGAGCCTTTTTCTCCCAGAGGGGAAGGGGTGTCTGTAGTTAGATGCAGGCAGAGCTGAATTCGGCTGTGGCAGATGCTGGTGGGATGGAAGCCACCAGATGATGATCAGGCCTGGGGCGTGGCTGTGTCAGTGAAGCACCTCTGTGCCCGGGGAGCTGCTGAAGGGCCGGGTATGGGACACTGTATGTGACCATTGCAGGGACACGGCTGCTTCTGGACTGGCTGGCCAGTCCCGAGTACTGGGAGCTAAACATGGGCCTCATTGTTTTCTGCCAGGTAAATATAACTGTAGGCCTGGCTTTATCCCATTTACCTTAAACACTTAACAGCACCAAAGTTGCATTTTAACTTCTGAGGCAGCTGGTTCTAAATGGTCTAACTGTCTGGATGGCTTTGCAGGGGGTTTGCAGGAAAATTTAAGGGTTGAAACAATCCAAACCGAAAAGTTCTTGCTGCAAAGAATTTTTTAAAGTCACTCCAATAGCTCTCCTCATCGCTTTGTGCAGAGTAACGGCTGTGTCGGAGTTGAAGCGAGAGATGGGGTCCCAGGAAGCAGCCTGACAGTGTCACCCCCATGGTGCTGCAATTGTCACCTCCTCCCCACAGCCCACATTGCCTCTCTTCCCACTAACTCCACTTCCAACCTCCGTCTGGGACCCAGCTCCTTAGAGTGCCACACACAGAGCTCCCTGATCACTTGTTGCTCCTGCATTGTCTAATTGTACCTTTTTCTAGGTTCCAGCCTCTTGCTTTGCAGTTACAGCTGGCTTTACTGCTTTTTCTGCTCATCTTCCCTCATCTGACCAGCAGTTTTAAAAAAAAAAAAAGAGGAAAAGAAAATAAAAAAGAAGAATTGAAGAATTGGCACATGGTGCTTTTGGGGTAACTAAGTCCCAGAAGACTACTCATTTTCTAACCCAAGTGGGAACGTAGGATCATAGGCAGGCCCATCCTTTAAGTCAAATTGTCAGCCCGTCCCTCCTGAACTGAGCCAGGTCTATTTAAAAGTGTAGTCAGGTGCTAATGTAGAATTTGCTTGGAGGACTGATTGACCAGTAGTATCCATATATATATAGATAGATGTATATCCATATATATGTATATTTTTATATAAATATGGATATTATACACTCTGCTTTTGCTTTTAATAAGAGTGCAGTTTTATTCTTCACTCCTAACACTCTAAAAATCACTCACATCTATCCTGGTATATAACAACGGGAATTGTCAGCCATTACAAACATGACTGTTCTACTTGTCTTTCTTCTGAAGGTTTTGTCAGACACATGAACCTCGTTGCAAAAGACACATCTCTTCATATCATGATCCTGACCTAGGTGATGCTTCATTTGTGTGTATTTCAAAAAAAACAAAACCACAGCAAATCCCCCCCATCTGCAAGTTTTGCCTCTGAGTTGGGTAACGTAGTTCTGAGAACCAGTCCTTCCCCAACTGCTGTTCTGCATTTCTTACCAAGTAAAGGTGAAACAGCCATCTGTGAAGCAGTCATTTGCTCAGAGCAATGTACAGTGGCAGTAATTTTTGTTGCTCCAGTCCCTTCACAGTGTACGTTCCTGAACTACAGAAAAGTACAAAATATTTCTATCTTAAATGCTGGATTTTAGCTCCCTGAAGTGGTATTTACTTGTACAGTATCATGTGTGTAGAGACTCTGATTTCACTTAAGAGCTAGTGATTTCGCAAGTATCAGATTTCACACTGGTATGAACTAGTACATTCAAGTCATTTGAACAACTGTCAAATCTTTAGATATGAAGAGAATTATATATTTTTAAAGTGGATTAGACTAAAATATCTATGTTTTAACTAATGCTTTATGATTGTTACCTATCAAACCAAAAAATAAAAGACAGTAGATCACTGAGATTATCATAGAATCATAGAATGCTTGAGGTTGGAAGGGACCTCAGAGGTCAGAAGGGACCTCAGAGGTCAAAAGGGACCTAAAGAGATTAAATTCTATTAAAGCTTTTCTGTGTACATACTCAAGACTATGAAAACCAGTCACTTGTAGATTTGCTCTAAAACATTTTCTGATTTCCAGTTCAAAATATAGCTATAACAAGTTCAAACCCTATGAA
This sequence comes from Nothoprocta pentlandii, assembly GCA_013398315.1. Taxonomy (NCBI): domain Eukaryota; kingdom Metazoa; phylum Chordata; class Aves; order Tinamiformes; family Tinamidae; genus Nothoprocta; species Nothoprocta pentlandii. The sequence goes on from VZSG01000108.1 coordinate 504,635, forward strand.
TTAAGTCTGTGTATGGGTTCTCCTCACTCTGTCCCCTGCTCCTGGGTATGTGAACAGCATATGAGAGGATCCTGCCCTTATTGGAAGCTTTTCCTTTAGTTTTGTTAGCCCATCAGCTGTGGATTTGTCCAAAATCAGGCTGGAAAAAACTGCAGAGGTTACTTAACCCAACCCCAGCCCTAAGGCAGGATTGGTCATGCCTAGACAAATGCTTGTCAAAATGGTTTAACCTGTTCTTAAAAGCCTTATGTGATGGGATTCCTTTTCTGCCCCTATTTCATTTCAGTGTGTGACTGTCCTTGCTCTGAGGGGGTCTGTAGCTTGTGAGCGTAAATGACCATTTTTTGTCTTACTTATTGCTTTAAAGTTACATCAACTGGTAATAATCTGGGCCCTCTCGTTAAAGAATCCCAGTCTGCTTTTACATTAAAGGAGGTGCTGTCCTTACCCTGTTCTCTTACGCCTGGTTTACAGGATACCACCTCTTGTTCAGGTTGGGAAACCTGAACACATGATTGGGCAGTTGATTTGGGCTAGCTAGAGTTGTCTTACACCTAAGAAGTCTTTTGTCTACAAACACTTTGTTCATGATCTGCTGTTTGAGCAGGTGCTGGGAGTCCCGTTTTGGAGGAAGGTCTGTGCACAGGGAATGAACAGCTGCAGGGTCGGGAGGAAGGTGAACAACCCATCAGCTTTGGTCCCTCTGCTTTGCTTGTGTCCCATTTGTTTGGGTTCCCGCGTTTCCCCCGGGTGTCTTGGGGTCCAGCTCGCTTGATCTCCCCTCCCTGCTCAGGTGCCCAGCCCACAACTTCCTGCCCCCTTCCCTGAGGAGCTTCTGTGGGGGAGGATTCAAGTTCAAATTATGTTCTGCAATAAAAAGAATGTCAATTTATCCTCATTCTAACTGATCAAAATGCTGGCGCTGCGTTTGAAGATGTGTATAGCCTGGGCACCCCGTTGATAATAGCTGTAGGTACATGAGATGTTTTTGTCCTGCATCCCAAACCTGTAGTTTTTGTTTCCCTTGACTCCTACTGCAGTCCTTGTGCCCCAAACTATCTTTGACTTTCTTTATTATTCCCAGTTTTGTATTTTAAAAATCTCAGCCACTTGTAGACATTCCCAACCTCAGGTTTAAGGGCAGATGTTGCATTTGGAAATGGCAGAAATACAGCAGGTCATGTGCACCCACAGATGGAACAAGCAGATAGTGGTGGAAGAGGAAAAGCTCTTAGCAGTGTCTAGAGATACCTGGAGGGGTAAGGGGAGGACTGAAGACAGGGCTGGGCTCTTCTCAGTGCTCCTAAGTGACAGGGCAAGAGGAACAGACAGGGCAAGAGGAACAGATTCAATCTGGGGACAGATTGAAACGGGAAATTCCATCTGAGCGTAAGAATAAAAATATTCACTGTGAAAGTGGACAGGCACTGTAGAGTCTCCTTCCTGAGGATACTCGGAGCTCGACAGGAGCAAGTCCTGAGTTACCTGCTCGAGCTGTTCCTGCTTTGAGATTGGGCTCGATGATCTCCAGAAGCGCCTTCCAACCTCCGAGATTCTGTGATCTGCATCACGTCTGTGATTTCACTGTGTCACTGTCTTTTCTTTCCTCTGCTTTTGTTTGACCTTGCAGCTCTTCAGTACCTGCTCCCAGTGCTGCTGCCTCGGAGTGATGAGTTTGCCTGCACTCCCAGCCTGTTTCTGAGGTCCTTGAGAAACGGAGTTCTTCCTGGGGCTTTTATCCTTTCCCTCTTGCTGCCTAGGGCTACTGTAAGGCTGCGCTTAGAGTTTTGAGCTTGGAGACTGTTGCTGTCCTGCAGTTCCTGCACAGTGGGAATTAGTTCCCTAGATTAGTGTTCCCAAGTGGGATGTGGGTTATGTTTGCTCCTCTGGGCCTGTTTGGCAAAAGTGCCAACCACATCCAGGGTACAGGAGATCAAGCTCATACTTGTGCTTCAGCACGAGGCACTTCGGCCTCGAAGATGACTTTCCTAGTGTACAGCACAGGGACTGTAGTCTGTGTAAAGGAGTCTTTGCAGCTGTGTATTGGTGATGATCTAGAAGGAGAATTTGGGAGGATGTAGACTATGAGCTGTGCAAAAATGGAGGGTTTATCCCACTCTCTTACAGCATTTTGAAGCAGAAAATTTCACTTTCTCTGTAGACATGCTTCAATTTTGCTATAAGGCACCTGCCCTTCAAGGATTGCTGCTGTGGCACTTCATGGAGCAGGACTGTGGCCATTGTGGCTTCTACATCTGAATTTCTAAGTGACTGGGAGCTGCTCTCAGTCTGCAGGAGGGTCACGCTGCTTCAGGGGACTGTGAATGTAAAAGCATTCAACATGCACGATGCTGAATGCCTTCCTGCTGCATTCAATTAAAAAAATGTTGTAAAAGTCATAACTCAACAAGCAGTCCCAGGGAAGTGTTTTGGAGAGTGTTTCCTCAAAGGTGATATGAGTGAGTTGCTATAACCAAGAGTGGATAGAAGGAGTCTGTGTACGTGTCAGCACTGAAATGTGGGTAATTGAAGTTCTGCACTCAGGGTAAAATGAGAACACATGTGGGGGCACAGGTGGCTTGCACAACACAGTGGAAAAGCATGTACAAAAACACTGGACCACTGGGTTTAAACAGAAAAAGATCTTCAAGATCTTCCTGGTTTGCTGTGTCCTGCCCCTCAGGGGATTGTGTCATAGAGGAGCATCTATTTAACCAGGAGCTACTAGACCTTGATCACTCTGTTTGAGTGTCAGTGTTTGCTGGTCGAGCACGTGCTTACCTCAGTAGGGTTCCTAAGACTTCACGGGCTGCTCAAGGAGTTACTATATGTTGCCTGAATATATATTTAGATTTTTTTAATGCCTTTTATTTGTCAGTCTTCAATACAATGCAACCTTTCTAGCAACAGCAAACTGTTATGTTCTGATCAGGCTGTTACAAAAGCTGCCTAATAAAGCTCAGTTAAGTTGCAAACCAGATTAGTAGCAACCTTGTTCTGGTGCTCAAGCCTTTGAATAAGGGTGTACTGTTTGCTGCAAATGAGAAGTGTGATCTTCTCTACAAAAAGGGCTCAGGAATATACAGTGTCACTTAAAATGCATTGAAATGTACCCTCACCTTGTTACACTGATCCTTTGAGAGCCTGTGATAGCTTTAAAACTGCTTAGCTGCTCACTGATTTTTTTTTTCTCAGGGTAAATGGAATAGCTTCGGACCTCTCCAGGCTTCATAATAGGCAGCAAGTGAAATCCCTGTTTAATAGGTTGTTTAGGGCTTAATTTCTCCTCTGTTCTTAAGGGAATTGGTGTCTCTGAGAAAATAATTGTGTGCTTGATGAGGACAGAAACTGTATTGCAGTGGTCCAGCAACCTGAATACAATTGTGACACTATAGAAGTCACTGCAAGCAAACGGCCCTTTCAGAGACCTTACGTAACCAGGGCAGGTTTGGGTTTCCAGCAGCTCTGAGTTTGCCTTTTTGATTATCATCTGATGGGAGAGGAGGCTTAGGATTTCAGGCTCACAATAAACCTATTCAGGGCCACTCTTATTATTTTGAACAGTATCTGCAAAGTTCTCTTCATCTTTGGCTTTACTAAAAGAAACTATTTAGAGTTAACCAATAGCAAGGATCCAGGAATTATGAGCAGGGTATCAGTTTGTTTTGATAAGGAGCTCTGTTACTTTGGGCTCTGTCTAGAGCTCTTAAATGACCCTGTTTATCACTTCTTCATCACAGAACTTTTAGTACTTTCCATGCAACCTGTTTATGTTTTAAGAAGACTTCAGATTACTTTTAACTCATTTATATCCAGTCTGATAGAAATTCTTGGGCATTCCTGCTGCAGTTACAGTCATTAAATGGATGACTTCACATTGTACTAAATCTACAACCTTTTTCCCCAGGTTCATTTGAAGAATAGGAAGAACAGAATAAAATGCTTCTCGATGGGAGAAGATTAGGGTTGGAAAAGCATGGACATTTATTTTCCATGTGTTTTAAGGGGAGAGCTAAGATTTTGCAAGTATGGGATCCTGATCGAACTGTGCCTGCTTCAAGAATAAGAACACATAGCAACTGTTTAATAATAATAATAATAATAATAATAATAATNAAAACAGATGATGGAATGAAGGTAGATTGTTTTTTGAAGCTGTTTGTTCCTCTGTTTTCTCTTGGTGAGACTGAAGCCTGTCCTGTTGATTGAAGGATCTGCTCTGTGTACTTATTCTCCCTGCAGATCTTCATCAGCAGGGTCATCTGTTTGTGTTAAAGCTCTTGCAGTGCGTGCTGGTCCATCTGAACCCCTTGTGTTTTCCTTTTCTTTGTATGTGGGAAGGTATTTTTGTGTATTGCATACACAAAATGGATAAATGGATATGTATGGATAAATACTATTAAACTAGAAGACTTCCAAAACTATTGTTTGCTTTTATTGCAGGAATGCACTCCGGAGAACCTAGACCTGAAAAAGAAGATTTTTGGTCAGTTAGATCTTATTGTTGATGACAGCGTTATCCTGAGCAGCTCAACCTCTTGTCTCTTACCCACCAAGTTGTTCACTGGCCTTCAACACGTTAAGCAGTGTATTGTGTCACACCCTGTGAGTACCATGGCACCTCTGTTTGCATCCTAAGAGTGCAGCCGTGTAACTATCTGCAGTCCGAGCTCTTCTCTGCAGACTGAAAGGCAGGGAAGGGTATTTGAAGTGCTTGTGTCCTCGTGCAGTGCGGTGGGCCTCGCTTTTCAGGAGTGCTTTAATCTGGTTTCTGTATGTGCAACAGCTAAACTGCACTGAGAGGATGTGTGTATCTTTTGTACTGCTCACTCAAGACGTTTCCTGTGTAAGTCATTGTGCTTATATAGCTGTGTGTTACCCAAACTAACGCCCTTCAAAATGCAGCCTTTCTGTATTTTGGAGTCAAACCTATAAAACTCCCTGCTTTCCCTTATGCCACCCATTAGTTTTTTCTGGTGTCCTTTTGCAGCTGCTGTTGGCTGTCAGTGAGGACCAAACAGCAAGTTGCATATCAGCACCTGCAGAACATAAGTAGTTGATGCAGATACAAGGTGGAAGATTTTGGCTCTGGTTTCATCAGGCTTAGCCTGACTAAGCTTAGCCTTTCTCCTACGTAAGATTTGGTAGTCCTTTATCATTTATTACTAGTGATAGAAATCATCACTACGAGACAGTACAAGAAGAGATACTGTCCCCTCTTCTGTGTTTCTATGTTAAGTAGCTATGACCATAACTAAAACTTCATAGCAAATTATGGACTTCTTCCATTTCTTGTTGATGTATCACCACGTTACATTATTCTTCCTTACTCTTTTCCCAAGTCAGTTGTATTGGTTGACCTGTTTAGTTTGAGCTGCAGTCATTATAGGAGCCACTTCTGAAAGCATTTTTAACCTGATCTGGGAAGGTAGCTAGTCCCTCCATGAAGTTTCCGCATTGATATTTTAAGGATATATGTATTTCATGAGATGAAGTGATTTTTTTTTCCTTAACACATCTAACTGTTCTGAAATGGCTTTGGAGTCTGATTGAGACCGCTTTTTCAGAAATCTCAGCTTTACTCAGAGTTGAGTTTGCTGGCAGACGTGGGAGCCAGTGTGCTGTTCCACAGGCCTTCCTGTATCTGCTAGTCTTGCTTTGCATTAGCTACTGCTTTTTGGTGTGTTTTGTGGGTGTGTTTTATTTATTTTCTCTTATTTTAACTGTGACCTTACTAACATTTTGAAGAAGACAGATAGGTTATGGGGAGGGATATGGCTATAAGAAGTTATCAGCTCAGGAGGAAACCAGTGAAGAACCGGTGAAGAAACCAGTGTGAAATTTTATGTTTAAGAAAAATTGTTTTAAAGTCTCTGACACAGATGAGGAAAAGAAATAGAATCAAATGCCCAGTGGACAGATGGAGCTCATCACTTTGCTTAATAAAGCAATAGGCACATAGTAATTGGAAATAGTGAATGAAATCCAGTGGTGCAGCTGCATGATGGAGCTTACAGGCACAGCTGTGCTCTGCCAGCACCTCCAGGCAGGGCATTGGTAGCGCTCTGCTGCCCAGCAGCTTGTTGCTCATATCCTGTATAAACCTGCTAGGCCAGACAGCTGGAAAATGGAATTAAAGGAGGCTGTGCTAGTGAGTAAGTCCCTTGCTATGCAGGAATAATAAACAGATGATAAAATCACCTTCAAAATATTTTGGATTCTATTTGGTAGATTTTTTTCTAGCTATTACTGCTCCTAATGGAAGTTGTTTCTTTCTTGTAATTTCGATTTTCATTGTATTAATGGTCCATTAAAATTCATTTGATATTTGCTGATAGCTTGTTGCTTGTGTTTACTTTGTCATACCCTTCCTTAGCTCTCATTTTTTTAGGCTGAGTAAGATGAGCTGTTCTCCTTCCTTAGGAAGGGCTTTGCATTTCCCTTCTCATTTTAGAAACCCTCTCCTGCAACCTGCTCCATCTGCGTTTTTACCACTTTAAATTTTTAGCAAGGTGCATTATTCACTCCTGGAGAAGAGTCTTCCTCAGCCCCACAGTTTGCTCATTAGCACACCCAGGTACCCTCAGTGCCAAGCTCATGAAATAAAAGATTTCAATAAGATCACTGTCAAGAGCAAGCGCGCAGGAATTCATGCCCTGCCTCTCAACAGTTTGCTTGTTCTCTTCCCGATCCTGTGATATCCCTGCGGGTTAGAAGAGCCCTTGGAGAGTTCCTGGGGTCCCGCTGAGTGGCCTGGCGACAGTTTTGTGCCTAACTGCCCATGACACCATCCTGGCTGTGGTGGCGGCGGTGCCGGAGAGGCCGGACGAGAAGGTTCCTGCTGGAACACAAGGCACTTACAAGGCCCTGAAGTAACCGGGTTGCATGGAGCACTGCAGCAGACATAACCTCCCGTTAGGCTGGCATCCCTCAGTGCCTGCAGGAAATGGGGCCATTAAATCCTGAAAAGAAAGAACAAAGACTCCTTGTGGTGACTAACTCCTGTATTTGCATTTACAGGAGCACCATTCACAGAATCACAGGAGGGTTAAGGTTGGAAGGGACCTCTAGAGATCATCTAGTCCAGCAGGGACGCCCAGAGCATGGGGCACAGGCTGGCAGCCAGGCAGGGTTTGAAGACCTCCAGAGATGTTCAAGGAAGGCATCTGGCTCTAGTGGGGCACGGTGGAAGAATCAGTGCAGAATTACTGACATGGGACGTGGTGGCCAGTCGTGGCACACACGGTACCTGCCTGCTGCCACACACAGTGTGAGAGCTGCATTGGAGACCCTACAAATATGACATCAAGACTCTTGTTTTTGGAAAGAGCATGTCCTGCCCATAACCCCTAAGACCTAAAGAGCTTCCAGCAGCTTCTAGGACACTCTTTAGAATTCAAGAAGTTTAGGAAGCTCTTTATTACTTCAGAAATATATTACACAAACATTTGGCTTTGAGGAGAAATTGCATTTGGGAGCAGCCAAGGAGATAATTTTTTTTCCCAGTGGCTGCAGTGTTTGAAGGTAGCCTGTTGTGTAATACTTGTGGGGAAGTATGTTTTGTATAATATCTGGCAAGGGGATTAGCATATGTTAGACTTGGGTTAGGAGCAGCTTATCTCTGAGGTGTTGCATTTTACAGACAGTGTGTAGCAATGTTTTTGTTATAAATTTCCTGAATATCTAAAAGAAAATACTTGACTTGGAAAGAGATGTAGTGACTGTGTGTTTTACCAAAACAAACACTATTGAGAAAACATCAGCTATGCAATAAAAAGTCTTCTAGTATTGTTGGGCTGCACTGATATTTAGTTAGTAGTTTAGATATTTAGCTCAGTGAATGTAATCATCCAAGATGATATTTTTTGTTATTTGAATCAACACTCCAGCTCTTATTGGATTGGTGAATGCTTTCTGGGCCTACAGATCAGGCTTACGTGTTCCCTAACAAATACCCACACTATTAAAAAATTACAAAAATACTTTATACTAAGTTGGCCTGTTTATCTGGTAATGACTAACGTTCTGCTTTTGTGTCTCTTCTTGAGGTAAATCCACCTTATTTTGTGCCGTTGGTTGAAATTGTTCCACATCCAGAAACAGATCCTTCAACTATAGAGAGAACCTACGCCCTGATGAAGAAGATCGGTCAGTCTCCTGTCAAATTAAACAAAGAGATCGAGGGGTTCGTTCTGAATCGGCTGCAATATGCAGTGATAAGTGAAGCCTGGAGACTCGTGGGTGTACGTATAATTTTTTTCCTTTCTATGCACACATAGCCAGTTTTATAAACATGACCAACAAGATTTACATTTCCTGTAACATTATGACTTGTTTGTTAAACAGTCCCTTATGTACCTGAAGAATGAAAACAATTGTAAATTTACAACAGTAGCAAGTTTGGATGGTAACAAATAGCGAAGATTATGAAAAGGAAAGTGATATGATGATAACAGTGTCCTTTATTCTGCTTTCTTTTCAGAATAGGACAACTGTAATTTTCAGGACAACCAAAAATAAAATGTTGACAGCACAGAAGTCAAAATACTGTCTTTTTTTTTTCAGGTTGTCTTTTCATTTCCTGTTATTTTCTGAATGGTACTGGCATATTTTATGGGGTTATGAAAATAATATTTTAAGTGAATTTGTCTTTTGCCTTTTAGAAGTTCTTATTTTCAAAAGTTATTTGATACTTGTAGGTAAAGACAGATTTCCCCTCCTCCTGCCCATTCAGACATCTAGCTCAGAATCATCTGTTTGTGCCACTTCAGCTTTTCCCACAGCTACGTGTTTTGTGCTGCAAAGTCTGATCTTTCATCAAAAGAGCTGAATTGAGTCTGCTGTAATTCTGCTGAGATTAGTTATAGGAGAGCTTTTTTTTCTTTCCACAAAGAATGCTTTGAATTTTCAGGCTGTTTAAAACAAGCATTTACACACAAAAAATAGATACAGACATTAAAAAGAAAATTATATTAACATATCATAGAAAAAAACTCTTATTCCAGAGCAATACCTGAACATGGCTGCTCAACTCATTTTACTTACCTCTGGCTAACTACCATTAGCAATACTGTGCAATAATATAAAATAGATGGTGAATAAGAACACATTAAGCCATCTTGTTAGGAAGAAACTGGTCTTCTACTGAAGACCTTTCTTTAAATTGGAAAAGGTTCTTTTTTTTAAAATAATAATAAAATTAATAAGTGTACTGTAAAAAGAATCCCCCCAGAAAGCTGTAGTCGTGTTGAAATACCCGGGATAGAAAGAACAGTAAATTATTTTTGAAGCCATAATAAGACTATCCAAAAAACATTTTGGGAATAACTTGCTAAAAACATGAAAACTACTCTTAAAGAAATTGATAAGAAGGTAAGTCCGTAGAAAGAAAGCTAACTGAACTGTGGTGTTCACTTCGGGTGATTTTAAGGAGGCTCCTACAATGTAACCTTTTCTTAATAGGGAGGAATTGATCTAAGGAACTGTCTTATGCTGAAATAGGACACGTCATGTTAAGAACAAAGATTTTTAGAAAAGAACAGATGAAATGAATAATAGCAAATTAAGAAGGTGTCAAGACATTTATTTAGCAAATTCAGAACTCAGAGATGAAGTTGATGAAATACAGACGTAAGCATCTTTGTACACATCAATTAGCAAAATACCAAAGGGGTGGAAACACTTATAGCTGAGTTTTAACTTTTAAAAGTTGAAGGGATAAATGAGTTTGATAATACATGGGTATATTAATGTGATATCTTGGGTCAATGTGAATATGGGGGAAATAATGCCTCAAACATCTAGTAGGATTCTTTTATGTCTCTGAAAGACATAAGCTAAATTGTGGAACTTGCAACCAAAGAAACCTGGGATGTTAAAAATGTGAATGGGTTCAGAGAATAATTAGACAGATTTATGGAGGTGAAATCCACCGAGGGCTGGATGCAGGAGCAGCCTCCATCTCTCTGACTCCAGACAGCTGGGAGTTGAGAAGGTCTAGATATATCACTGGGAGCATCACCTGCTTCTGGAATGGTCATAAGAATCCTCTGTGAACATCTGCCAGAAAGAGGCTATGACTTTTATGAGAGCCTGTGCTCTTAATAACACCATTGATGTATACTTTTTGTGTGGGGCTTGCATGAACAATAACAAAATAGTGCCTGAAGCACTGACACATATAAAAGTTGCTTTCTTTGTGCTTCATCTAAATTTTCAAACTATTTTTTCTGTGTTCTGTTTTTGTATAATTTTACTACATTTAAAGCAAATGCACTTTAACATGACTTTATTTCCGTTCCAAAAGACTAGATAAATCCCACTCTATCAAAGGTGCAGTTTCAGGTGTGCTATTTTGAGCTTAATCTTGCCTTTGATAGTAGGAGAATTGCAGTAGATAGGAGAGAGCTGCAGGCCTGAGGCAGTTTCTATCTTTCCACTACACTGCTGCCAACTTCTTTTAATGCAAGTGATGTTCTTTTGGTGTTTTGCACTTTCCAAATAGGAAAAAATTATTTCTTTGTTCTGATTTTTAAGTCATTTCTCAATCTGTGTGGTTGAGGGGTAAAGTTTCGAAAATATCGGTGTCATCAACTCACAGTCTTTGAGAAGCTCTTAAAATTCAAGATTTATTCAATCTGAGCACGTCTTTCTTTCCTTGCTGCAAGGGAAGATTCCCTTGTATGATTCTCTCTGGTAACGTAGCTTTCCTTAACCTAAGAAGCTCTGGGATGGAAGTTAAACTAAGACCCAGCAATACAACATTACACTTGTCCAAAATGACCATATTACTAATCCTTCTGTGGTTCAATATGTAAGTTACTGCCATTAGATCTGGCGATCTGTGTCATGTTGGATGCAGAACACAGACATTCTTTTGAATTTACTTACGAATGCTTTAGTACTTTAATGCTAGTGATCGTGTATTACTTTTAACTGTTGTAAGGAGCAATGAAACAGAACTAAGAGACATAATTTCAAATTCACTTGTATTTCTACTGGTTGTGAAGGTCTGAACATTATTTGTTTTATATTGATCAGTGATTCTATTTCTCTTGTAAGTGTTCTTTGGTTATTTTTTTTCTTTAGTATTGGGAGTGCTTGGAAAAATTCACCATGTTGATAGAGGACTGCTCTATCTGCACTGCCTTGTATCAGTATTCGGTCATCTGAGACAAATATTTTGAATACCAGGGCCATCTATGAACCAAGAGAGAAGAATAGTGGCAATCTTGAGAAGTATTGTGAAGTTGCTTGAAATAATCTTAAATCAGCCCTTTTTTTTGCAAGCAGCATCTGTTTGTGAGGACCTTGATAAATGAGCTTGAATTCTCATCTGGGCTCTCACCTGGAAAATATTTATAGTAAGAGCAAGCAAGTGAACTTATGCATGCTTATACATGCAGGTACAGCTGTGTTAATAATGTTTGCCTGGAAAAACTTGTCAAGAGTGGATTGAGAAGCTTGTAGACCGTATTTTAGTTCCCAGATGTAGCTTGGCAGTTGATGACCTTTCAGCCCCTCTGTTTTCTTTGGCAGTGCTGTATTGTGATGTATGATGTGTGAGGCCTGCGATGTGGGTTGTATGGTGGAAAAAGACCATATGACTGAGGTCTTCTGGACTGTGACTATGGCATAATAATTTTGGTGGGCACAATTTGAACATGAAATGCTACAGAGAGCCAGAAGTGCTGTCCTGAAACCTCTGTCACTTGATGGGAATTCAAAAGATTGAGTGGAACTGCTTGGTGGGACTTGCATTGGGGTCACCAACTTCTGCCATGTGGCTACAAGAGCAGAGAGGCTGCAACAGAGCCAGAAGGCCGAGGTGAAGCCCTGCCAGCAGCTCTGGGAATGCAGGACTGGGCCAGGCTTGGGAATGGGAACAGGAGTTGTAGGAAATTAGGAGAATAAGGGCTGGTTTGGAAACATACAGTTAATGCAAAGAGGAGGATTTTGGCCATGTGGATGTTTTGGAATGTGGTTTTAAGAATGCACAAGTTTGACTTTAAATACTTAAATACTCTTAGTAGAAGCAAAAGCCATAGTTTCATTTATGGGTCTAAAAGAAGGAATTCAAGAAAGCACTTGCCTTTGAGGCAAGAGTGCTGAAATGACACAGCTTATGTTGAATCCAAGTGGATCTTTCATGCGACAAAATGTCCTTTTTAACATGATTTTGACTTGCAGGTCACAATATCAGGCAGTGCTGACGTTGATGACAGGAAATTTTTGCATCATCTATCTCTGCCTCTCCATATTGGTGCCATGAATAAGTAGATACCGCAGACACTCCAGTTGTGTATTCACCTGTATATGTCTTTAAGGTCATATGTCTGAGAACTTGTTGCAAGAAGTTCACGTAGGAACATCTAGCATAGGTGAAGCTGAAGTTCCTGTAGTTTTTTTATTTAAGTTTTTAATTCCTCCATCGCTGTTAAATTGTTGTAATGTTGATTATGATGAGAGTAGGAGACTTACAGTGAGATACTGAGCCTGAAGATCCAATATACCTGATACTCATAGTCTTCATGACACTAAATTTAGTTATTATGCTTATCCCCTTTATTTGCCTAGAAAGCACCCTGCACCCTACTTACATGATTGCTTTGGCAGTAAATCGCATTTGCAGAATCTTAACAGTACAAGAACATCTCTTAGTAGCACAGTATTAGTTTGCAAAAGAGAATTAATAAATAGCTGGAGTCTGCCTCATTCTGAAGATCCCACAGAATCACAGAATCACAGAATATTTAAGGTTGGAAGGGACCTCTAGAGATCATCTAGTCCAACCTTCCTGCTCAAGCAGGCACACCTACAGCATGTGGCACAGGGCGGCATCCAGGCGGGTTTTGAAGACCTCCAGACAAGGAGACTCCACAACCCCCCTGGGCAGCCTGTTCCACTGCTCTGTCACCCTAACAGTAAAGAAGTTCCTCCGCACCTGCAGACAAAACTTCCTGTGCTCCAGCTTATGCCCATTACCCCTCGTCCTATCGCTGGCCACCAGTGAAAACAGCCTGTCCCCTTCCTCCCTGCATTCTCCCTTCCTTAACTTATACATATTAATCAGATCCCCTCTGAGCCTTCTCTTCTCCAGAGAAAACAGGCCCAGCTCACTCAGCCTCTCTTCGTACGAGAGATGTTCCATTCCCTTTCAGTTGACTCTATCCAGAAGGTAGCAACCAAACCATTTCAGTGCTGCCCTAGATGAAAAGTTTCAAACCTTATTTTGAATATCTCTGACTATCCTGTTACTGTTGATAGCTGTCTGGACGTTTAGCTGGGTGAAATATTTTTCTAAGCATCATTGGGAATTTTTGCAAGGGGTCATGAAATACATCAGTGGAAGCAGGTGAGGAAAATACAGCAGTTCTTTAGCCCTGATCTCACTTAGGAGATTCACTGCTTTTGTGAACCTGCTAAAATTATTTTGTGTGTTGAATCTTCAGTATGTGTCTTAAGATTCAGTGTTTTCTTCTGCTTTTGATGCCATTTTAGTATATCTTTTCTTTAAAACTAGATTTTTTTTGTGAATTGCAGAGATTGTAAAAGATCAGAAGAACTGGCAGCTCTGCCATTAAGGATGTGGGTTTTTTTAGTTAAACTTTTGGAAAATAAGCAGTCGTGACTTGGTTATGTGTCCATTTTAGTTCATTTTCACAGCAATCATTTATGAATTGGTGAAGCAATTGGCTTCCATCCCTAGCTTATGCACCTCTCCCTTTTCAGGTGACCAGCCTGGCAGTCCATAAACATTGGCAAGGCTTTTACTTGCAAAATCATTATTGTTATTATAAGTAATGATAGTATTTGTATTATAGTGTTATCCGGGGAACCCCTACTAAAGGTGAAAGATAAGGTAGGAGTTTAGCAATCTAGTTAGGAAGGGTGTTCCGTTCAGAAGGGATGTCATTAAAGGAAGTTCAAAGAGGCAGGGAGAAGAACTGTGTTGATACCAAATGTTTGTTACAGGATGAGGTGAGTGAGGATGTCATGGAGGAGGGTAATACAGGCCAGGAAGGTAAGGAGGTGGGAAGTGAGGAGGTGTGGGACAGGTTTCTTGAACATGATGAAATGGAAAGAAATGGAGTTGGTTGAGGGATCTAGGAGAAAAGTCATTTGCTCAAAATGACAGGACAGCAAAAGATCTCATCAGGGTGTGTGTTGAAGGGACTTGATCCAAATGATAGCGAAGGGCATAACAAATGCTGCTAAGAGAGGATGATTAGCAGTGAACAGAGGGGGAAAAAAAAGTTTTGATCTTGGAGATAGATGTTATAGAGGATAAAGTGGCAGATTTGGAGACAGGAATTGTGTGGTCCAGGAGGGAAGTGGAATCCAGACTAATTCTGTGCATGGGCTGGAGTGAGTATGAGAATATGATGAGCTGGCAATGTCAGAAAGAAATAGGTTTTTTGACCATGTCACGTTTAACATGATTACAAGGCACTGTCAGCAACAGAAGAGGAGATGTGAGTGTGACTCACAGACGTGCAGATTGTTCATTAAAACCAAGCAAGTTGGTCAGGTCTTAAAGGTAGAGACTGCAGAACCTCCATGGGCTTTGCGAAGGAGAAGAGGTCCCTGCACGTGAGAGTCACTGACAAAAAACAGAGGAGACTTTGGGTTTTGACCCCAGAGGAGATTAAAATCTCTAAGGAGATATCACAAGCAGCCTGGAAGATCCCACTCTAACCTAAGTCTTGCACTTTGGCCATCAAAATCAGTGGGGATTTTGGTGCAAATTGTTTTAAATTTCCCATAGCTATAAAAGTCTGCTTCCAGTGAGCAAGGTTTTGACCCTAACCATTTCCTCTTCTTTGTGAAAAGTGCTCGAAGCAGGGCTTATAAGAATGGCCATGCAGAATGAAAAGATTGAAAATTCCTCTTGGAGAGGTTCTGTTTCGTGCTAGACTTAATGAAATGATGGGAAGTTTCTCTTTTTTATTCCTTAGCATAAATGCAGATCCTTACAGAAGTCTCCTTGCTAACATCACACCTTCTCTGAAGCGTTCCACCACCTTATTCCTTAATTACCATTCCTTAATGTAAGTGGGAGTAAAGTTGTTCCCTAAGGGAAGACCATTAAAGTTGTTCCTCATTTATGGTTTTTTTTTCAGTTCTGAAGATATAAAGTAAAAGGCTTAGGTTTAGGAGAGTCTGTGTGACAAGGAGAAATTGAGTCCACATTTGTAGAACAATATGAGACCTCAACTGAAGAGGTCTGTCATGATCTTTCTTTCTGTTAGCACTAATTTTTGTCTTTTAGCAGCTGTAGCCATAAAATTACTTCTGTAGCCAAAGGATCAAGAGCAAAGCACTCAGACTGTGATACTGTGGGCAGCTGATCTTCAAATGCTAGCATTGAAATTGAGGACTACAGTGTCAAAAGAAATAAATCATTTATTTGAAAAATTAATTTGCTGTGTTTAAGTGTTTATAAAGTCTTACCTGAGTCTATTAAATCTTTACTGTTTACAACTTTTATGTACTGATGTGGTTCAAATGCTTGTCTAGAACATGGTTCTTAGTGTGAAATTTTGTCCACAAATCCATGTGAGTCAGAAAAAAAGGCAAAAAATCACTCATGGAGCATGGCTTTATAATCCAGTGCCCCAGTGAAACTCTTCCCACAGAAGAGTGCTCGTTGTCTCAGTTTGTGTTGTTCCGATAAGTTGCATGGCCATGTCAAGGGAAAAAACTCTTTAACGGAACATACGGAGCTTGTGTTAGCCCTGATGGCACCAGTTCTGTAATCTGAGCACAGTCTGGGGTTTCTTTTTTGCTTCCTGCCCTAACGCAGACCTTTCTCTCTGTCTTTACACGAATCATTTGACTGTTCCCCTGCCTTACTTCTAAGTTTCAGAAAACAGGACTTCCTTATCCCTGCTGCTTTACGTCTGTCTGAACTGTTACCAGAACTGTGTGTGTTCCAAATATGTTGGCTACATCTTAGTATCATCGTGCCCTTTTCAAGACAGAGTTCAGAAAACACCTGCAACGGTGATTCAGACAGACTTATTTTTGATTGATTGACGCCTACCAGCAGATTAAGATTTGGGACTGAGTCTTTTAAAAGGCTCTATTTAAGGCTGTGATGATGAAATGTGGTTTCTGTGACCAGCTGTAGAGGTTGTGTTGGTCCTCCACTTACGATTTTCTTTTGAAGTACATTTTGGAATTTGTGTGGTTGAGAAACACAAGGAGGCAACATGGGTGGGATTCAGCTCACTTAAATTGAGATTTTACAGAGTAAACAAATATTCAAGCTCCTCATTCTAATCATTCATCTAGTGAGAAGAATTAAGGTCTTTTAGGACAAAACTCATCTGACCTGTGCTTACTTTAGGATACCAGTTGTCTTTTCCTCCGTAGTGATAACAGAGACCAAATATCTAGGTTCACATGTTGGTGATAAGGAATATTCTATCCTGGTTGCCCATAACTTTGGTAGATAACTGAGTTATGAAGGGAACATGTCAGACTGGATCCTAAGAGAGGTAAATTTGTGAGAGAAAAAGTCCTCTTTTTGGGCAAGCAGATGAGTATATCTGCTCAGAGGGCATTTGTGGAGAAGAAGACACTGAGAAGGCAGAAAGGGGAGGGTTTTTGTCTCAGCATAGGATAAGAAGACAAGTAGAAGCTGTCTCTGTAACCATCTTAAGAAACAAGAAAATGTTATGTCCCCTGGGATAAAGAGGACAACTTCGTGAAACAAAATTTTGTGATAGAAGTGGTTAGAACAGGTATTATTTTGTATCTCCCAAATAGGTGGAAAATGAGCATCGTAGAATAAAGATTCTTCTTCTCAAGTAGAGCTGCACATTAATCAACTGTAACTCTTTCTTGTAAGTCTTCTCATTCTTGCCCTAATGTGAACTTGTTGGAGGTGTTGGCCTTCTCGTCATTGCTGCCTTGTAGGCGTAACGGGAGCACTCAGCTCTGACAGGAAAAAGTCTTCATTTTGCATATTCCATACCCTGCCAGTTCTGAGATTTGAGGCTAGCGATGAACTCAAGAACCTGGGCAGGTTGAGGCTGGGTAGGTTGAATGAGTTATTTGCTAGGGAGTGCCAACCCTGTGTGCTTGGTCAGCCTTTTTGGGTCAACTCCTGCAGGTGGTAAGTGCTCCGGGGGCAGTCCAGGCCTCTTGGGCTGCCCTCCTGTCAGAATAATGGTTCTGTGCTGGAATCAAGAACTAGGAGACTATGAAGGGAGCCAGAACTTAAATATTTAAGAGTGCTGGTACCGTACTTAGGTTTTCCTCAAGCTGTTTTGTTCATGTGTTATTAAGATTGTCACATTAACTCTGTCTTCTTGATTCTCAGTTTCTAAGGAAAAAAAATGTAAATTGATAAATCAATTTAATTCCAGTAACATGAATTATTATAACTGATAAGTATCAGGCAAACTAGTAGGTACAGCTAGTATATATTAAATGCAAACTAAATTGGCATCTACCCTAAAATATACATATAAAATATAGTCAAAATATAATTGAGTTCTAAAGCACAGCATTACTATGAATGTATTAAAAACCAGGTATGCCAATTAGTTTACATTAATTGTGGTGATTTGCTATTTTTTGGTGGTTTATGCACTAAACCATAGGAAAGCTGAGATACTAGGTGCACATTTCTGGCAAACAGTTATGTTCTTGTTTGCGAACTAATTATTTCTAGCTTTAGTTTTTATTGTCTCTTAAATTTAACCAAAATTATAGGAGAACTCAAGCAGTTTTGCATTAAAACTTAGCATTGACAAGTTTTCCTATTCTACTTTCACTACTTAGGAAGGAGTAGTATCTCCTACTGATCTAGACCTTGTGATGTCTGATGGATTGGGAATGAGATACGCGTTTATTGGACCTCTGGAAACCATGCATCTTAATGCAGAAGGTAGGTAGTTGAAGGTGAATTAAATACGAAGGGAAGGTTGATTTTGCATGAAAAAACGGAAATGTACAACAGAACAGTTTTGGATTGCTGTACGATGACATTTTTCTTTTATTGTAAAGAGGAGAAAAGGCTAATTATCTAAAACTTGGAAAATGGAAGGATCAGTGGATGAAAGAGATTGGATATAACTATCTTGTTATAGTGATCAGATTAGAGTTGAGATCTTAATACTAGCCATGTGCTCCAGACTTCGAGATTTCCCTCCCATTTCCCATTGCAAACATTGCTGTGCACATAGTTTGGGACTAACTGATGATCAGGTAAAGAAAAATAAGTTCATATGACAATCCAGTGTGAACAGAAGGTCATTTTCTCCAGGTGAAGTGCCTTTTTGCAGAAGTAGTAGCTAAGGCACAGTGTGGATGTGGCTGGAGCTTCCTTGTGTGGAGATGCTTTAGATGCCGGGTACAGTGAGATCACTTCTGTGCAAAACGCTTTGCCTATGAAGGTGAATTAATTCAAGTAAACAAACAATGAAATATCATTGGTCTTGTAGTGTAATCAAGATGCATTTTAGGTGTTTTGGGAAACTGTATGTATTAAACCCAACTAGAAGTTGCATAAAAGCAAATCAGAAGTTCAGGTGAGGGCTACAAAGGTTTAAGCAATATGTTTAACAGAACATGAAAACTTCTCAAGAAGTGAACATTTATCAGGTGCATTTTTAGCTCTTTTTATTGTGGGCTCTTTCTTTATTCTTTTCATATTTATGCTCCCTGACATGATGAACCCTTGGTCTTCTAGGCACTGCAGTTATATATAATAATAGAGTAATAAAATAACAAGACATCAAGATAATAAAACATCAGTCCACAGTTACCTGTCATCATAAAACATCAAGGCGCAGTGTTACCTATGGCTGTTTTTTGACTAGTCACCTGGCAGAAGTTTATCCTGTGTCTCTTAAGGCTGACTGGTCATTTTTGGCATGAATGTGGAATCATGGATCCTCTACCTGGGTCTTTTAGCTTGTCAGTTGAATTGCATACCAGCAAATTAAATGTCAGAAAGTGTTTGCCATTGTGCATTGCTAGGGGAACACCATCCATCCTCTATGTAGGGGCATCTTCCTAATGTTTCCTCTTCTGATCTATTGATACATTAGAGTTTTCTGATCTTCCCTAGTGATTTTTGACTTGCTCAATATAAAGCACATACATTCTTTAGATGCAATAAAAGGATACATGAAGCACAAGCCTTGAGCACAGCAATCCCCCCGGAGCCTTGCGGGCTTGGGTTGTCCAGTACTGCTCCTGTTGCTCCACTAACCTGCTGTTCTCCACAGGAACTGTTCAGAAACAGGTTCTCCCCATGCAAAATGTGTGAGGTTTGGGAGCTAAACCTTGATGCACAATGTCCAAGAGGCATTTGTACGTTTTATGTGCATCTCTGAAGTAACCTTTTCCTGTAAGAGTTAGTGGCTAATGGGGTTGTATATCACCAACCACTTTGTGGATGTGCTGGGACCTAGACTTGTAAATAAAAATAGAGAGTGGACACAGCTGGGAAGAAAGGATGGATGCTAATTTGAAGAGGTGATGTGGAATGGTAAAGGGATTTTGAAAGCTGGTTGAATTCCTCGTTTGGATAACCGGATATATAAAGAGAACTGGGGGAACGTTTAGCTTGGTATTCCTAATCCGATGCAATTTATTTCTTAAAAGGTGACACCCCAGCATATTTCTAAAGCTTTAGAGATTCTAAGGCCCATGCATCTTTATCTAGCTCATCTAGTCTGACTTTCTCATTTAGTTAAAATAATTTGGGTGTCTGGGTTTCTAAATTGGTTTATGTTTTGTAATTAACAGCTATTTCAGTCTCCAGGTGATTAGTAACCCTTTAGGCAAACACCTGGTTCCAGGGAAGCTGTTTAAGTGTCCAATGAGAAGATAATCTCTCCAATCTGAATTGAAAATAGGAAAGGGGAGGTGGTGGTGTCCCGGCTTGAGCATTATATCAGGGTGAGCCTGCTGTTCTGTTCAGAGCAGTGTGCTGAGCTGCCTCTGCTACAGCATAACAGCAAGAACAAAATGCTTCTTGACACCTAAAGGTTGTAAATCAGCTTCAGAGAACAAATCATGTTTGAGAATCCTTTTTTTTTTCCTTTGAAATGAAAGAAAAATCATACTTCAGTCTATAACAATTTTCATTTGCGATATATGAAATCACATAAATGATCTGGGTTGGTTTTGATATTTTTTTCCTGGTGTGCTTTTTTACGGCATTATTCAGTTTAGTTTCCTTCCTCCCATCAGGAAATGGTTACTGTTACAAAACATTTTCAAAACGAATGTCGCAAACCAATTTGTGGATGGTGGCAACTGGCGGCTTATGTATTCATGGCAGGGGTTATCCCAGTTAATGCATCTAGGTTAATGCTAACTTTTGTTAGGAATGCTAGTATTCCATATCAGAGGAGGAAAAATCACGAGCAGTAACCTAGGAATGAATAGCCTGGTAGGTCTGGGTAGGCTTCCTGTGCCATTTAATCAAATAATACTTTGCAGTCGGGATCAAGTCAAAGCAGAAAGCTGTTGTAGCTGTATAGCTGTTTTAACAATTTTATCGCGTCCTCAGTTAAAAATCTCTAAAATGATGTCATTAGAGCACCTCTGAACCGGGCTGCTTGCTGAGCAGGCGCTTTTGGAGTTGTTCAGACAATCCCCAAACACATTGAACGTTGATTGTTCAGCGGTCACCGTGAGCAGCGCTGCTTCACCCCCGTCATACTGATACATCGCTCGGAGAATCACAGAATCCCAGAACGGGCTGAGCTGGAGCTCCTGCTGTTCCTGCGCTCTCGGGCTGACTCAGGCTGATGCCATCCCCACAGGCAGCTCAACATGAAAACTGCTGATCTCAGGACACATGGCCATTCGTGGTCATAGCCCCGGTATGGTCAACCTCTCTGTGCTTCCCCATGGTAGGGAGATGGTGTGGACCTCATTTATTTGGTCAAGACGGCTCTCACTGATGCGCTGTGCTAATATTGTGTATTTTTCCTCAGTGGAAAGACGTGGAGGTGGAGACAGGCTATTTCTTCTCTCCTGTTGGTCAGCAGATTCACCAGTTTCACAGCAACTGCCTTTCTTTTAAGTCTTAGAATCTTAATTTCCCTAACTTAATTTTCGGAGAGAGTCCAGCGCAGGGCTACGAGGATGATCAGGGGCCTGGAACGTCTGCCCTATGAGCAAAGGCTGAGAGAGCTGGGCCTGTTCAGCCTGGAGAAGAGAAGGCTGAGGGATGATCTGATAAGTGTCTATAAATACCTCAAGGGAGGCAGTGAGGAGGAGGGGGCGGCCTCTTTTCAGGGGTGGACAGCGATAGGACTAGAGGAAATGGCCACAAACTGAGGCACCAAAAGTTCCACAGGAACTTGAGAAAACATTTCTTAACAATGAGGGTGACAGAGCCCTGGAAGAGGCTGCCCAGAGAGGTTGTGGAGTCTCCTTCTTTGGAGATCTTTAAAACCCGCTTGGATGCAGCCCTGTGCCCTGTGCTCTGGGTGACCCTGCGTGAGCAGGGGGTTGGACTAGATGACCTCTGAGGTCCCTTCCAACCTTGGGCATTCTGTGATTCTATGAACTCCCAACCTCACTGCCAACCAAAAAATAGAAGGAAGGGTCTAGGAATATGGGAAGCACATGAAAGAAAAGGACATTTGTATGTGGTAGATCTGGGAAGGTGAAGGAGCCTTTTTTTTTTTTTTGTGAGGGGGTATGATGCGGGGTTTTTGTTTGGTTTGAATAGAGAAAAGGATCCCAAAGAATTTTTTTGGAGATAGGTGTTGAACTTCTTACACACTAAAGCCAAGTTTGCCCCTATTAGTTCTTTTAATCTTCCATATTGATAAATTGTCTGGAAAAATATAATCCAAGCCACTTTATTAATCAATTTGTGCATGGATAGTAGGAATTGTAAATATAGAGCAGTGTGCAGTAGTCTTGAATACAGAATAAAATGCCAATGTTGAGTCAGTAAGAGGAGCACAGGCAGCAAGAACATCTTGAGGACTGAATGGCAGTAGAAAGGAAGGAAAACCCTCGAAAAAAAAAAAAAACCCACACATCCAAATTACATAATATGGTAAATGTTGATTTAGGTTTCAGTAAGCTTAATCTTTGAGTTTGTCGTCTTATAATTTGACCTGGCACCATCACAACAAATCACAGAACGACAGAATGGCTATGATTCTGATGAGTTAGAGATCATCCAGTGCAACCCCCTGCTCCAGCAGGGACACCCAGAGCACAGGGCACAGGGTGGCAGCCAGGCGGCTTTGGAAGATCTCCAGAGAAGGAGACTCCACATATACTGTTAAGTCTTTTACAAGAAGCATCATTAGACTTCATTAGAGTCATTTATTTATAATGGGACTATTTTAGCAGACACAGTGTCCCTCCTATATGTGTACCTATTTGTGAACCTGCTGATGTTGCTGTAGCCTCAGGAAGATCATATGTTCTGTTTCTTGGGCTTCCAGTTAATTTTTTGGGGAAACAAAAATCATCTGTAAAACTAGAGGCTATTCTATTAAAAACAGAGTCTTATATGTTTGCAGCAAAAGTTTTCACAAATGCTTCATGGTAGGTTGTTTCAAATCAGTTATTTCAGTGGATTATGAAGTGAACTATAATTATAGTTTAATCTGGATTTACACTTGGTTAATGCAAGCTCAAGAGATAGATATTGGGAGCTGGAAGGATCTTCCTTGCTATTTTTCTCTTGCATTTATAAAAAGACTATTCCAGGATCATAGTCTGCCTATCAGTTCTGTGAAACTTGTGTAGATGTCCTTAGAAGCTGTACAGAGACTGGGACTGACACATGATCCTTAATGTAACTCCAAATATCCAGTAAACCAGGTCCAATTTGTGCTTCTCTTAATCATAAGCCAGAATTCAGAGCAAGGAGAGGTTTCTTCTCTGGCTAGGCAAAACACAGTCAAACATGTTTTTAAATATTGCTACAGGTAGTATAGAAATACAGAGCTATGAATAAATTCTGGTTCAAAACCAGAAATCGTTGTTATTGTCCTTGTTATTGGCCCTGGTTTAATGCTGGTGTGTAGGAAGCAGCACCCCAAGCTCTTGGACCGTGGGAGGCCAAAGGTGGGAGATTGTCTTTGAGTTAAAGTGATCAAACCTAAAAAAAAAAAAGGAATATTGCCTTTCCTTGTGTCCAAACTATCTATTATGCTTTATGATAATCATGCATCTCCATTTAATTGAGGTGCAAAGGGTAGGACTGACCTGAAATATCACAGAAATACCATGTTCCAATCACTTCCCAGAGGGCTGAAGAAAGCAGCTTGTGGCACTTGTAGAACTGCAGTTCTAGAAGACTCAGACTATGGAACTGATGCCAATCTACATATTAATTCAGTGTAGTTCCTTGATACAGCTCATAGCAGTCCTGCATAAGTTTTGTGCATCATTATGCAGATACAGAGAC
>VZSG01000108.1:528411-540004 GCA_013398315.1 Nothoprocta pentlandii
TTTTTTTTCTTTTTCTTTTTTGGTGGTGCCACTGGCTTAGGGTAGTTGAAGGAATTCATGTAACTAAAGTCTAAGTGAATTCATATGGGCATTAATGTAGAATAGCAAATGTCCTGTGAATTCACACCCTAACTACGTGCATGCATCTATGCCAAGACACACCCTTGATAAGGACAAGATTACATTTAGAAAGTTTTCCTCATAGCTGTAATGTCTAGAAATATAATTTCCCTATCAGCAAACCAAAGAGGCTGGGATTTTTTCCTTTGAACATATCTTAAGCATGACAAATTCCTCCCTGGTGTTCCTGAAATATAGCCCTTCTTTCCTGTTCTAGTCCCTGCTCACCTGCAGTCTTACTGAGTGCAACATCTTCATTTTTACCTGCTAAAAACAACCCCACCCTGGTCTTTTCAAAGTGTTGATGCTGTTACATCAGTGGCTTGACCATCTTATCTGCTCTTTTGACAAGTCATTACAGTGTCTTCTCATTAGGTTGAAAGTTGTCAAGTTAATACTCCATATTATGAGGCACCCTCTGTCCTCCGTGTGTTGCCCATCCTTGCCAATAAAACTTGCCTCTCTGACACGTTTTTTTTTCTCTCGCAGATATCTCGGTGCCTTCCTTGTGTGCAGGGTTGTTGTCAGACTGGTTTGCCAAGTTCTCTTGCTCCCATCCTGCAGCCCTTTTGCTTGTTGGCACTGACAACATAGCAAACAAGAAACCAACGTATCTGGGGATGATTACATAATGTAATACATGACCACAACACCATTTGTCTCGTCAGGTTTTCCCTCCTTTACCATGCTTCTCCTGTCACCTTTATGTTTATGACCCTCACTTGTGCTTCTGTGATTCTGAAAGCAGTAAGGGATTTTAGGCACACTCCTAAGCCAAATGTCTGTCCCGAATTACTTCTCCTTTCCTTTATCAATGCCCTGTTTCACTGGATGATGCAGCTAGAGACATTTCACTGATATTTGGGTTTGCTCCGCGCCCGTGCAAGTCTTTCAGGTAAGGACTTGCAAGCTAGAAGCATGGTTATGTGAACACGTCCTTGTGGGACAGGCTGAGATGCAGGTTTACAGTTCATTAGCTATCTTGAAAACTGCCTGGGCAGTTACTCAAGCTAAGTGTTCAGTAGCTTATTTCTCCTTCAGTGGCAGCATAAAAAAGCCTTGCATTTCCTATTGGGCAAGATGCACATGGATAGCAAAAGTTTTAAAAAATACCCTTTTCTGGCTTGTGATAACTTGTTCTTGTAGCTATAGTGCACCAGCCAGAAGCACTGGGAGGCATTCTGACAGTCAGGGAAGTTAGCATTTTTCCCTTTTCATCCCCATAATCCCATGTCTACCACTCCATTCATATTCTTTGGTATTCATTGCTCCTCCTCCTCTCTCCGCCTTTGATGTAAACACATGTGATGGAGGAAATGTTTAGGGAACTCCTGCCAGTCCTGGAGACTTCTCTTTCCTGTGGTTGTGGTTCTCACGAGCTTACTGCCACTGTCCCCTTCTCTGTCTTCCCCCTGCAACATGGTGCAAGGAAGAAGGAGGCTTAGAGGGCAGCAAAAGGCCATATGGACAGGAGGAAACTTCTCATCATCCAGGTGCTGGCAATTGTGTCCCATCTTTCTCTACTGCAGCCCCATTTTTCTTTCTCCTGTTTTCTCTAATTGCCCTGTTTGTCTTTAGCCCTTTACAGATGCCAATTCTTCCAGCTAAGGTTGCTGCCTGAGCTGTTAATTATTGTTAATTACTGTCTTGTTTGGTTTTCATCTTCTTGCTCCAGTGCTCCAGGCAAGTGCTGATCATCTACCATTGCTCTAATCCTGACTTTTGAACTAAGGATCTCAGGGGTCTACAGGCTTGGAGTCAAATATTTGCCTATTTTGAGTTTACAGCTGAAAAGCAAGGTGACTTTTCTATCAGCATTCCCTGTTGCTTCAGTGCTGCCTTGAAGCTGGCAGAATAGGGTTAATCTTGAATAACTGAACTAAGTTAAACATTACCTTACTGTCCCTGCTTAGACTTCACACTGGAGGAATCTATTTTGAATTAGCTATTTTGAAGTCAATCTTTTCATCTCTAAGTGAGACCACGTATATATTCTAGTTACATCCTTCACTTAAGACTTGGAAGTATTTTGAACGCAATGTCCACCCTCTGTTTGCCATGCAAGGTGGGGGTTGCATGTTGCCATTTCAGCCCCAGTGTTGGGGTGAATTATACTGCCGCCCATCTCCAGACACATAACATTTTATTTTTTGCCTTTTCCTGTTTTGATGACTTTGCAGAAAGTTTCTTTCAATTCACACATTACGTGCAAGGACTGAATTGCATCACCCAAGCCACACTGGCACGTTTCTGTTTCCTTGGTAAGATACATTACCCAGAAACTGCTCTGTGACTCGTACAAGGGTTAGGAGAGCTGAGGGGGCAGTTTATGTTCTAGGACTAGTTATGAGGACCGTCTAAGGACTAACTTTGAGGGCCGTCTTAAGCTGAGGAGTTCAGAGTCACCAGGCAAATGGGCCAGCTAAGCTCAAACATTCAGGCTCCTGCCAAATGCTGCCGTGAGTCTTTTTTAGGGTGAGGCTCCTGATTTCTGGCACATAGACTTCTCCACCACCTTCTGACTATCTGACCAGAATCAAGACCACATAAATCCATAGTATTATCCTAGAAACTCACCAGGAAGTTGAGGTTCACCTTGGCTTTTGGAATGTGAATCCAAGCTATTCAACACTGGTCTTGGTGTCAGCTGCGTCACAGATTAGTGTGATAACTGACACTGATCTATTTATCTCTCCTTCTATCACTGATTGCTCATGTAGATTTACTTGAGCTGCAATATTGGTTTGAATTGCCCCTTCTGTTTTTGCAATTGCTCATCTGGCAGCAGCTGCTGACGGCAGCAACTTTGCTTTGAGTTAGCAAAGTGTGCCCAGAGCCACATAGCTCAGCACTGTTCTCCATCAGTCATTTCCACCTGAGAGCTGCTGCATTACTGACCTGGGAGCCTTCCATGGTATGGTGTGATGTGGGGATAAACATTTTGCTCAGAGTCCTCACCACTGGAAGACACTCCACTTGGCAAGGTAAATTATAAATGCCATGTGGTTGGTGCATGAGTTCTTATCCAGAACTACCCCAAGGTCCCTTCTGTGCATAAGATCACATCTTTGAATCTTTGGGTGCCAGGGTCTGAGAGCCCAACCGTTACCCGTAAAGCACTTGACACTAGTGACAGGGTATGATAAGTGTCTGCTGGTAACCAGTGATCCTTTCCATAGGTTTTTATGGAGAGATATGGTCCCTCATTCCACCAGTGAAGATGTGGACCCATGGCATAGCCTATTCAGAAACCCACAATAATCCTTTCCTTCCTGAATATCACTTCCCATCAACGGTGTTTGGAGCTCACTAGGCAATCTGAAGGTGTCTGGCTGTATGCCAGTCAAGAACATTGAACAAAACACTAAGTTTCCCTACAGTTAGAGCACCACTATATGTGCTGTATGAACACTGTATGAGTATCTGACCTCACTTTTTTATTGGAGAGGGCCAGAAAACGCTAGAGCATGTTCTAGAGACAGATGTAGTAAGCGGATAGATAAGGCAGGGAAACGGGCTGACTTAATTGCTGATTGACATGCTCTGGGCCACACACAGGCTTAAGCTACTTAACCTTAAGCAACTTAACTTGGTCTGTGGAAGCTCTTCCACATTTGATCCAGAAGCAAAGGTGTCCTCCATGCTCTTCCTAAGCTCGGGGGCCCTTTGCAATGCCTGCACTTGAGCAGTTTCAGGCTGTGAGGCTTGCTGAGCAGCAGAAGTGTTGTAGTTTATGACTCATGGTTGCTACTACTCAGAGGTTTCTGTTCTTTTCTCCACCTTCAACCTCAACTATGTAAGGTTTAACGGGTGTGACTTCCAGTGTATTGATATCCCAGTATTGCATTCCAGGGAACTGTTCTACCACCTGTTCAGGAAAAGGACAACTTAATGACTCCTGACCTAGGGTACATTCTTTAATGTGGTAGGAAGGCTGCCTCACTTGCGTTTCTTGCCTTTTGTGGCCACAGGCAGTTCAGGTTCATGCTTCTCGATCTGTTATGTGATATCTTTACCCTTCCAGAAGGACTTGGGTATAGTCACCTCTTGCCTAGGTCTTCTATTGCTTTGTCTTTATCATTGCTTTGGGAGGAGAAAGGAGAAAGAAGGGTGCAAATGGTTCCATCTCTAACTGTTCCATTATGTAGTAGCTAATAGCATGAAAAAGTCCAATAGATTTATGTGTCTGGCTGAATGACAAAGTTTTTTGCTTGGTGCATTTATCTTTTCAGTTCTTCTCTAGTGCCTCAATACTAATTATTTTGGGATTCCTAATAGAGTTGAGGGAAAGTGGATTTTCTCTTAACTGAACAAGTTCTATCTGGCTACCATTTTACCCATAGTTCAGCTGATACCCAAATTTGGTGACTTCGTGTATTTTAAGGACTTGATCAAAACATATTCTCCAGTCAAAGATTTTCTTCCTTAATGGGATTTGAACCTTTGGTTACAGATTCTAATAGGTTGTTTGTTTAAACTTCCAGCTTCCCTATTCCCTTTCTTGTCTCTCCATTGAAAGTAGTTCTGCTGATGACCACTTGTCTTTGCTAGGAAGATGATGAAAATTTTTTACTGTTAAATTTGACTGTTATCTTCCTCATGCTCTCTTTTTTTCAGGCTGGAGTGTCATAGTTCCATTTCAGCAGGAGAAGACATTGTGATTTTCCCCAGTGCTCACACTGCCTCCGTGCCTCACAGGTTTGATGTCAGGAGGCTGTTGACTGTCTTTGCAGATCCTGACCCTTTCAGAAGTGTCTGAGGGTGTTTCTTTCCACTGCTGAAAAACAGCGGCTCTGTGCTGCCAGAGCAAAGCATGCCTGGACCTGCTACGAAATTGGTAGATCAGAGCCACCTAAAAATCTCTGAGCACAATCTTCTGGCAGCTAGATGATTCTGGTGGCAGCATTGGGGAAAATCTCAATCCAGACATTTGCTACACAGCTACTTGGAATTCAGTTCATGGCTTTACCAAAAGAAAGTACTGCATTTTTGAAGCTCTAAGATCTGTTGCTATAATAGAAGTCTTCGTTGGCCACAGCTTATGTGAAAGGGTCATCTGGCAGCCGTTGAGGGAGACACAGCTTAGAGTCACTTGTGGTTAATGTACATAAGGATTAGTTCAATGAAAGATTTTAATGGGAAATCTTTGACATACAATCTCCATGTGCTTTCATCTTCAGCCAGCTTTTCATGTGTTCCTCTGAGAGAGATATGGTCTTGTAGTTGAAATACCTAATAATAATAATAGTAATAATAATAATAATAATTCAGCTGAAATAGAATCATAGAATATTTCAAAATTTTAAGTGGCTCAGGAGGTCTTTAGCCCAACCTACTGCTTACAACAGAGTCACCTGTGAGGTCAGACCAGGTTGCCAGGGTTTAATCCAGCTAGGTCCTGAAAACCTCCAAAAATAGAGACTGCACAACCTCTCTGGCACCTACTGCCTCTCCCTGACTATCCTCATGGGGAAAAGTTTCTCTTTGTATCTAGGGTGACCCTTTCCTATTTCAGCGTTTACCTGTTGCCTCGCATCTTCATTGTGAAGAGCCTGGCTGTGTCTTCTGGATAACCTCGTAGGCAGTGGCAGGTTGCTCTTCTGGGACCCTGAAGCCATCTCTGCTCCAGTCAGGTCAAGTGTTTCAGCCCTTGGCCTTCTCAGTAGCTCTACGTTGAACTTGCTTCAGTTTATTAATCTCTTCCTTTTTTTTTTTTTTTTTTTGTACTGGGAGCCCAAAACTGGGCCAGGTATTATAGGTGCAGTTTAATGACTCAGTAAAGAGGGATAATCACTTCCCTTGATCTACTGGCTCTGTTCCTGTTAATAAAACAGAGCATGATGTTGGCCCTGTTTTGCTGACTGGGCAAATTGCTGGCTCATGTTCAGCTTGCTGTCCACAAAAACCTGAGTTTATGGAGTCCTCAGCCTGTTTCACTGCAAGTTCTTCCTTCCCAGCTGCAGGACTTTCCATTTGTCCCTGTTAAATTTCATAAGGTTCCAATTGCCCCTTCCTCTAGCTGTCTAAGTCCTTCTGGATGTCTCAGACCTTCCTGCCCTAGGGATACCACCTAGTTGTCTCCCCTAATTTGGTATCTCACAGACTTTCTGAGCAAGCCGTGTTGAACAGGTTTCAGAAGAGACGCCTGCAGTATTCCATTTTTATTGGCCTGCAGGTAATAAATGTCCCATTAATGCCCTCTGAGATTGATTGTCCAACCAGCTATTTAATTTATCTAGTTGTCCAAGCATCGGACCTAACTTTGATACAAGAATATGGTGGGAGATGTGTCAAATGCCATATTAACATCAAGATAAATGACATCTACTGGTTTCTCCTTGTTCCCAAATCCAGTAGTTTTTGTCACAGATGGCAGTCACATTGGTCAGACACCATTTACCCTGAATAGGAACAGGGTGACTGTTCCCGGTCACTTCTTCTTCCTGTGCCCAGAAACATGTTCCAAGGGGACTCCATGATTATCCCAGGAACTGAAGAGAGGTTGATCAGGCTGTGGTTTCTTGGGCTGTTCTTTTGGCCCTTTTTGAGGCTGGGTGCAGCATTTGCCTTCCTCCAGTCACTTGGCAATCTCCACAATCTGCATGAAGAGCCTTGCAAGGACATCAGCCATTTATCTCATATGCTACGATGCAATTTGTTTGGTTCCATGGAGTTGTAGGGGTAAAGTTCTTGCAAATAATCCCCCACTGAATCCTCATTTACTCCATCTCTAAGCACAGAGGCTTGAGAGATCATGTTGGTGAATACTAAGGCAAAGAAAGCAATGAATAACTGCTTTTTCCAGGCCTGCTGCCACTAAATCAACCACTCATTTCACTCCTGGGCCAACATTTTCCTCATTCAGCCTTTTATTACTAAGGAAGCAGTAGCAGTTGTTTTTGTTGCCCTTGCTGCCTCTGGCAAGTCTCAACTGGAGTCGAGCTTTGGCTTTCCCAACACCATCCCTACGTGCCCAGGCAGTGATTTCAGATTTCTCCGTTGTAGCCTGACCCTGCTTCCACCTTCTGAATTCTGTCTTTTTGCAGTGGAGTTTAGCCAAGCCAGTCTTGGCCCCCATGGCCTTGGGCCTTACCTCAAAAGCCATGCCACTCTTGATGTACTGAAGGTCAGTAGATAAAGAATAACAGAAATGCTTCAACTTAATATGACATGTACCAAGCAGGTGGATAGGAGAGCTAGGAGAATTCTTTCAGTTGGGAGAGAGAAGCTTTCTGGTCTCAAGTTAAAAATCACAAATATACCTTATTATGTACTGCACCCCTTACTTAGTATTGCCTCCTGGTCTTTTGCATGTATGGCTTTTGCAGTGAAGATGTGCTCTAAATTTTTTTCCGTGAACTTTCGTGGAAAAGCTGCAGACTTTTCCTTGATGGCATTTAGTAATCCTAAGCATAAGAGCACATTTCCTGTCCCTCCAGTCGTACGTCCCTGCAGAAGGCAGGGATCCTGTCAGAAAAAAATGGCAGATATATCATTATATATTGAAAGGTTGCACAGGGGAAGGTAAACTCATGTTGTGAAGGATTTTCCTACTTTGAAAGTCTTTGACTTCACAGCTTAATAGTGATTTTTAACTGATGCAACTGATGTTTGCATGGATAGGAGTGTGTGTGAACACTTAATACTGAAAGCCTTTTTTTTGTTTGTCTCTGATTTAAGGCATTGCTTAAGCACAGAGAGTGTTACTTGAAGTAGGAATCTCTTTTCACGTGTAATGTTTCCCTTCCATTCTTAGGTATTTCAAATTACTGTGAAAGGTACCGCGACGGCATGAAACTGGTTCTGAACACTTTCGGACCGGTACCAGAATATTCAGGTGAAGTGGAGCAGAAAGTCAACCAGGTAAATATACAGGGCATAAATGCAATGAGCCAGAACCATTGGATTTACTCCTAGAGGCAGCTGCGATTGGTATTTAGTATGTGAATGTGTACCTCGGGTGAAAAGATCAGTATAGAATGGGTTTATATTAGTACGTACTTTTTAAAGCTCTTTAAAATACATTGAGAGAATGTGATACAGGATGTGAGTAGCATTATCAGCCAGAGAAATGGGCTGCTAACAACTACAGGGTATTGACATGAACCCCCCAACTTCTGCTGTCTCTTACACTTTTATCCTATATCCTTATCCTCGGCCACAATATGCACAGCTACAAGTTCCCTTTCCTACACCAAAACTCTCCTCCCCATGTTCTTTTTCTCATTCTTATTGCGTAAGCCCCATAACCTTTTTTCTTCTGGATGGGCTAGCTGGACAAGTAAGTTTATATATGGATGATATGATATTCTGTCTTTAAACAATCCATATTTTGTGCTGTTGATGAACTGTGGTAGCTAATATAGTTGCATCTTTCTGTTTTCAAAAGTCACTTAGAAGTTATATCCCAATGATATGTTCCTTTCTTGTATTTTTTTTTCTTCCAATGCTGCTTCTGAATAGAGCCTAGAGCTCTGACTGTTGGGCTGTTTATACATCATGCATAGATTTTTAAAGTATTTTGTTCTTATTTTTCTGTTCTTACAAACTAAAATCCTAGTCTGTACAGCATGCAAGGACATGCTTAACATTCATCATGCAAGAAGTCCAGTAAGATTACTTGCGTGCTTAAAAGCAAGACATGTTTTAAATGCAATGCTAGATTGTAACCTCATTTGTTAATAGTTTTTTTTTCTAAGCCCACAGTTAGTTTATAGTCATGATATAGGCTTTTTGAGGCATCTTTAGGAATTAGTTAAAGTATTGCCATTTCCTAACTCTGCCGTTTCATAGTTCATCTTTTTTTTAGGCTTCTCCAAAGAACATGTGCATGTATGAAATTGTTCCTTCTTAGCTGTTACAAAATGATTCTGTGTATGGATGCATTCACACGTTAATTAGGATTAGAGCACATGTTTAGCCACATAAAAGGCCATGTCACCTCCTTGCCTCTGTTACTGTCAAAATGGTAGAGAGTGGCTGCTGCTTTGGCTGTTTGCTTTCTCTTTGAGAAGAGGCTGATGCTTTGGTGTTTCTGTGAGGACTTTCATTGCTGCATTCAGGCCAACCTTCAACTGAGAAGTTTCTTCAGCAGGAAAACAATCTTGGTAAGAAACTTCCTACTCAGAACAAGAGTTTTAATCACCTTAAAATTTTTCTGTTTCAGGCAATGTCGGAAAAAATCCCAGTGGTTCCAAAACACCTGGATAGCAGGAGGGAATGGAGAGATGAATGTCTTGCTCGTCTTGCCAAATTGAAAATACAAATGAAATCTGACTGAGGTGCCCCTTGTCTACCAGGAAAGACCAAATGAAGAACAAACCTTCATAAGAAGCAGGGATTTCTGGTCAGGCAGAAGAGGTGCAGGCAATGATAAGCACAAAGGTAGAGACCAGTGAAACATTCGGTCCAAATTTGTCATGATATAATTCATGAATAACTGGAAAAAATATTTAAAAGTTCAGTTAAAATTTTATCAAATTATTATATACATGCGTTATATATGTGAGCATTTAGTAGCTTTAGCTATGCTAATAATGTGCAATATTGGAACTCAATCATGTTTTAAATAAGGTGTTTTAAAATTTGTTCAGAAATTCAGAGCTTGAACACTATTTGCTTATGCAGGGATCTGATAGGCAAACATCAGCTGGAAGAAAAAAGCCCTCAGCAGCCAAACAGTGTGGCAGTGGGGTTAATTTGTAACGTATTGGCTGTAGGTAGGAGGAGGTTGCATTGAACAAAGAGCAGATTCACTGACCATTCTCCCAGTTAAGTGAGAACTCTGCAGCAATAAGGGTCACTTCAACTTTGCTCTGTAACTATTTCACAATGTAGAGGAAAGAATTCCTTTCCTTCCCTATGGCACTTACGTACCTATGTGATGAGTTAAATGTGAGTGAATAGAACAGAGCAGACTTCCTTATCCCCTACCCCTGACTCTGCAAAACTCATCACAGACCTACTCAGCTTTACAGACATGCACTTGATACCCCATGACTTAATCTCGACTTAAGTCACATGTTTGATGCCATTGATAGGCATCGCTGTGTAACTGTGTGTCCCATTCTAGAAGTTTTCTATGACAAATGAGATGTTTTGGTGTATCAGCTTGGGAGACACCTTCCAAGCTACATGACAAGCTCCTGAGTGGTCCTGGGAAGCTAATTCCCTGCTCTGTTGCCTTGTCTATCCCTTATCTGGATCAAGGGCTGTGTCTGCAGGACTCAGCTGCAGGGAATTTAATAGCTGTGGCTGACGGGTTCCTCTTTAACCACCTCTTTGCTTCCCTATGCAGGGAAATGTCCACAATTTAGGCTTTACTGCTGCCCCTTTCTACATGAGGCACAACGTCTGTTGAAGTACAGAGTTTCTACGTGGTCATAGTGGTATCTCTTGTTGCTGCAGTGGCTTCAGGCTACAGCAGACAAAGTTTTGCTATGAGTTTACATACTATATAACGTAGTTGAACCTTGATTTAAGCTAGAACCTTTGAGCACTGTTGTAATACAAACAATAACTTGGCAACACAACACTGCATCCCCATCACCTGAGTTAACCATACTTGAATTTGTACTAGCTGGTCAAGTATCTTCACGCACGGCACAGATTCAGAATTGTTAAACTGACTTCTTAATGTCTAGCTCAGGAATTTTAACTCTTGTTCTTAATGGAGACGGCGGGTGCATAAACAAGTTACTGCCCATTAATTAGTTACCAAGCTGTGAGCTGAGCAGCAGATAAACTGTGTGGCCTGATGTAGATGTTGGGGCAAAAACATAGTGTCTCCATATGTAAAACGTGGGATAGGATGCGTAGCGCAGAGGTCTACGCCTGAACAGATGGTCCTATGCCCCCTTTATACTGAGTGGAGAAAGAAAAGTGTGTAAACGCAATTGTTTTATCCCAGTCTAAACCTAAAATGGTCAGGTGAATCATCACACCCTGGAAACACCACTGTTCTGTTCCCTGGAATGGGAACAACAGTGACCTGCCTGCATTGGGACATCTGAAGTTGGGGAGGTCACTGCCCACTCTCGGTGCCTTATTAAGCAGCAGCAAATTAATGATGATGATGATGATTTCTTCTTTTTAGGTATGTCTTTGTATTTTTGACAATTCGATAAAAGGTTCCGATTATTTTTAAGATGAGAACTGTTTTGTGGTGAGCATGGGACATTGTCATAACTAATTGTCTTGCCTTGCTTCTGTTTATTTTGAGGTATTTTAAAATGTAATCACGTCATTCGATATTTGTCTTCATTTGTATTATTTGCTTATGAATAAAAAAAAAATGTTTTGAGAATGGCATTAACTTCTTCCATGGTCCTGTGTGATGCTGTAGTGGCAGCACTCAAAATCACAGAATCCCAGGAGGGCTGAGGCTGGAAGGGACCTCTAGAGATCACCCAGTGCAACCCCCTGCTCCAGCAGGGACACCCAGAGCACGGGGCACAGGGTGGCAGCCAGGCGG
>VZSG01000108.1:540434-550978 GCA_013398315.1 Nothoprocta pentlandii
AGGTTTGGCCTCACCAGAGCTTAGCAGAGGGGCAGGATCCCCTCCCTTGACCTGCTGGCAACATCCTCCTGATGCAGCCAGGATACCACTGGCCTTCTTGGCCACGAGGGCACTGCTGCCTCGTGGGTAACTTGAGGTTATCTTGAGCACTACATGTACCTCTTGAGAAACAAATGCCTTGGTAGAGTAAGTGTGGAAGTCTGTGGGAGTAAATAGACAAGAATTAGCGTGTCTTCTTGTATAGTTTGTACATTGGTGGCAAGTGGGATGAGAAACTTGACAGGTGACATATTCTAGATGACATTTGCTTAGGATTCGTCAGAGCTGAGCCTGCTCTAATGTACAAATCCTGATCCTGTTCAATTCATTGGTTTAATTATCTTCTTCAAACTCATGTTACTGCTTAAACTCGTCTTTTTCACACAAATACAATAGATGTTTTGTGGTAGATTGCACCTCATGTGTTAGGTCTTTCCCAATTAACAGCAGCAGTCCCGTAAAACTGCAGAATTATCCCAGCTGCAGGCAAACATCTATATTGCTTCTTTATTAGTAGAGCAGCAAGGTGAATGTTCAAGTAACTATCTGGTAATAAAGCTATGAGGGACGGGATTAAAAAAAGAGTGTTTTTTTTTATGAAATTGCTTATGTTTTAAGCCTGTATTATTTTTTAATTGGGTTACAGCTATAAAACTTTCTTGTAGTGTATTTTTTCTGTGCTTTGCTGATTTTATTGCTTTCCTTATTATGTATATTTTGCTATTAGTTACTGTTTCTAAATAGAAGGAAAGTACTATATGTTCGTATCAAAGACTTGGACTTAATGCTATTAGAAAACTATAACACTTACTTTGTTAAATATAAGGCAGAAAGGAAAGATGCAGGAAAACCCTGAGGTGTTTCTTGAAGAAAGTCCAATATAGCTGTTTCCCAAGTTTTAGGAATATTGGAGGTACCTGAAGTACCTCCTTGCAAAGCAGGAGTGTGGGCTTACCTTCCAGGTCTGTGCTTGTTCTTCTGTTTAGTCGTCGTAATAGCTTGAAGTTAATTTGGGAGTATTTTGTGATTGCCACATTACCTGCTTGGAGTGTTTTTAAGAAATGGTGTTACCCTCTTTGCACTGTCCTTTAAGCTTAAGTTTTGGTGAACGCTATAAAACAGAAAAAAAAAAAAAAGATTTTGGCTCAAATGCTGCAAATACAAGTTTCAGCTTTCAAAAGGAAGCTGTGATCTGCCACAAGTGCATAGGACATAAGGAAGTTCAGGTTAGACATAAGTAAGAATTCCTACATGGAAAGAGGGCATGGAAAGCACTGGAACAGGCTGCCAGGGAAGCGGTGGAGTGACTGTCCCTGGCCGTGCTCAAGAAACGTGTGGATGAGGCGCCTGGGACGTGGTTTAGCAGCCGTGGTGGGCATGGGCGTGCGGCTGCGCTCCGTGATCTGGAAGGTCTTCCCCAGCCATAAAGATTCTGTAGTTCTGTGACAGGAGCCAGGTGGATTTAAACCTAGGAATTGTCCTAAGCGACAGCAGGAAAAGCAAACGACCTCTTGCTTTCAGCAGTGTAGCAGGGCCTAGGAGCGTATCTCCTAAGTTAGTTCAGGTTTAGTTAGGCTATCAAATGTAAACACCTCTGCTTGCTCTGGCTGCCCGCTCGTCTCGTGTTTCCCCAAGATGCAGCTCACAGACAAGGTGCCACCAACTGCACTGCTGGGTGCACCGGGGCTGTGAACTGTGTGTGTGTGTGTGTGTGTGTGTGTGTGTGTGTGTGTGTGTGTGTGTGTGTGTGTGAGCCACACGGACACGCTGCTACAGGCGCACACGCGGCTACAGGCTGGGTAGAGCGAGTGGGAGACCTTGGTGGGGAAAAGGTAAATTGACCTCAGGGGAGGTTTGTGTTTGGCTTGATAAGGCGTCATATCAAGCTAATGGCTGAACATATATTTCTGCTTTCCTCAGTAATTTAAAGAAAAAACAGAAGGGAATGCCTCCCATCAATGTGTTATTTACATTTATTTAAGTAGAGACATAACCTCATAGTATGGCACTTAAAGAGAGTTACCACTTGACTGACATTTCTTGCAACTCATTTTGTTTTCTGGTAGAACTTTCTTTGACCCTCGTTTTTCCTTTTATTGTGCAGCTTTAATGTGGAGGCGTCACCTGACAATCTACTACAATCAAATATTAATAGCCAGAACTATTCAGACCTCTCTTATCTCTTTTATAAGATAAAAGAATTATAAGATAAAAGAAAAGGCTTTTTATAAGATAAAAGAAGACCTCCTTCTCTGGAGGTCTTCCCAACCCGCCTGGCTGCCACCCTGTGCCCCGTGCTCTGGGTGTCCCTGCTGGAGCAGGGGATTGCACTGGGTGATCCCTAGAGGTCCCTTCCAACCTCAACCAGTCTGTCATTCTGTGATAAACTGAAGGTCAAAAGAGAAATAACATTTAA
This sequence comes from Nothoprocta pentlandii, assembly GCA_013398315.1. Lineage (NCBI taxonomy): Eukaryota > Metazoa > Chordata > Aves > Tinamiformes > Tinamidae > Nothoprocta > Nothoprocta pentlandii. Next base: position 542,890 of record VZSG01000108.1, read on the forward strand.
ACAGCAAATACCGTTGTACCAACAGTTTCATAAGACTTGGAGAATAGGTGCTAGTGTCCTGCCTCGGAGCTTATGTGAGACAAAGCAGAGCAGCCTTGGCTGTTTGACCCCAGCACTGGCGGCGAAGCTGCGGTTTGCGCGTGCCCAGGGGCTGTTGTGAAAGGCTCTGCGGCCGCAGAAGAAGCCGTGGCCAAATGCAGCTGCTTTGTGTGCAGCTCATGCAGACGTGGTTCCGTGTCCAGCTACTGGAGCAGAGCAGATCTGAAGGAGAGCGCTCAGTAAGCGCCCTGCTCCCACACAGTTCAGTGACTGCCTTGACATACAGAATCACAGGAGGAATTGGAAGGAACCTTGGAAAGGAACCTTGGAACCTTCCAATTCCTTCCAAAAGGAGTTGGAGGGGACCTCTAGAGACCATCCAGTCCCACCCCCTGCTCCAGCAGGGACACCCAGAGCATGGGGCACAGGGTGGCAGCCAGGCGGCTTTGGAAGATCTCCAGAGAAGGAGACTCCACAGCCTCCCTGGGCAGCCTCTTCCAGGGCTCTGTCACCCTCACAGGAAAGAAGCTCTTCCTCACCTGGAGATGGAACTGCCTGTGTTGCAACTTGTACCCATTGCCCCTTGTCCTGCCACTGGCCACCACTGAGAAGAGCTTGGCCCCTTTCTCCTACTTTCTCCCTTCAGGTACTTAAACATATTGATCAGATCTCCTCTCAATCTTCTCTTCCCCAGGCTAAACAAGCCCAGCTCACTCAGTCTCTCCTCATGCGAAAGATGCTCCAGTCCCTTAATCCTCTTTGTCGCTCTCCGCTGGACCCTCTCTAGAAGCTCCGTGTCCCTCTTGTCCTGGGGAGCCCAGAACTGCACCAATACTCCAGGGGCGGCCTCACCAGAGCTGAGTAAATAGCTAAACCTGGTTAGTCTTCTAGGTTGTTGCAAAAACATATATTAACATATTAACATATAATCAAAGAAAGGCTCCCTAGGGTGGCAAACCCCTCAGGATATCTCCTTCTCAGATCCATATGGGCACAGATGAGAAAACATTTGGATGACAGAGGTTCCAGGGAGACTCCACTCCGCAGTGATGACTGACAGGTCCCACTCGGGGTTTGTGCTGGGAAGCAGGAATCAATGGCAGACTTATTGGCAGGACTTCACCACAAAAAGCAGTCCTGGACTTGACTTTCCACAGTCTGATGCACCTTCCATGGGAATTATCCTTAACCAAGCATTAAAATGAAGGAACACCTGGAAAAATTGGCACTTAATGTGCATGAGATCGCTTGTCACTTCTTGAACCTGAGCATAAAATGGAGATACCAATACCTGTCTTTGTAGGGTTCACTCAGATACTTACCCCAAACAATACAGGTTGTTCTTTTTAACTTTAGTCTATCTCCAGATGGCTATTCCCGTATTAATGCAGTGCCCGAGGCCTCTGTAAGGATCCAACACCTCTGTGGTGGCGCAGCCAGAGAAGACACTTTCAAGCAGATGACACTAACGAGCCTCTGTAATTTGAAGTCGTGTGAAAACCTTCCTCTGTGTTTTGGATGTGTTTAAACTTTATCATTGGGTCTGGCACTATTTTTTCCAATAATGTAACAGTGCATACTTTCCATATGAGGCCATTATTCTTGCTCACGATCTGTTTTAAACAGCTATTGCATTTAAGTAATACAAGGGTAACGTTTCTGGCTGCCCAGGGAGGCAGTGACAAGGCTGGGAAATCCTCGCTGTCGATCTGATGTTACTCAATGGAGGAGCTTGTCATTTAACTTGGGCTTCATGCCTTGATATACCTGGTTCTTCTGGGGAAAAATATAATTTTATTTTTCAGCTTGCCTAATAGTTGCTTATATGGACTGAAACTGTCATTCCCAGTGGAAATGCTTTACTGTTCCATTGGACTTTGCTGAGGGAGCTACCTCAGTGCAAACCTTGGGAATTTTCATGCAGCACGGAGGAGTTTATAGGGTGCGAGTTCTTGTTACCTGCAGCAGCAGGCTGTGTATGGCAAAGTTACTGTGCAGTTTTAATCCCAACCACCTTGTTGTGCATCTTTAATTTTCTCTTTTAGTTCTGCTTTAAAACCTGTTTTAAAGGTTTTAAAGCAGAGGTTTTAGTTCTGCTTTAAAACCCGTTGTGGTTCAGACTGTCAGTTGAATAGTTAGAGGTAGGATAGAGCATTTTGGTGCAATTAAAAACAAATTACTGGCTTCACAGATAAGACAAAGCAGACGGAGAAGTGCAGAGCCTCTCGCAGACAGAACACCTTAAGATCACACACACAAAAAACCTTCCCTCCGTTTGCCCCGTGGTGCCATTTCAAACCCATGGGGTAATGGAAACATGTAATTGTGCCACGGCAAACGTATGGAGTAGTGGAAACGTAGTTGTGTAATGCTGCAATTTAGCTGAATGGGCAGTGCCTCTGCACAACCCAGATCAGACAGAAGTTGATTGAGCAGCACAGAGCAGCCTTGTCTAATTTTGTCAACCAGAAATGGCTTACTTGCTTTGTTTTTCCCTTCTTTAGGAAGAAAACTATATTACAAATATTATCTCCCTCCCCCCACATTCAAAGTCTATATCAGTGTGATTATATATATTTAATCAATTTTTAAAGTCTGAGTATAGCTACAATTGCTGTAGTGGCAGCATCATACTTCCCTAGCCCATCATTCACAAACCAGAAGCTATTAATAATAAGTATGTGACAGCTGGAGGAAAAATACATAAGACCTAGCAAATACATATTATATATGTATTATAATGCATAAATATTGCTATGAAACTGGATATTATTTTTATCACTAAAAATTTCATCATGTAAAAAAATGAGTTTTAACTTCCTGTTATTTTAATCTTCTAATCTTTAAAAATTTTAAAACTCAAATTTCCATTTGATCATTTTATTCTAAAGAAAACTGTTATATGAAGATCAATGAACAATATTTAATCTACAATAAAAGTGAGGTACTTGCTAGTGTTTGTCTTAGTGTTGCCTTGCTGTGTTCTGTGAGCAGTGGGTTTGCAAACAGCTTCTGTTTTCTTACAGAGAGTAGAGCTGAGCCCGGATAGCCCTACCTGGCAGCTCATCCCATTTGCCCTAGCAGGGCTGCTGTGGCAAGCCATTAAGACAGGGGTTGCTGAGTATATGTTGAGATCATGACTCATGTCCATTCTGCCTACGTGGACGAAAAAAAGTGGCATTTGCAACTCCTGTAACCTGCCAGTTGCTGAATGCCAATACCAGGATTTTCCGCTGCTGCCCAGGTACAGTTCTTCTGGAGGCAATGTGCTGGAGTACGGCATGTTGTGCCATGCATCCCTGTCCACAATCCTATCTTTTTTTTCAGTTTCTTTGGCCTCACGGGTCTCTGTGAGGATCCTGCCTGACTTGCTGCAGTGTTTCTGTAGCAAAAGGGTTCGGGTTGTAATACCTTAATAGGCCAATCTACCCAGTGAGCTCCTGGGAACCCTTGTCACAGCTTGTTGCATAGCTAGAAACAGGCACTAGTAGCTCATCCTGAGCTCATCCTCAGCCTCTTGTCTTCCAGCCAAGAAGCCTGGACTGTAGAATCAAAACTTTCCTTCCAAGATACATTCACCTGCAAAACCTAAGTGAGCTGATCACTTTCTTTTACATTCTTAGCGCTTCTACTTCTTCCCATATCTCTTCTTTCATGCTCTGCATCATGACTATCTTTCTATTCTTCATGTAATTTGACAGATTAGCTACAAAAGTCTTTTTTTTTTTTCCCCAAGTGCACCTTTCTCATCCTGCAGAGTTGGGGCGATTCCTGTGTGGGTTTTTCTTTTTCTTTCTTTCTTACTTTTTTTTTCCCCTCGCACTCCACAGACAGGGTTCAGCTGCAGACTTCAGGCCATCTGCACAATGTTTAATCTTGGTTGATGTCTCTAGGGTCTTGTTTTGATCTTTCCCCAGCAGCACTTACTACAGTTCACTGTGAACTAGATGCTCATTGACAGCAACTTTTCTGACTCAGGTTCCTCCTGCTAAGGCTCTATGCGTGTTGCTAGTGGTGAAGAAGCAATAGAGTCTTCTCTCTTAATCCTCTCTGGTGAAAATGTTTGGCTTCTCTGATTTAATCTCATGATATGTTCCAAGATTAAGCTGCTCCCTGGTTTATGGCTGACTCAATATTCTTCTGTCGACTAGATGGCTGCTTAGATAATTGGTGAATGTCTTTGTCAGCCTTAAATCAAAGTTATTGGCAGAAGACCTTTGTATACCACAAGTATTCTTGTATTTGGAGTCAAAGGCACAGGGCTGTACAAGTAGGACCCCGGTAGCGTGGGTGGCTACCACATTACCTCGATGGGTTAAATATTATTCCAGTTCCCCATTGCCAAGCTTATTCTCTGCTCTTGTTCCTTTAGTTCTGGTAAAAATAACTTGTAAGCACTTTTAATTTTTTTTCCTACCATATATTTGATGACATTTTTATGACCACGCTCTGCCTCATGATGCTGTCTTAGCTGTTGCATAATCACCGAGTTTTGTGTCAATGCTGCTCTCATTTTTCTTGTTCTCCTCCTGGGCTTCTGCCGGCTCCACATCCAGAAGCCCTCCCTTCCTTTCCTTGATTCACACAGTCTGCACTTCAGAACATAGGAAATGCCCTGTCGGATCAGAGCAGTGGCCCATCTGTTAGAGTCTGCCAGACAGTGGCAGGGGAAGATGCCATCTAAGGAGAGCACATGAGCCTTGTCACTTCTGTGGTTCAGCCCCATCATACATGGATGGGAGAAGCCACTAGTACATCCCTGTTTATACCCTTTAGTATCTGGTTCTGAATTTGTTGCCCCTGAACTTGATTCATCCCTGTTTGAACCTGCTGATGGTCCAAACACCCCCTCAACTTCCCGTGGCAACAAATCCCTGGAAGTTCACAGCCCTCTGTGAAGACAAACTTTCCCTGTTTTAAACTGACCTCCTGTTACTTGCAGTAAGTGACCCTTATTCCCCAAATGCTGTAATATTAGAATTAGCAGTTCTGCATTCATATTTTTTTTCCTAACATCATCCTTTTGCTAAATGTAACCATATCCCTCTTCAGTCTTCTCTCCAAACTGAAGTCCTGGCCTTTCTAGCCTCATAGGGCAGCTCCTCCCTCCCATAGATAAAGTTAGTTGCTTTCTCCTAACTTCACTATATCCTCCTTGAGATGCAGAAACCAGCACTGGAGATGGTGTGTACGGTGGAGGCACAACCACAGCAGCAGAGAGCAGCACAACTGCTGCTCTCTTTTGTCACACTTGAACTTACTGTGGTATTTATTGCTACTGCTGCAAATTGTGCCTGAGCCTGAGTTCCTTCCAGCTCTAAACTTAAATACTTTCCCTTGCACCTATGGGACATATTCCTTTTCTTGATTTCCAGGTCTGTTTTGCAAATATAGTCCTTTCAAACATGATCTTTTCACGGAGTCTTTATTCTTTTGCTACTTGAAGTGTGATTTTCCCATGTTTTTGGTATATCCTGTAGTTTCTCCCACTGAAAATCACTTCAGTAATCTCAACAGCAAACTCTGTTCTTCCTTTTTCTTTATATTCCTTTTCTTTTGAAGGAATTAAGAAGTGCTCGTTAAACATTTCCCACTTTTTCAACATATTTCTCCATCCAGAGAAATGGATGGAGAAATTTCTCCAGTTGTCCATATGGGAACAAGCACACTCAACACGAAGTTTTGAGGCGTATTCTCCTTCCTTGGTCACACTTCCCAGATTGCCTGGCCCAGGAAACCACAATAGTTGGGCTAGGAAAGTAGAGTTCCCACAACTAAATTACAAGCTGACTTAATTAAGGCAGATTTATTACAGGGAAATGTTATGACAGTGTAAGGTTTCCACCTTTGGCAATAAACTAACAGCAATAGAGCAGATGCAGCAGGGATAAATAGCATGAATGTAGCCTGGGACAGAGGTGGTCTCTTGCCTCAGCCCATGCCAGCGTTTCACTGCCCAGGAAGATGGACAACGGTCCTGTGTCCCTTGCTGTGTTTCTCTCCCCTTTTATACACAGAGTGCTTTCCTAATAGGCCAATTTATAGGCAGCTCTTGCCTTATAGAGTTCCTGCCCATTTACCCAATCTTTCTCCCTCCTTATTTTTTACTTTATTAATTTTAGTTATTTATTTATTTAAATTCCAGACCTGGTTGGGATTCACTTACAACGTTCCCATTCTCTCGGCTGTCCGCTCACTGTTCAGCTGCACCTTTTGCATTTCCACTCTTTTTTCCCCCTGGTGCAGCTCGTGGCAGAGGCAAGAGCAGATCTGTGCCAGCTGCTCGTCCAAGAGGAACTGGGACTGGAGAGCGCACAAGGAGCTACGGCAGGGCAGCTGAGTGTGACACATCCATGAAAGTTGTTTACCCAAACTACAGCCTTAGCCCTCAGCGTGACAGGTAGGAAAAGCCCAACTGGTGACAGAATTGGGACCCTGTCACCTAAGATAAACATTAGCAGGTTGATCACCTGCTGCTCATACTTCTATATCTCTTCTTCTTATAATGCCCATAATTTTGACTTATTTTATATTCCCACTATTTTATAACTATCTACTTAAGCGTTGTTTCCTTATGTGGGCATGAACACTATCTTCAGATATTTTTATATACTGTTTGGTTCACTCATTATAAAGAAAATACATTTTTAAAGCTTTTAAAAGATAGTACAAAGTTCATCTTAGGTGAAATTATAAGCCTTAGAGACAGCTTGGTTCACAGCTTAGATTATTAAAAAAAAAAAAAAAAAGTCTTCCTAAATATAAGTTAAGCAACAGAACAAGCTATTTAGAGTAGTTGCAGAAGGTCTTTGTGGTCCTTTAGGGAAGGTTAGATACTTATCTCCTGGAGATGAGGCAGATAAAGTTAGCACAAATCAGGAGCCTTTCATCCCTATAAAGATGCAAATTAAAAACAATTAAATAAACAGAATTGCCTAATGTTTACTACTAGCATACACCCAATGATGATGCAGCCAGCAATTAGTTTATTGAACAAAGAGACCATGTGGAAGACCAAGGGAAAGGTGGGGTGACAGTTGATCACAGTGCATTAAAGGCTGGATTTAGTGTACTAGAATTGAAGCAGGTTTCCAAAGAGATCTTTTGAGAATGTTTCAGGTATTTCACAAGCAAAAACAGAAAGAAAACAAAGCAACAGAACACTACAAACCAAAGGACACATATTTGAAGAAGTGACCCAAAATACATTGGTGGTGGAAGTTGAAGAAAGGCATAAGCAAGCATGGTAAAGCCACCCAAACAGCAAAACAAAATTGTTATGGAAAGGTATGAATAAGCCTAGGCTGCTGAGACATCGTCATTGCACAAAGCAGTGAAGAAATCACCAGCACGCACCTCTTTAGAGAGGGGAAGGCACGGAGGAAGTGGGAAGTAGCTGAGATGCAAAAATGTAGTTTGTTACTGGAGTGCTACCTGGTTGACAACAGTAGCTGCAAGGGAGCGTGGAAGGAGCTCTGTGATGGAGGCCTGGACCATATGGTCCATCCTGTTGTGAGCACTCACCTGCTAAATTAATCAAGAAGCTTTGCAGGAAAAGTCAGCGTCAGCACAGAGGCTGGGGCAGAAGAGGGGGCAGAAGAGGGAAATGACTCTAGAGCAGGAAATGGCTGTAAAACTAGTGGGAAAACACCACTGAAAAGTCTACATGACAGATCGCAGAGACTTCTCCCAGTGCTGTAGGGGATGAGGATTACGTGCTCTGGGTGTCCCTGCTGGAGCAGGGGGGTTGGACTAGGTAATCTCTAGAGGTCCCTTCCAACCTCAACCATTCTGTGATTCTGTGATGAGTTCATCAGCTCCTCAAAGCTACACTGGAATCAGTATTGGAAAGAAAAATTGGTTAAAGATGGCATCATCTTTGTAGGAGCATCACATGGGCTTGAGGGCAGCAGCAGGTAAGGAAGAGTGTGTGGCTGCCACTGTCTGGAGATGAGCCAGGAGGCTGGGGGAATGTGCCTCTTCCTTGCTGAAGGGCACGTGTTGCAGGATGCAGTTACCACAGGGACAGCGGTAACACCATGCAGCCACT
>VZSG01000108.1:561826-575519 GCA_013398315.1 Nothoprocta pentlandii
ATAAAATAAAATAAAATAAAATAAAATAAAATAAAATAAAATAAAATAAAATAAAATAAAATAAAATAAAATACACAAAAGGAAAGGCAGTTCTCCAAGAGCTGTGAAGTGCCAGGCTTCCAGTGGAGGTTAAGCTAAGGATGGACAGGAAGGGTAAGGATCTGCGGTTGGCACCATCTTCTCAAGCAGACACATGGCTGAGGCTGCAGCAGAGCTCCACACAGCTCCCTTATCACTGCAGGGGACCCAGCAGAAAGAGCAGGTGTATTTGAATTAGAGACATACGCACCATGGCGCTGCAAGCCCTCCTTTTGACAGCTTGGATTTACTGGCAACTCATTGTCAAGGTCTTTACCTATGGAAAAGGACAAAATGTCGGCACGTAGCAGCAGCGTTGATAAACAACAGGTAAATTCTTTGCTGTGAGGGTGACAGAGCCCTGGAAGAGGCTGCCCAGCGAGGCTGTGGAGTCTCCTTCTCTGGAGATCTTCCCAACCCGCCTGGCTGCCACCCTGTGCCCCGTGCTCTGGGTGTCCCTGCTGGGGCAGGGGGTTGGACTGGGTGATCCCTAGAGGTCCCTTCCAACCCCAGACCTCCTGTGGTTCTGTGAAATGCAGGGTGCACAAGGGCCTGCTCAGGTACTTCATGGATGAGGGCAAATGGTAACGTGCCTGAGTCTCAGGTACTGAACTGGCCACTAGTGCATGAAACAGTTCTCTGAAACCTTTTTCTTGTACCAAAATGCAAATGTGCCCAGTTCTGTGTATAACACGTCCATGGATGTTACCTGTAGACTGAGGCAAGCAGAAGGCTGAGTAAATTAGAGATTCACATTTGAAAAGACTTCAGAATTAAAAGATTTGGTTGCAAGACAAATAGAGCAGGCTGTGAAATAAATGTATGTAATAGGCTACAGCTGAAAAGAGAGGTGATATGTAAAGAATGCCCTGAATTAATCACTTCCTTCTGTAAGAATTTGAGTTTGATGAAAGGCTGCCATTTAGCAATCTAAGCTATTCTTTTTTATTTTTTTTTACAAACACAAACTGTTTCCTGGGGTATTATCTCTATCTAGCTCAGCAAAATAGAGATTAAAACAATACATAATTTAACATCATCTGTAAGTATATGGAAATAGTTGGCTCGGGATGCATTAAGAATTATACTTACAGAATTGACATGATTTAGATCATACAAAGTGGGGCATACTTGGTGTTCAACACTTTCTTATAGAGCAATAATCCTTGTTTAACTTTATGTATCTTATCAAATGTTCATTTGAGCCAAGTTAGGACCCTGGCCAAGAATATTTAACGCTGTGTTTCAGGTGATGAAATGTAGAACATGAAGGGAACTCAAGGGATCATTCAGTTCCACCCTCTGTGCTGAGGCATCCTGCAGCTTTGTCCATGAGCTGTGCCAGGACCTGCCCTTTCCCAGCCTCATGGCCGGAGGCACCCTGATCCAGGGAACTATCCCGGGGCTTTCTATGAGAACTCCTTGAAAATCTCTTGGGAAAGGGATTCTCCAGCCTCTCATCATGCTCTGCTCCCTGTACATTTTGCAAGTGTTTCCTAGTAGCCAGTTCAAATGTTCTTGGCTGCAAAAGGAAAACTGGTTTCTTCACAGCTTTATCTCAATAGATGACATAAAATGATCATCTTAAGAAGCTTTTATGCATTAGAAATTGTTTCCAGCTTCTTCCTAATGTTCTTTGCTCAGATTAAACAAGTCAAGTCCATTGGCTCATTCTTGTGCTCGCTGAATACCCCTCAGCTTGGCTAGCTCTGCATGCAAGTACCACGTCCAGACCAGGACCCAGTCTTTTAGGTAACTCGTTCAACGATCTTTACATGTATTAAATCACACCAAAACAATGCTAATTGCCGTGTTAAAGGCATGAAGATGACCCCTCTCCCAGTCTTCTCCCTGTCCTCAGACCTATTTCCTTACATTTCAGAGGCATCAGTGGTGACTCAAGCTCCAGGGCCCACTGACCTCCTGCTCAGGTTGCGTACACCCATTGCCCCTGCTCTTGCACGCTGTTATTTTCAGCACTGTCTGGATGAGCAGAGAGTGGATGGGTGGAGCGTAGGGAGTGGATGATAAGTGGCTTTATCCTCCTCCTCCCTGAAATCTGCTGTCCGGTACTTCTGGCCTGCGAGAGAGGGAAGCCTGGGCTGGGCAGGCCGTGAGTCACCCTGGGCTCCTGCAGCTTCCCCAGGGCAGACTGCACGGCCACATCCACCTGCTTTGTGGAAAAATAAGTCTTTTCTGCTCTGTTCCCATCCATGACCATTGTGTAGACACGGTCTAAACTGAAGTAATGATCTCCTCCCAGTTTTGCTGGCAGACAAGCTGCCTCCTTGCTTGTGTTAGAGGAGGCCTTCTGCAGCCCCCAGCCCCACTGCACAGCCCAGGCAAGAGCTTGACAACTTTGGGGCGATGCTGCAAGCCACAGCCTCGTGGGATGAGTCATTGCAGTGTTAGAAAGGGGTCAACAAGTCTGGAGAGAATTAACAACATTTTAATAACCCTGGAAGCCCCAGTGGAGAGCTGAGATATTAAAGACCTACTGTGCAGGTAAACTTCCAGAAAGCCACCGTTCCTGTCCTGAGTAATAACAAGCAAGGCTCAAACACACTGCGTCATCTAACTGACAGCTGCATTAACATCAGAAAGACAGAGCAGAAGGTGGAGTTTAAAACAGTAATTAGACCTAAGATAATTACTAGGTGTTAATATACATCTAAGGCTATAGCAGAAAACCAGGAGTTCCCTTTAAAGCCTAAGGCCTCTTAAGGCATAATCATAATCCACAATCTAGGCACTGAACGATGTGCTCTGCTTGGGTCTCTTCCTTCTGCCTCTGTGTGTGGGGCATGTATGTCCCTGTACCATCCTGGTGGTCCCTACACTAAACTACCTTAGAAATTATGCCATTTTCCATTATAAATAGCACTCTAGCTTTTTAGTGAAGCACAGGGGTATTTTAATTGGAATTTTTGTTTCTTTAATCTTCAATTTGAAGAGTTTTAAGCGTACTATGGGAAGTTGCTTTTAATTTGGCACCTTTTCTTGGTTTGTATTTTTAGCAGACATTCCTATACACCAGGTGACCCAAGAAGAAGTGACTTTCTAAAAAATGAACTCTTTGTGAAATGAAAAACTCACTGCTTTTGAATGAACAGAAGGCGCTGTGCAACAAGTGCCAGTTCTCCTGCTACAGCAGTGTTTTCTAGTTGTTTCCTTCGTAGACAAAACCTAAGTCCTCCCAATGTGTGAAGTTTAGACTACAGAGGGTGAGGCTGATGGCAAACCCAAGATGTTGCCCTCCTTCCACAGGGTCTGGTTACGAGCATGGTTTTGCTCTCAGTGCCAGTGCTGTGCTTGGTTTGCTCGCTGTACGAGCGAACACCTTATATGCAGTGGCTTGCACTGCACAACCTTATATGCAGTGATTTGTGGCAAGTCTTCACAAGCTCAGTGATGAAGACACTGTGGTGGGACAACTGGTCTTGCCCTATCCTGCCCCACTGTGCAGCATAAACCTGCCAGGAAAAGCTCCTTTGTGTGGTCCTCAGGTGCCGGTGCATCCCTGGATGCAGGCTCCCAGGGGCAGCCCCTCTACTTGGCTTTTTGAGGGAGGTGAAGTTTTATCATGCCCTCCTTAGCTCTGGAAGGAAAAGCTGCCTTTCTTCTCAATATGCTTCAATGGAAAGTGCCTGTGCTCTGTTCGCCCACCCAAACTGCCTTCATCCAGTGAAATGGCCTCCCGGTTAGCTGTCACCTCCTGTCACTTTGCTTTGTGGGAGGAGGCAAATGATCATCTGCCACTCTGCTCCTGAAGTAAAGCCATGGTCTCCTTGGCCTCATGAAAATGCTGGCTGCTCAGCAACACCAGTGCTTTGGGATGTCACCCAAAGCTTCCCTTTGCTTTGGGGTGCTTTGAGTGAATCCAAAGATTCCTCAAATGTCTCTTGCTTCGCTGTCAGCCCCCTCATCAGCCATGTTCAATTTGCCTGATGGAGAAGCCATCCCTGGGGCCAGTGGGCACCAGGGGTGGCTGCTGTGTCACCCCGCTCCCCACACGCCCAGGCCCATCATGGGGACCTGCCTCCCTCGGCTCCTCAGGCTCACATGGCAGCAATGATGGGGTCCACAGGGTAGCAGTGTCAGCCCCTTCCAGTCAGGTGCCACCCCCAGTGCCACCTCCCCATGGAAAATCCCACCCCAGGCCACAGCGATGTGGCCAGGCCGGTGCTGTGGAACATCCCTGTGGTTTCCGCACTGGAGGGGCAGGCTCGGCCCGTCTTCCTCTATAATCATCCCCAGCGTGGAGCTTGCGGCTTTTGCAGACCACAAGGCCTCTGCGTTCGGCCTCATCTCCTCGTGCCAGTTCTTATCCCAACTCCCCACGCAGGATGGACAGCTCTGTGGCAGGACCGGCACGTTCCCGGGGCTAACGTGGCCTGCAGGGTGCTCGGGCCTCAGTCCTGCTCCAGCCTCTTGGCGCAGCCTCCGCTGCCGGCAGCGTGGCCAGGCACGGCCAGCACAGCGGGAAACGTCTTCCGAGGAGAAATTTAGGGGGACATAGAAAAAAAGGAGGAGAAGGATAGAAAGAAAGAGGAAAGAATTAATAAGGGAAACTCAGCTTTACATAAAATATGTGCTGATGTTCATTAGAAAATTATTTATTTTTCCTTATGTCAGCTCTGTGTATGAAGATGTATCTTGTACAGTTTGTTCTCTGACTTCTGGGTGGTACAATAACTTGTCTGTTAAGCTGCTTGTTTCTTTCTTCTGACACATATTTAGCTCCTGCTTGTATGGAGCAAGGCTGCTAGTGGAGCCCTCAAGAGCGTTTGAACCATAGGAGAGTCTGGGATGTTAGAAATTAAGCTCTGGATAGAGCTTCTACTTTTATTGCACTTCAGTAAACAGCCACTGATTCTTTCCCAAAGCTTCATCCTGTGGGATATCGTTTTGGTTATGAATCCATCTGAAGGAAAGGGCTGAGGTTTGAATACAGATTGCTGTGGTCAGGTGTTGCTACGCATTGGGATGCCCCTATGGACAAGGGGCAGTCCCCCCAGTCCCAAATAGTCTTCATCAGCAAAAAGAAGCCTATTTGGCCAAATAACAGCCCTTCCTCAGGACCCTTGAGTCCTTATAAAAGCAAGCGAGGTGTCCTCTTGGCCTTGGTAGAAGTCGTGAGCCAGCCCCTCGTTTGGTCTTCTCCATCGCTTCTACTGATTTCCACAGGTGAGCTATGGGCTCCTGCATCTCCACACCTCAGGGAAGGACAGAAAACTGCAGAATTTATCATGAGATTTTTCTTGTACTTGGGAAGTAAGGAAAAAAAAAGACCTGTACAGTCTTATGTAGGGAAAAAAAAGAGATGTTAAGAGATAGATTCATAGGTCACATGCCATTCTCCAGGTCCTGTGCTGTCTTACTGCCTGGTGGTAGGTCACTCAGTTATTTTCTCTCTGCTATGGTGTTCCTCACCTCTAAAATGGAAATTCCTGATGGATTTGGTTGGTTAATCGCTGTGGGTTTCTCTGGCCTCTGGAAACGGAAAGCTACACCGAAACTCTGTTGTAACTACTAGCACTGTCCACAGCTCTGTAGGATTCAAATGAGATTTCTGGTTTCGTTCTCTCTGCCAAAGTTGCTCATCTGGCTTCTCTGGACATGGACTGACTTGTGAGTGTCATGTCAGAACTTAATGAAGGGGTTAAGGGACATCTCCTCCTCCTCCCTGCCCAATGTGCTTGTAAAGGCAGCCTGAACCCTTCGGGGAAGGAGAATATACATGGATCTCATCAGAGATCTCCTTTAAAACACTAAAATGGATTTCTGAAATCATGCTTTGGGAATATCTGATTTGGCATGGGGTATAGAAAACAGCTTTGTGGACATGGAAACTGCTAAAAACTATCAATTTATTGCATTGCAAGGGCAATGCATTGCAAATCTGGGGAAAATATTACTAGTGTGGCAAGTGGCACAGATTTTGCCCTCAAGCAACAGTAATATATGTATTACTTTTTAAAATTACTACTCCCTGCTTGTTAGGATTTGTTTTTTCATTAAGTTCCTTTGCTACTTTCTCAGGATCTGCCCGCTGACATACATTATCATTCTTTAAATTATTACGCCCTTTCCATTAGAGCTGTTGAGATGAGGGTGCTCTGTACGAGGTTTCACCCTGGGACACTGTAATCTGCAGCACACAAGCTGTGGATGAGAAATGAAAGCAGGCTGGAGCATTTTGGAAGCGTGTAAGCACAAGCTCAGCTCCACCAGCAGTCCCCAGATAGCAAATATCAAGATGAAAGCATTAACCTGGCTTTGAAAAGGGCAAAAAAAAAAAAAAAAAGGTTGATCCAAGGTGAAGCATCAGTAGCTTACATCAAGTTTTCTTCTTAAGACTCATATCTCATGAGAGAAGGTTCCTGGTCCCCTGCAAGGAAAATCCCCTGGGAATATTTGTTTTCTGAGGTTCTGCCAAGAAGCTGAGCGGGAAAACCAGGCAGTGGTGTGATTTTTCTGAAAGGGCTTGGAAGATGTTTTGCACATTCTTTCCTGGCCATGGGTGGGAGGTGACGTGTGGTGACACAGCCACAGCGGCACACAGGGTACAAACCTCTCTCATTCCCTCTCCCTCATGAGCGTGGCTGTAGGTTGATGAGATCTAGACTCGAGGGCACAGAAAGGAGCTGAAAGCCTGCAGGAATTCTCCCCTCAGCAACAGGGGAAATTTGGAAGATTTAGAGACTGAATCTCATTTGGATAGGATCCATTTTATATAGGCTGTTTGCAGGGCTAATACTTATAAAAATCAGAAGAAAAAGGAAATAGAATAGACTCCTGGAGGGAAGAGCCTAAGCTTATGGCATGGTCCAGGTACAGTACAAGCTTTGGAGACCTGAATTTCAGGTCTGTCTTTGACGCAGTCAAGCCCACGTGTAAGCTCTGCATCCCGCTCAGGACAGAGGGGGAGAATTTAGTCCCCCACTTAGGCATCTCAGCAGGCAGGCAGCCACTGGCCCCCTCGAGCAGTCGCTGGGGGCACCTGGTTCTGGGAGGAGGATAAAAATGATCCTGAGAAAATCACACAAGTACCCAAGCAGATGAAAACATTCTGGATAACTTGTGTCTCACTGTTCTCCTTCATGCTTGCATTTGGGATGGGAATTTCATGCAGGAGACTCATCTCTCCTAAAGGCAGGGGAAAAAGAGTAATTATTTACCTCTACCATATTCTCTCCTTTTGCTCTTTTCCTATGCATTTTCTTTTTAAAGTGACTGGCATTTTCTTAACGGTGCAGTTATCTTCTGGTTGAAGAAAGGGCAGAGTTTTGCATGAAGTATGAGCTAAAGAAGGAATCACTGATGCTCAGAGACCATGCTGATGAAAAACATGTAGGAACAGAGAGAATCCCTCTGCTTTCTTAAAACAGAGGGGGATTTAACAAAGAAGATCAACAAGTTTCCCCTTTAAAAATTCAGAAATTACTAGAGTTTCTCAAGCAAAGAAAAGGCATCCGTGGGAAGGGAGTGCCAGTAATAACACGCCTGCACTCACACTAACTGGTAAGAAAGAAGCAGCAGTTTCCCCTGAGGGAAGTGGCATTCTGGAAGTTAAACAGAAATATTTGTAATTGTGAGGAGTTAAAAGGCTTCCTAGGCACCATGGCTTCCCTTTCATATCCTGAGCATGTTGGGGTAATGGATTAGCCCTGTGGCACAGTGGAAACAACCCAACAAAGAGCTTTGCTTCCAAAGCTCCATCCTCTGCAAGGAGCCTGAACGCGGGAACGGGGGGGTGGGTTAGTATGGTAAGTGCTCCAAGAAATTTCTGGTGGGGATTATTTACATTTTCTTTCAACACGGGAGACTGATGGTTTCTCAAGAGCTGAATCCATCACCTGCCCTCTTGAAAACAACT
Organism: Nothoprocta pentlandii; assembly: GCA_013398315.1. Lineage (NCBI taxonomy): Eukaryota > Metazoa > Chordata > Aves > Tinamiformes > Tinamidae > Nothoprocta > Nothoprocta pentlandii. The sequence continues at coordinate 569,784 of VZSG01000108.1, forward strand.
ATTGTTCCTGGATTTGCTTTGTTAAGTTTAGTCAATTCAGACGAAGTTTAAGATGTCTCAGGTAGGGTTTATCCCTCACATATTGATCAAGTTTCCCATTCTCTTTTTTTGCTTTGGAATATTCTTTTAGACTCGTGTTTAAGGCCTTCCTGTAACACGACTTTTGGCTTGATACAAAACACAAATAATTATCCTGCTCTAATATAATCTACATTCTATGAGCACTCCTACAAATGTGGCGCCATGTAATCTACAAAAGCATCGATCCTAAATTGAAAGACGGCATCAAAATCTGAGTCACTTCTGCTACATATTATTAAACATCCATTTTGGCTAAGCAGGTGATGCTTGCCAGGAACATTTCATACCCACCCTTCCCTTTTTTCTGGTTTCTGCCCTCCTGGAAGAGGACCACATAGATGGCAGAACAGTCTGCTGTTTCCTTGCATCTGCCTTTTGCTTGGCTTTAACGTGGATTCTGCCTCATGTCTTATATCAGTGACACTTGTGTGGCCCCATCTGGTGAACGTTCTCCCCTCTCACATGTCTCTCCAGCCCCAAACAGCATTAGTGGCAGAAAACTTTCAACATAGAAGCTGGACTCAGTAGTCCAAACCAAGTGACAGCTCCTGTCTTTGTTTTCTCTGTGTGGAGAAAAATCTACAAGCAAAGCAAACCTTCATGGCTTTCACAGCCAAGAGGCCAATCTTTCCACTTCTGCAGCCACAGGAGATCCTGAACGTGGAAGTTTTGCCACTTGGTGAGGGGAGGGGAATGAGGAGGCAATCATCCAAGGGGCACCTCGCTTTGTTTTGACCAACGAGGCAGGTAAACCCCAAGGGGACACCCAGGAGGCAAGAGGTGTCAAGGGGACACCCAGGAGGCAAGAGCTTTGCAGCCACAGGAGTCTGTGGACAGGACTTGTTACCTCCACCCACGTGCAGTGCTGAGGGCCAGTGACTTGCACAGATACTAACCAGTGCATTATATGAAAGGGTGAGGTCTTACAGGCATGACTGGGAAACAAGTGCAGCTGGAAGCCCGTCCGTCACTGGAGGATGGTGGAGTAAGCGAGGGGAATCCTTCCTTGGGGTCAAATCAGTTTGATGGATTGGGCACAAGGAAAGATGTCCTCTTACAAAGCAAGCACGTCTAGCATTGATTCAACGGAACCTGTAAGTGTCGTGAGACATCAAGCCTTCCCATAACCTGAGTCATGTTGGTAATCCCCACACGGAGCATTACCACACAGAGATGCACCCAAAGCAGCACAAAAAAATTGGAGATTGCACGAGTCCCATGCAGTCGTGAGCCACAGGTCCTCCACTGTCCTTAGAAAACATCATTATCATGCCAAACCATGGAAATCAGAGGGTGTGACCACCCTGCATTGCCCAACCTCTGCTGCTCAGCCTGCTCAGTGGTGGCTGTGCAGAGAACAGGGTGGCTGGGAGATGGAGCAGGGGGAGCAGCAGGTGGCTTGTGAGCAGTGACATTCCTGAGTGCGGTGCCACCAGCCACATGTGCAGGGTACGGAGGACACCCAATGGTTGCCTTATATGCCCTTCTGCAATGAGCCCTTAGGAGTTGCGGAGGGGAATATGTTTCTTACTTCTTCAGGTATGATCTTCAGGCCTAGATTGTGATAGTTCTTCTGAAGAGGTCCAGAGAGGCTATGATTTGAAGAGAGGCTATCATTTTCACCAGGACTATTGTGAAGAGACAGGCCAAACCTTCATTAGTCATTTCATTTGCATACTTTAGACCTCTTTAAAGTTAGGTCAGCAGGGGGCTGGTGACAATAGTCCCTGAGCTGTAAAATGCTGCTAGCTTTTTGCTCAGCCCCTACCACTGCTGCAGAGCTTGTTCTGCTCAGTTTGCATGAGAGCTGCTTTCTTATATGCTTTGCTTTGGGGATTTCTTTGGGAGCAGGAGACGGCTCCTATCAAAGCTAGCAGCTGGCCTGGCAAAATCTCGCACTTGATCTGAAATTGTGGCAAATCATTAACTCAAAGTCATGGTCCATTTGGAATATCTCACAGAACTCCATTATTATTTTGCCCCTTCTTTTTGCAATATTTAGTCAAAATGCTTGTGAGAACAGGCAAAAACTGTCGGGTTTGGCCTGAAAGGTGCAGCGGTGAGTCCCAAGCAAGAGGCAGGAAGAGGTGTGGAAGGAAGGACAGAGGTTGTGGAAGGGTAACACCCACGAGATCTCCAAGGACCTTGGTGACATGCACCTAGTTGAGGTTCAGCCGGACTTTCTTAAACCTGATTTTCTTAAAGGCTTTTAGGTGCCCTCTGTGTTATTTATAAGGTGTGAGGGAGGAACCTAATGTCTAAACAACTTCTTTTGAAGTAGACAGTGAAGAGAGAACTCTCCTGGTGTCCTGGCAGCCTAGCACCCCCTCAGGGAAACCAGCACATGAGACCTGGCCTGCTGTCCCGGGGGAGATGAGATGGGCTTGCAGAGCCTGTTTCCTTTTTATCTTGGAAGTCAGGCAATAGAAATAAATTAATTAATTAATGGGCAATTTACATTAATGGGAATTTACATCAGTTTTTACTCTTTTTATGATGACATTTGTTCTCCTGTGTCTGCCATTACACTAGAGTAGGGCCTACCATTATTTACAAAGTGAAAACATTGCCAATGCAGCAGATAATATTGAAGGGTTTTTTTTTTTTACAACTTATACATTTGGATGTGAATATGCAGCTGCAGTTGTCAACTGATGGGACAAAGTTAAAGGTCCATAAATATACTCTAACCACAATCAACCTTTCTTCCAAAAGAAAGCATGATCTTTTATGACTGAAAGACATATATAAAAGTATAAAACATGAGAATTAAATAAAGGAAAATGAGACTGGATAATCGTGCAGTTTCTATAAATAGCCATGGAATAAGAGAGCAAAGTGCTTAAAGGAGCTAGTTCGATGACAAACCTTTATGGCTAATTCTTTGTGCCTCTTACTTGGATTTCATAAGCACGTTGTGTCTCCAAGACTCCAATTCTGCAGGCCTGTATCAGTTCACAACTAAGTTTCAATATATAGAGCCTCTGTCCTGTACAGCTCATAGTTCTTTGCACAAAACACTTGTAAAAATTCAATAGCAAATAATGGTGGAGCAGAAAAAAATGCAAATCTTGAAAGGAAGATCAGGTTTCTGAGGTATGCTTCGCATGCTGGAAAACTGAAGTAGCTGAATTAGAGGAGTATATATATTTACTCTGCCTGACTGAGCTGGTGAGGAAAATGAGCAGTCTGTGTATTTATATAACTGTTTTCTTGCCCAAGTTCATCTGTCTCCCTTACAGGCTGTCAAATGGGAGCAGATGCAATGGTTAACCTCCCCTGGCCAAATCCTGCTGTTATTCAGATCCAGCAGCCTGTGTTCAGCTGCTCCAGATGTAGACTGCTGTTTGGCCTTCTAGCTTTTGCTATGGGAAGTCTATGCATGTGGGTAAGAAGGGGGAGATCCAGCTAATTTAATTTGCTGTGACCTACATAGACCCTCCTGATGCAGCCTCTGTGGCACTGCGTCTAGGAGATGTTCCCAGTGAGGCCACTGCTGCTCCATGGGGCATTTCTTGGAAGTCGGCTCTACTTCCATAGAGTCTAGCTGGGCTTTCCAAATCAGGGGTATTCAACCACCCTTCCTCAGAGTCAAAGAAGATGAATACCAGCAGGATTTAACTTGAAAATTTTCAACTTCTGAATACATTGTGGTGACATTTACAGGTGGTATAAATCACACATGTGCATGGGAGGAATAGGATTTTTGTGAACACATATATCCAAGCTAGTTTGTGTAGGATTTGGCCTTTTCAAATCACTGTGCTGATGTTAAATGAAGGTTGCCATGTTGGTAGGTGTCCTATATATATATATATAAAAAAAAAAATCACCTGATAGAGACATGACTAAGGCAAGTCAAGAGGATGCAGGTGGGGAGAGGAGAAGCTGTAGTAGAAACTGCAGCTGCTGCAGGAGCTTCCCTGTCCCAGGCATGGGAGGTGGGACCAAGTGTCCTGCACAGGCAGTGATCCTAGCTCCCATCTGGGCAACCCAGAGAAGCATCTGGCTTTTTTGAGGAAAAGCTATGGGGTAAAGAGAGGGGAAAACCTTCAGATTTCTGGATATGGGGGGAAAAAAAAGAGCTCAGCTATCTCCCAGTGTACTCCCACAGCTGCCTTTCACCGTGGCAGCTATCTCACAGGCTCTTTACAGGCAAGCAGTGCTGGTGCCCTGGCCATGCCGTGGGTATGGGGGCTGCGGTGGGTGGCAAAGCTGCTCAGGGAGACATGGTTACATCTGACTTTTCCTTTTTTTTTCTTTTTTTTCCAGTTTAGATCTCAGATGGCAATAAATCCATCTGCATAAAGAATCTTGTAGGAGGGTTTTTTTTTTTAAATCTCTGCCCTTCTCTTTATTAAAGCGTATTTGCACCGGTATGATTATATCACCTTAATGATTCCAGTGAGAAGGTACCACTGCCCTGTACTGATAACACTGTAGTGATTTGCACAGAAAAAGCTTCATTTGTAATTTCTGAAGGAAGTAAATGTATAGCACTTTACATGTGCATTTTCCCAAACTGCAGAAGTCTGTGATGTGCAGGGTGGGGCTGAAATGCAGAACAGCTTTAGGCTGCCATTAACATTTTAGAAGAGGACAAAGTACCTCACACCAAATAAAGGCAAAAAGCCATAAATACTTTCTCTGTGTTACTATCTATGCAGCTGTTGTTCTTTCCACAGGGGTGTTTTGCAACCACAAATGGAAAGGCTGGTTATACATTGCAAGCAGCCACCCCTATTTCTCTCTCTCTCTAAACATGTGCTCCACACCATGAAAAGCTTCCAGCATCCATCTTTTACATATATCAGCTCAGTGATGTGATGACTTTTTAATAGCACTGCTATCTGAAAGATGTCTTTTCAAACTGGAAGATGTCAAGAGTCTGACACCTGCTAACTCTAGAGCTAATTTTAATGTTATTTTAATTAGCATCAAGGAGAACGGAATGGAGAGTCTGCAGTCCAGGCCTGGTCTCATAACAATTTGTGAGAGGTTTGGCACCAGGTTTTACGAGAACAGGGCTGGGTGTTATACTTAGGTGCACTAGAAAAGCGAGACCGATTGCCCATATCTGCATCACCTGTAAAGTCAGTTGACCTCCATAAATCAAACAAATGAGTTGAAGCTAATAATAGGAGGATCTCCAAAGATAATTTCAAAGGGGATTTCAAATTATAGAGGGGAGAGAAGGGATGCTAGGTGGGTGATATGGCCACAGTGTGCAGTCAGCTGCTGCAGAGCATGCATATAGAGGGGATTTTGCTGGGTGGCATCTGCTGTAACATGCAGGAGATGCAAGTTGTGCCCTGCTCAACTTGCTGAGCAGTTGTGCTGCTCAGCGGTCAACCTGCTTGGTGTAGGGACCTCTAGGAAAAAGCAGATAAGCTGAAGTAAATTTGCAGCTTTTGAATACCAACACTCAGAAGCCTTTGATGAAAGTAAAACCTTTTGTATCTGTTTCTCAAAAGGCTGAAGGTCCAGATCTCCCAAGGTATCTTCCAAAATACTTTTGAAAATCAATGGAGTCTGGCATCTAAAAAACATAGGAGTCTGAGAAAAAAATACCCCAAGAATACAAGTCCTGTGTTTTTTTATGTGTGCAAAGAAGTGCAGACATAAGTGCACTGCAAGTGATTTATTGCAAGTGAA
>VZSG01000108.1:589237-608974 GCA_013398315.1 Nothoprocta pentlandii
CCTGGATGCCACCCTGTGCCACATGCTGTAGGTGTGCCTGCTTGAGCAGGAAGGTTGGACTAGATGATCTCTAGAGGTCCCTTCCAACCTTAATATTCTGTGATTCTGTGATTACTCAGAATGGGAGTGTCGATGCTGAAGATAGGCACAAATCAACTGATCTTTCTTTTTGTGTCATGCAATGTGACCCAACTCAATTAGGAAAACCTTAAAAGTGCATCACGTGATAGATATGATGGCCTTTGAGCCCATGGCTGCTGTTCTGTCCTCTGTAAGACTTGGAACAGGAATGCTGGTAATGTTTAGCCCCTACAGCAGTGGGCACCAAAGCTGGTTCCTGAGAAAGTAAAATTCACACTGTAGAAAAATAAAACCCTTTGAGGGGAATTTCAGGGCCAAAAGCTATGGGAGCACTTCCAGATGATGTGCGACTATCACAAGAAATGTCTCTTAAATCTGAAGTAACCTGCAAACTAGTTTTCTGTAAATCCCTCTGAGGGGAAAGCTCCTCTTACTGCTCTCTGTAAATGACTCTCATGACAAAGCTGCTTGCTTAGATTCCACAAAATTGCAGTGGTCCTGGGGGAGGTATGTGGGGGGCAAAGGTAAAATACTTCCACTCATTACAGTCCCAGTGCTTAGAAGTTCACCTGCTGGAAACTATGTTTCTGTGGGAAGGTCTGTGAGAGAGATCAGATACTGTTGGCCCCCCTGAACTCTTCAAATATCTATTTTGGCTTTCTCCCAGCCCCTAAGACTTCTCCCCTGTTTTAGGAGCTGTTATGGGAGTGGATCCATCAGCTGACCACGCATCTACATCAAAGGTGCTGGCAGCTGGTTACCAGGTGCCCTGTGTGGTACCTAGTGAGAGAAAAGGGAATTTGGGGATGAAACTCAAGCTTTAAACATCTTTCTCAAGAGGAGAGGGATCATGACCTAAGGTCTCACCTTTGCCTCAAACTGTGGTGGGATTTGCTTCAGTTAATGGTCCAGAGAGATCTGCAGTCCTACGACTAAGATCCTGCAGCACAACATCCAGGGCTGCGCTTGTAGCCCCAAACAGCAGCTGGGCTGGTTGCCTTGCTGGAAGGTACTTGCGGTGATGCTGTTTACAGTGTGCAGTTAAGGAATGGCAAGCTTCACTCAAGATGGATAGGAATTTTAACTACCTAATTTTCCCCCTTCCCCCAAGTAAAGTTACTTTACAAGAACATACAAGTTTTTGGCTTGCATTTTCAGTAAGTTCCTGCTGGGGCTCTGAACTGGTCATCTGTATTTCTCTCTTGAGAATTCTTGAGGCTCTAAACTGCATCTATCTTGTTATATATTTTGAAAGTACCTTATTTTTGACCACTGTTTTTTGTTATCTTTTTGTTACTGTTGACAAACTTCCCGAAGTTGTAGCTTTATAGCACTTAATGCCATCTTCATCTCTCTTCCCTATGTGTTTTTTCCCTTACTGATGTGGCTGTTTTCAGTGGGTCGAACAAACCTAAAGTCACGTTATTTTCATCTGTGCTGGAGTGTAAACACTTTCTTCCTGATGCAAGGTTAGATTCTGAATTGTCACTTTATGCCTGGTTATGAGCAAGACAACACTAGACCAGTAGTCAACAAATACACTGCAATCATACAACATTACATCTATTTAATGCCACACTTGGTGTTTTGGTTCCTATTAATTAATCCTTTTTGTTCATTTGTCTCATCTTAGGCAGAACAATTAAAACAAGAAAATGGATTGGGGAGCTCTGCAGACCATCTTAGGAGGTGTGAACAAACACTCCACCAGCATTGGAAAGATATGGCTCACGGTCCTGTTCATCTTCCGTATCATGATCCTGGTTGTGGCTGCAGAGAGAGTCTGGGGAGATGAACAAGATGATTTCATCTGCAACACTCTGCAACCTGGCTGCAAAAATGTTTGCTATGACCACTTCTTCCCCATCTCTCACATCAGACTCTGGGCCCTGCAGCTGATCTTTGTCTCCACACCTGCACTGCTGGTGGCCATGCACGTGGCTTACAGAAGGCACGAGAAGAAGAGGCAGTTCAGAAAGGGAGATCAGAAGTGTGAATATAAAGACATTGAAGAAATCCGAGCACAAAGGTTTCGTATTGAGGGCACCTTGTGGTGGACATACACCAGCAGCATCTTCTTCAGGCTGATCTTTGAAGCTGTCTTCATGTATGCCTTTTACTTCATGTATGATGGGTTCCGAATGCCTCGCTTAATGAAATGTAGTGCTTGGCCCTGCCCCAACACGGTAGACTGCTTTGTTTCTCGACCCACTGAAAAGACAGTGTTTACTATTTTCATGATCGCTGTGTCTAGCATTTGCATTATGTTGAATGTGGCTGAATTATGTTACTTGTTAGTCAAATTCTTCCTTAAGAGGTCTAGAAAGGCTGGAAATCCAAAGCATCACCCCAACCATGAGACTAAAGAAGAAACCAAACAAAATGAGATGAACGAGTTAATATCTGATAGCTGCCAGAACACAGTCACAGGGTTTTCAAGTAGCTAAGGTGATGTGAACGTTGGTATTCACTCTTTTTGGAGTGAACTCTTTTCTCTAAAGGCTGCAAGTAAGATCTGTAATATTAAATAGCTTAAGTTGGGAGAGACTCTGATGTAGAATTCCAAGTGCAATTTATACACCTGTTAAAGTCAGGGCAGCCTCAATATGTGAATTTTATCTTAAGGATTAAATAGAGAAGTGTATTTTTCTATGAATATCCTTACAAGTTGACCTTGGCAAGTGGGGAAACCCACTGCCACCTTCACACTGACACAGCTCCTGAAAAGCTGCATATGCAACAGCAATAAGAACAAAACTCTTTCCAAGCTAGATATTCTAGTATTACAGACTTTTTATAATAGTGATAGTTTTTACGTATGGACAGGCAACTAAAATATTTTTGTAAAAATACAGGATTCTGTGTTACTTAAGGTGTTATAGTGAATATTTGACTGTTTTTGACCAGGTGTGTGCAGATGTACCAATAATACTGTACTAATAGAAAGGAGATAGCAGTAGGCTACATCTGTACATGTGAAAGCACAGAGTGAGGCTTGGGCAGGTAGCTCAATGCACCTGCACCCTGCCTGCCACGTAGGGAGCTGTGTGAGCTGGCCACGCTGACTGGGGCAGCTAGGTCCTGAGGCAAATTCTAGCCTTAAAACTGCATGACAATGTAGATACAGCCAAGGTAGATCTGCTTTAAGTATCTAGCAGACCTGGTATCAATAGTCTTTCAATTCTTTTACTTGCATACTGCCAGTCCTACAAGAATGTAGGTAATTTTATGTAAATAGTCCACTTAGCATGTGTTGACTTTAATGTATTAACTATATATTAACTACGCTTGTTTCCTTATACTGTATCACATCATAGAGCCTTTTTGCTTTTGATTTATTTTCTTTTTATTTTTTTGCGGTAGACGGATGGTGCTGAGGTGTGAAACTAGGAGCTCTTTGCTTTGAAATATGTGCAAAAAAGACAAAAATGGAAATGGGATAAGTCCTCTGAATAAAAGACTAACACTTTAACATTTGTCAATGGAGTGAAAGTCTGTATGTGAATGCTTAAGTATTTTGTAGGTGACAAGTAGCTATTCAAATAAAGCATTACTGCTTATAAAAGATTGGTTTTTTGCCTAGGGCCTCTACATAACTGATACATTGCCCTTCTAGATGGCCATAAAGACCTGTTTGTAACCCAGCTGTATCTGTGGTGCCCTGATTTTCTTGTCCCTGCCTCTGTGTAGGCATTGGAGCTCTGCTGTGCGCAGAGATCTGTATGTTTTACAGAGGGGAGACCCTTGAAAACAAGTCCCCTGATGGTCAAAGTGTGGTAGTGCAACAGCTAGATATTAGTACTTGTGCCTGTTTCTCTCTCATTATCTGCTGACTGCTCTCCTCAGGCCTTGAGATTGATAGCATTCTTAGAAATAGTTTCTATTTTATACTAGCATACTTGGTTTTGTAGTGGGGAGCAGCTCTTTGAAGGAACATGTGCAAGAATCAAGGAGCAGCCATCCCTCACATCAAGTTTGGTCCAGGGAAGATTTACTGCTGCCTAATACTCTTGAGTAGGTGCTGCCATGGCCCTGCATGGGGACATGCTGTTGAGGGGTTTGTTGGTTCAGGGGTCCCTGTCCCCTGAGGGCCTGCAGGCAGAAGCAGCAGGAGTGTAAGACCAGCTGGGGACCTGATCTGCTGCCTGCTGTTCATTTCTGGTCTCCCCTTACCTCACGGCAAGTCTCCTTTATTAATCTCTGTTGCAAAAGGAACTTACTGAGTGTCTTCTGAAGGTGTCCACCAGCAAGCTTGAAGGAGAATTTACACTTATGTGTAAATTGAATCTTGCTGTTTGTCAGATGAAAATACTGGCAGAAGCAGAGAGATGAGGAGTGTGTTTTTGTGGGTGTTATTCAGACTGCCCTCATCATGACACCCTATCTGAGCAGTACATATCACTAAAAAAAGTGTTATAAAGTTGTTACTTCACTACAGCTGCTCCTTTGCAACCAGGAAGTGGCACCCTGGCAGTATCTGGCCACCCCATCCCAGCCAAGTCTCCCTCCATCCTGTCAAGGAGCAAGCCCATCCCCTGGGCACCCAGCTCAGACATCAGCGTTGGCTGCAGGGTGGTTACAGAGCTATTCTCATTCCAGACCTGTATTTCACAGAGGAACTCTGGCTATGGACTTTCATCCAAGGACTGCTGCAGATCACCTACCATATAGGGAGTACAAACTGGAGATCAGTTAATGATTATATCTGCTCATGCCTTGTCACCTTTAGCGATCAAATCAAAATAGCCCTATGCCGAGTGTCAGTACGTCTGAAAGCACCTTAAGGCTTATTTTCATTTTCTCCAGCTGGGCCAAAGGTATCTTGGTATCTATTTTCTTGGTATCCATCACAAAGCATGTGCTTGTTAAACTCCAACCTGGGATATGACAATAGCTCTGGATATGACTCCAGGATATGACAATAGCTTGTATCAGTCTTGTAGCAGTTAGGTTTTTCCAAACTGCCAGTTAAGCCCAGATAAGTGGAAAAGGGTGTGAACTGTAGTGTCACCTGAAACGAAGTTGGTGCCACAAAGCTTAAACGAAGAAATGGTACGATCCTGATGAGCGTGCGCCTTGTGCTGCACCATTACCAGGGTACGTGGGCAGGCGGGTGGGCCAGAAGCAAACACACCAGGTCTGACCTGTGCCGAGGATTGCGATAACCCCAAAGGCCGCGGCACATTTATTGACTCAGCAAGAAAGACCAGTTGCCAGAGAGGTGCTTGACGTCGACATTTCCTGTCACACCGCTCTGCAGCCCTCGTCACAGCCACCCACCCGCCTTTAAGGCATCTCCTCACTTCTGTTACTGCCAAGGAAACGTCCCCAGATGACGGGGGACACTGCCGCCTTACGACACTGCCGCCCTATTCGCAGTTGCCGCCTGCTGCTCTGTGAAGCTGAGGGCAGCAGCAGGAGGAGACTCTGCCAAGAGCAGGCGCTGGTCTCGCCTCTCCGGCCTCCTCCTGCTCTCCCCTCTCCAGCGGCTGCGGCCGGAGCGGGGAAGGCGGCTCTCTTGGCTGCGGCGGTGGTGGATGTTTCCTATGGGGGAAAACTGAGCAGGTTTTGTTGGTTTCAGGCCTCCTCCCACGTCTCCCCAGTTGGGTAAGGCCGCTCGCCCCCTTCCTGCGGCACAGCCAGGATGCGGCATGGCCTGCTCTGCTCGCGTCCCACAGCCTGGTCCACGGTCCCACCGCAAATCCCTGGCTCACGGTGACAGGCGGTCACTGGCACCACCGTCGTCCCACGTCCCACGTGGTAGTTCTGGGAGTTTCTGGAGCGGCAGCTGGCTCAGTCGTCACCACCCGTCCCTGGTCGCTCGTCCCCACCCTGCGATTCCCGTTGTTCTGCCCGGAGCAGAGATTGCTCAAGTTGGCCTCAGTGCCAAGGGCTTAATCAGGGCCTCTGGAAAACCTCTCTGGCAGGTTCCCTCTCCCCTTGCTTGCTTATCCAGCAGCTGGAGGAAGGGAGAGACACTGGTGGCCCTGCTGCTGTTACACAAACCTGCCCTTTATGCGGGCTCTGTTGCACTCCCTCCTCCATCCTGCTCTCTTCCTCCAGGGCCAGGCCCCCGTGACCAGGACTTGGTTTTCCCTTCTTCCCACCCGTTCTGGATGGCGAGCTGGGAAGCGCTCCCACAGCCGGCACAGGGCAGACCTCCGCTCCCCATTGCACAGGATGATTTTCTAAATGCGGCTGTTACCTCTGCCCCCCTTGCCCAAACAGGGCTCTGTAGCCACCGCTGCCTGCTGCCATTGCCACCTGCCGTGGCAGGGTGACACTGCAAGGCGAGCGCCGAGGCTGCCACCGCTGCCGGGCCCTGCAGCCTGCAGGGACTAAGGGCTCCGTTTCGCCTGCGATCGTCCAGCGCTGCTCCCTGTGCAGCGAAAGGAGCAGCGCAGGCCTGAGCTAAGGCGGGCTGCTCCGGGTCTTGAGAGCTCTGGCCTGGGGAGGTGTCTCTCAAGGGAAGGCCGAGGGAGTGCATGTAAAAGTTTGCATTTAAGTCCCCTTTTCTGATGTAAACTCATTCGTTCGCACAAATTTCTGCTCTGCCCTCAGCGCAGCCTGTGCAGCCAGGGGGCTGCTGCAGCTGGGATCCCGCACTGTCCAGGCTACTCCTTGTCTTCCAGGCCTGGAGACCATCTCCACCTCTGCAAATATCCTCTGAGAGACCTCGCACTGCTGTTACCATTGAGGGAACCTTGTGCTTGCTATAGGCAATGAAAACCTGCCCCTGCTCTTTCAGGCTTTCATTTCAGGGCTCTGTCAGGCTTGCATTTCTCAGGTGAGGCACACGAACACAAACTGCAGGCGCCAGCAGCTCCCATGGGTTGGTTTCTCTGAGCAGAAGCACCTGGCGCTTTCTCTGACACAACAAGCCATGGCTGGTGGGTCTGTGGGAGCAGAAGACAGGGAGAGGCTCGTGCATGCGTCTGACTCAGCAGTCAAGTCCTAGCAAGGGCCCCGGCCGGCTCCATGCTTTGTCCGTGCCAAGAGGCATGCGGATTGGAGCATCGCTCCCCACCTCCTGTCACCACCCAGGCGCCATCTGCCCATGCACCAGGTCAGCCGCCTCTGCCTGAATCGCTGCTGCAACCTCCCTGCACCTCTCGACGCTCGCAGGATCACGTCGTCGGCCTCCCCTGGGTGTTTGCAGAGGTGCTGGGGCTTGATTCAGAGCTCCTCCTCATCCCTTGGAAAAGCCTTGCTGATCCACGGGCTTGGGCAGGCCTTGTATGAAGGGTGGAGCTCCTTAAAAACCCGGTAACACCATTTAGGCATTTTCTGTACAGCCCCTTTGCATCATCCAGCCTCGTTGCACACAGCAGCTGTTGGATCCTGGCAGCATTGCTGCGAACGGGGCGTATGAGTCTCCCCATCCAACGCGAGCCCTCCCCACGCAGCCAGGGCTGCTCCCTGTGGGCACTGCTGGCTGATTCACCCCTCTGGCACGCACTCACCCCCTCACAACCATTTTAGCTGTTTCCACTGATTTTCCCTCAAGCTCCTGATCTGCTGGTGCCCACAGAACAGTTTGCCACCGAGAGGGAGAAAGCTTGCTGGAATGGCCTGGCTTTTAAAAATTTTAAATACCTTTTTTTCTAGTCTTGCTTGGATGTTGGGTGCCATTTACTTGTGCACAAGTCCATGCAGAGAAGCTTTAAAGAGTTAGATCAGTGAAGCCGTAGCATTTTGTGTCCTGCTGGGGAAGAGCTGAGCTCCTGACCCACGGGGGCTCCTGACCTGCAGGAATCAGGTTATTTTATTCATTCAGACTGGGACAGATCTGATGATTACATTCACTACTGCCATGTATGCATGGTGCAGCCTTTCTTTATTAGCTAAAACACACAGAAAACTTGACTAATCTCTCTTGTTATCTCTCCCCACCCAACACCAGTGTTATCTTTTAAATGATGCATTTCCAGAGGCCGGAGTGTCTGGGAGACACCTGGGAAGTTCAGAGAGTTACTAATCAGTAACAACAATAATGGTAGTATTATATAAAGCATGACAACCACCTCAGGAAAGAATTGGACCTCTGTTCTTGGACGCTGCTTTATGATGTGTGAAAAGGCTTGGGAAAAAAAAAAAAAGCCACCTGTGAAATCTTTGGCCCAGGTTAAGTTTCCTGATGTCCCTGGTGCTGAAGGTCGGAAGAGCAAAGCAGGACAGACTCATGCTGACCCAGGAGAGAGGTTCATCCTGGCTGGTAACTTGGCTTCAATCACATCTTCTAGGGAGGCGGGCAATATGTGTTCAGGTGGTGTCAATAAAAAGCAGCCTCCTGTTTTTTAATACAGGATGCTCCTGTAGAGAATCCTACAGATCCTTAAATAGTCTGGTTGAAGAAAAAAAAAAAAAGAAAAAAGAAAAAAAAAGAAAAACCTTTCCCAGTTACTCAGTTTCCACTTTCTTATCTAGTCAAAATTTAACTATTTATTAACCTGCAAAGTTCCCCAGGTGAGGTTAAGCTTGAGTGGGAGCTGGAGCACGATGTCTCCATGCGCTGCAGCCGCCCAGGTGGGTCTCAGTGCAGTTCCAGCCCTGCCGGAGGCACCGTGTGAAGCACCCACAGGGAACCACTGCACCCACGGGTGTCACGAGCCCACGTGCTCGGCCCTCCTCTCCTCAGACTTCTTTTGGGCCTGGGGAAACATAAAGCCACACATTCCTCTTCTTGGGAGAGCACTGTAATGCAAGAAAGCAAAGGTGTCTTGTCATGAAGAGGTTCACAAGCCTTTCCAATGAAGCTTTTTATGTATAAGCCATTTTTATATGTGTATATGCACATATTTTTACAGGTGTGTGTATATGCAATTTTTTTTTACATGTGTACATATGGAAAAAGTATCATATATGACACACAATCAATGTAACAAAACTAGATTTCTCATTAAATATTGTAAATACTTGGTTGAACATTCAGTTTTATTTGGCGTTCCTGATATATACTTACTTCTATTTAAGAGGATATCTTTAACAGAAGGAGCTGATTGATAGAAGGTCAAAATTGGCAGAGGGGAGAGTGAATCAGGCAAGATCAGGAAGAATTCAGAAACAAGATTATTCAGCAGCAACACAATGGTAGGTGACAAGCAGAAGAATGCTAGGAAACATTTGAACTCCTCATGTCTTCCAACTCCCTGGTTTCTAGCAAACTGAGATGATTCAGGAGTGAGTCCTGACCAGGCTGCCAGTTCAGTTTGTTTTCCTCTGTGCCCAGTAGTGATAGAGAAAAAATAAAGCGTTAAAACATATAAAGAGGAGAATTATTAATGAAATTCATAATTATGTCACTCATCCACTCTGGCTGGCTGTGGGCAGGTTAAGATATCCGTGAGGGAAAGAGGGACTCAAGGATGTTTCTCTCATGTAATCAGAGAAATGCAAACTTGCCTTCTTGCAGGGACCAGACAGGTGTATTCACACAGAGGGGTGAGGAGATAAATCAGAGGTACCTTTGTATTTCTTGGTCACTGTAAAAAATAAAAGAGGAGAGGGAGTATTTAAAATAATAACTCTGTCCCACATCAAAGCCCATGAAACTGATAATCCTGAGACCAAACCCGCACGGACTGAATTGTATTTCATGCGGGCTGCGGAATCAGGGATTGAAGGGGAGTACTGTGTAATGCAGGTCTCCATCTTCACAGTCTGCTCTCAAGATTATTTTTGTGTTTGTGTTGTTGTTTTGTTTTTCTCTCTCCTTTGCAGGAGAGCATTTAGTGACCCTGGGGTGGGCGACCTGTGCTTTAAGCCCCTGGCTGCAATCCCATTTCTGCAGGGCTGCCTGGGCCTGGCTGCAGCTTTGGGTGCTGCTGCGGGTTGCACCGAGGCTTCGCTGGGTGCCAGGCAGGGACACCAGCAGCCTCCAGCACCTTCCAGCAAGGACAAGAAGAGCTGTGGGTGCCCTGCAAGCTCACAGGTCACCCTAAAAGGCACCTGCTGCATTTAAGTACCTCGAGGCTTGGGCGGCAGCTAAGTGGGGTTTTTCCTTATTGCACTTCCCAACGTAGGTGGCTGAAATTTATTCAAATCCATCTCAGTACCTAAATAGTCTTTTGGATCTAGTCCCAGACCTCTCTAACCCCTTTATCACCGTACAGGAGAACCTTGGTTGGCACTCAAGGCGTTGGCAGCCAGGGAGATGGTGCCAGCCGCTCGCCAGCGGCGGGAAGCGCTTCGGAGCCGCAGCGGCCGCTGCTCTCCCAACGTTGCCGAGTTCACACATGACTCACCAGGCTGATTTCCTTCTCGGGAGCTAACCCTCACCGCTGCTTCTTTTAACAGCTTTGGGTTCATACAGCATCCCTTACCAAAGATCTGGAAGGCACCATCCTATTAACCACTGAAAAATTCATCACCGGAAAAAAGAACACTTAATTAAGTGCTATTAAATGCACCAAATGCATCTTTTTCTAACAGATGCATTAAGAAGAACTGCTGTTTTTTTTTTCAAAACACACAAACTGAACAAAAAGTAGATGTCATAGCAATGAGAGGCCAGAGGGACTTCAAGAGGGCACAGAAGCTGTAAATCTGAAGCAGGATCAAATTCCCCTGAGGAACATTTGTCTGGCATGACTTGTTTGAAAGATAAGGGCTAAACTCTGTTTTCATTTAGGCTTCCTCTATAGCAGAGAGGCCCTTCAGATCAATCAAATTAATTTACCACTTATCTAGGTAAATTCCTGCAAAATTCCTGTGGTAGATACGCTTCAGTTAGTGTAAGTCTTGTACACATTATTTTAACTTAATTTGATAAGACATCAGTGCTGCTAAACCACTATGAACTTCAGATAAACCTTTAGCAGTAGCCAAGCTTGGAGACAGAGGCAGCAGAAGTCTGAATAGGTGTTATTGTGGGCATCAACTTTTGTTTCTTTTGGGGGGAAGTTCTTCGATTTGCTCTCTTTAAACTCGTGAAAGCAAACTCTGCTCAGGATGACCGTTTTTATTCACTTGTGTGGATGCACGAAACGCATCCCTGGCACATCCTGGAAGGAGGCACCCCTGTGTTGGGGGGAGCGCTTCCCGCTGCTGGTGCCGGGGCAGCGCCGGCAGCTCCGTCCTTTCCACACCCCAAAACAAGCCCCGGGTGCCCCTCTGCCCTGAGGGACGAGGCCCGGAGCCGCCGTGGGCAGGATCTGGCAGGCCACAAGAGGCTTCTTCCCAAGCAGAGCTGCCTGGGGAGCTTTCCGTCCTTTACAGTGAAGCACTGCCCCCCAAAACAGAGGAGCCAGGGTGGGAATCCCGTTGAGTTGCGCATCTTCCCTTCCCAAGAGGAGGGATGGAGGAAGGGAAGGACAGACAGGTCACTCCTGTGAGCCTGGGCGGAAAGAAGTGAGAGAGCTGTGGGGCACTGAGAGCACAAGGGGTCTTGGCTCTAGTCTGGTCCACCCCAATCCAAATCCAGCTCTAGCTGCCAATCCCAGCCGAGAAAGGGCAATTCCTCCTCTGAATCCTGTTCACTGCCTTTTATTCTGAGCAGTTGCAATGTAAAATGCATAAGCAATCCAATGAAGCTGGACCCAGAGCTTCTTCCCCTGGTCCACCTGAGTTCTCACGTCCAAAAGATTTCTCCCATAAGTGATCCTGTTTCTTACTCCTGTCATTTTGTCCCTCTGGCTTTTGTGTTCCTCTCTGGCCAGGTGAATAAATTCTGCAGCTGAGGTGGAGAGCAACTTGGATTAACTGGGTTAACCCAGACCCTGGTGTTTATGGCACTGTCTGGGAGAAGGACATGGACGTTTGAGTCCTCTCAGATCAAGCAAAGCATTAAAAGAAAAAATTTCAAATCTAATCATCTTCCAAACTAAAAGTGTTTCTACATTAGCATTTTAAAAGAGTCAGCAACACCCTGAAAGGATCTCCCGATTCTTTCCGCTCCTGTGTTTTGACTGATACTGTGGGAGCAGCCTGGCTGCCTCCCGGAGGGAGCTGAACCAGCAAACACAGCCCAGGGGCAGAGCTCGGTGCTCCAGGGGCCACGGGGTTAATCCACAGGGAATGCCCAGCACAAGCCCTGGAGTCACACGCGCAGCGAGTGGCACCACGGGGTCCTCAGCACCAGCGGGTTCTACACGTCTGCTCTTGTCTGGCTGCCCCACTTGCTGAATTATGTACCCATAGCCCATGTTGAGGGGTATTTTCATGTAATGTATACTGTGCTACAGTGTATGGTACTGTGCTGTATAGTATAGGCTATAGAATAGGCTAGTCTATAAATGATGCAGATGTAAAAACAAAAGAGGAGGTCCTACATACCAGATCTTGCTCCCAGGGTTACTTTTGCACTTTACACTGAATCATCAGCACCGACAATTACTCTTAAAAGAAAGAAACCTGCTCAGCTTTTGGTAGAAAGAAAACGTAGGAGTCTCTTGCACATGGAAGGAGCAGCTCCTGGGCTCTGCATGCAGAGGAAGAGCAGTGGTCTAACCTCAAGAAAGAGGGGAGAGTATAACCACCCAAGGGAATGGCTCTCGAGGTGTCCCTAGGTAGCCCTGGGTGTTACATAGACATATAATGCTTACCAGAAGGCGGTGGATTTTAAAAATCCAGCCTGTAGCTTCTAGCCTATTGGAGAGCATTGAAACAATTTCCCCTACTTGTTCCTACGTCCTCCTGAACTTCAAGAGGAACACAGGTTGTTTAATCCCTGAAGCCAGGCTGGCCCCAAGTCTGTTACAGCACATAACAAAAGGAAGAAGGAAAAATAATTTGACAGTTTTATTGATCATTATGAGATGTTCACATCAGCTGGAAGTGCTATTATTCTTGTGGGTGGTGCTGGACGTGTGCTGAGTGCCACAGAATAGGCCTGCAGATGCAGTTAAGCTGGCCCATCTGCGTGCAGGTCATGCATGGCCAAAAGGGCATGAACACTCCTGTTTGGTGCCAACAGCATGTCCCTGAAGTTGGGTATGTGCATGTGTATTCTGCTGGCTTTGAACACAAAACTCCTGTCCGAGGAGATACAACAGGCTACACCACCATGCAACATGTCTCGACACAGGATGAATGACTTCAGCTGAGAGTGACGGCTGCGGTTTGGAAATAAAGCGTTTCATCAGCAATTGCAACCCCTGTGGGGAACTGGGAACTCTACCCATTCTAATCTTGCCTGGAATTTCCTTGTAACCTCATGCAAATGTTGTCCGTCAGAATAATTCCCATTAGATTCTATCTCTTTTGAAACAGCAGAAGCTATTGCAGTGGAATTACAAGCACCCAAGTGCCTGACACTCTGCCCATAACAATAAAACACATAGCAATGAAACACATTGTGCTGCTTAGGCCTGTCATTTGTTTCCTCAACCTTGGCATGAACAGAGTTGATGTAAAGTGGTTTTAATCCCATTTTTCTCTTATCCAAAGAAAGCTCCTTGTAGAACTCAGGCCATCAGCCATCCTGTATCCACCAAATGCCAGAGGGGCTGTCGTGCTGGCTGTGCAAGTGCCAAGAGGTTCATCCCACATGGAGCAACTCATGGCAGTGCCAGGTCTCATTAGGGTTTTGAACTCCCCGGCCTGTGGGTCATAGGGATCTCAGTTTCTCCTCCCTTCTTCCCTTCCCCTCTCTCTTCCCCAAAGACCATCCTGCTTGACAACTGCCCTTTTCCTGCTATTTAACTTCGTGGAAAAGCAGGCATAACCATGTGCCAAGACAATGCACCATCCAATTTCCATGCCTTCCTCAACCAGGCAAGGCAGCCTCGTCCTTCACAGAGCTGTACTGAAAAGAGGCTCTGCAACCAGGTGAGAAGTCCCTGTGTTTGCAGAAGGACTGTGAGCCTGGGGCTGTCCCCAGCACCCGAGCAGCGTGGGATGAAAGCAGGTCTACAAAAAGGTTGGGACTTATCCTGGGGCTATCGCTTGGGCATCCTAGCACAGCTGGAAGAAGAAGAACAAAAGAAACTCTTGTTGTTGTTGTTGTTGTTGTTGTTGTTGTGCTTCTTGTTTTATTTTTCATTTTATGCATTTATTTATTTATTTTGCATTCTGCCACCATTTACTCCTAAGAAAATAAATTCACCCAGGAACCAAGGAGCAGCAAGAGCATTTTGGCGCTGAGACAGAATTTCAAACGAGAGAGAACTTCATCCTGTCAGAAACTTATTTCTTAAGAAATTATTTACTCACCCATAAAGCGCCCCAGGCAAGGAACCCAACACCTGCTTAGCTGGTGCCCTCCACTTTTGCCAGTAAGTACTCAGAGTACATGGGTAGTGCAAACATTGCAGAAGACAGTGCCCTTCTTGGACACCCACCTTTCCCAGCCTGAAGCCCATCACTTCATGATGTACTTGAGGGGAGAGTGGAGCCACGAGCGCTCCGCATCCAAGGACATTCTTTTCTGCTTTCTCTTGGGCTGTGCTGGCTGCAAGGGATATTTCTTTTCTCGGCCCTGGAGTATGTTGTAAGTCTGAGCGCAGTCATAGCCTAGGGACAACCCCAATGGCATTTTTAGAAAGACGCTGAGTGACTCTTTCCCTGTCACTTCTTGGCACGGTGGCTGCAGC
The DNA here is from genome assembly GCA_013398315.1 of Nothoprocta pentlandii. Lineage (NCBI taxonomy): Eukaryota > Metazoa > Chordata > Aves > Tinamiformes > Tinamidae > Nothoprocta > Nothoprocta pentlandii. The sequence continues at coordinate 603,850 of VZSG01000108.1, forward strand.
TCTGCTCCTTCTGTGTCTACACGATCCCTTCTCACAGAGCTCTGAAATGAGCTGTGCTGGGGCTTTTGCAGTAGCGACCAAAACCAAGCTGTGTGATGAAGGTGCCTGGAACATTTGCCTTACCTGGGAGTCCATTACCCTTTGGAGCCAGACATCAGGGACACTCTCTTGAATTAATTGAGCAGTAATTACTGCTCCAGTAATGACCCACTTGGTCCAAATCCAGCTGATTCAGTCTAAATATGGACCAAATAACCTCCAAAGCTCCTTTCCCTGGTACTGTACAGGTCACGGGCACCTGTACAGCCACCTTCCACTGGCCCAAGGGACAACCCTTCTTCTCTCTGGGCCATTCTGCTCACCAGGGTCTTGATGCAGAGGAGTTCTTATTTTTCACCAGCCTGTGACAGCTGCTGATTAAAAGATTGGGATGGTGACAGCCTGGAAAGAGACTGTTCTAAGAGCATTTAGAGAGTCAGAGGACTGGGAAGTCCACAGTGAAGTGCATGAAGGTGTCAGGGAGAGCTGAAATCTCAAGCACCGACATTTCACGCTGCAACTGTTGTAGCCCAAGGATAGTTCAAAGCAATGCGATGTTCAAAGCATTCTCCATGATTTATTACACGAAGCTAGGAAAAAGCCAACTTCCTCATCCCCTTCCAGGGTGATACAGGCAAGGACTATGAAACTTTGAGGAATACAGAACAACAAGCACTCCACACTTCTCCTGGCTGTTCTACAATCATTTATACCACCATAAATTACTGACTCTTTCCGTGAACTGCTAGGTCTCTCCCCCACTGTTACATCCTTTTGTAGACTGAATTTATCTGAACACAGGCCATAAATCATGAGAACTGATAATTGTTCTCGCCCTTACATATTAAAAGTCTATCAACTTATAACGAACATTTATTCATCACTTGCAGAAATTCAGCAAAGGGACTTAGCACAACCAGAAAAAAAAAATGGGATTGGAATGGATCACACTTACTGACCCATGAACAGTTCACTCAACTGCAGAGGAATTAACATTTCATTGAAAGAGCTTTTGGGTGTCTTACTTATAGGGATATACCTAATATTTCATCTGGTTTTATTTTTGCATTTATTTATCAGCATTTACATATGAAAAACAAGATCTGAGAAGTGTGCTGCAAGCCCAGAACTTGGCCTATATGGCACAGAACTTGGAAGGGTTCTTTCTGAGGAGCAGCAACACTCCATAGTCCAGCCCCACCACTTCCAAACCCCAGCAAAGCAGGATCCAGTGCACTCTGACAATGTCCCAATGCTGCCCTCCTCTCGGTGGCATTTTCATGCACTTTGCTACTTGTTTTTGTGGCTGGTTCTTTCAGGTCATCAGAATCCAGCAAGCTGACTTCACTCCCCACCCTGCTGACAACATTTTCTGATAGACTTTGCAGGTGTGAGGCAATGTGTAGGTCATCACTTGCATCTTTTCAAGTTTTTGGAATAACCATGAGCAGATGGGATTTGAATCCTTCTTTGATGTTTGGTGACCAGCACAGGCGCTGATGAACCAAAATTGTTATCCCAAACTCATTGCTCCCAAGGAGAAGGTGTGAATCTGGGCAGAGGCTACTGCCTCACATGTTTTGTTTTCTTCAATGTGCACAAGGCTTGTACTCTCCCAGCCTCTTTTACTGTATAAGGGAGGTGACCTGTCCAAGATTTGTACCTTCCCAGATATGTACTTTGTGTATAACCTGGGGAATATCCATTCAGCAGCCCTTGGTGAAACATCTCTTCCTGAAGGCTGCCCTTCTGGCTCCGTTTATGACTTCCTGTACACTGCAGAGTTCGTCTTGCACAATTTCTGTTGACTTTCCAGCTCCAAATTGCTGCCCATTGACTAACAGCAGTCAAGCTGGAGCATGCAGCTGCCCGATGGCTTTCCATCCTAACCGTAGCTCTGCTGATGTTGTCTGTGCACAGGGGACCAGTGCCAGCTTTGCACACAGTTCTGTGCACTTCTGTGACCAAGAGCTCCGCAAGCCCTGCAGGACATCCCTCCTCAGAGCCACTGTGACCCTATCACGCAGTGCTCATTCTGAATCTGCTCCATGCAGAGCATGTGGCTGCTGGAAGACAGCAGATTTTGAGCAAAACATGCACATAACAACCTCGATGAGTGCTCTGTGATCTTCATCCATCGGGGTGAAGAAGCCACTGCTGTCGAATGGCAAATGGTGGATTCATGGTTCATGGGATTGCCAGGAAGAAAAAAATCAGAAATTAGGGAGTGAAAGAAAAAAAAAAGGGAGAATCAAAAAAAAGGAACAATGGGGTTCTGAGCATCTGGCTTACCCTTATTTCCCTGGAAGCTGTCCATGCAGATCCCAGATAGCTTCACAGACATGTGCAGGGAGTAGCATGGGATACAAGGCTGCAACCCAACGGCCCTGACCCAACCAGCTGCACGTACACATGAGCTCCAGGCCACAGCTGCAACCTCAACCCGACACAGATCTCTTGGTGGGACCTGGTGGTGTGGGCTTGAAAGTGTTTTGGGTTTTTTTTTTGACAGCATGAGACTTTATGTCTCTGTTCTTCATGAGTTTTTCTCTCCAAACCCAATTCAACTACTTTGGCTCTTGTTAATTTAGCAAAAGGAAGTGTTTTCCACTGCACATGTTTGAGAAGTGACTTGGTGAATATGATGAACACATAGGTGCAACCAGGTTATTACTGAATCACCCTGGTCTTGTTTTTAATCTGATTCAGAAGCTGCACTTGAGCCCTCAACAAACTCTGCTGGATTAGTCATGTATTCAGCGATTTGAATATTGGCAAAAGGAACAAGGGAATGTATTTTACTCAGATGGGATTAAAATAGTGCAGAATTTAGCCCACTTCCCAAGGAGGAGTCATCCATCACTCCTGGCTGCTGCCTACTCCCTTTGCTCTTGTCACTGAGTCCAATGACTTAGAGTAAAGATTTTAGCCCCTAACCCCTAAGAACTACAAGACTGGTGCCTGTGACTGGACCAGTGTGAGTGATGTGCAGTAACATAAATATAAACCAGCATCTTTGTAGCTCTTGTATCAAATTTAGTGCACACTAAGCGCTATTGCCACAGTTGTGCAAGCCTCATTCTCTGATCTTCCTTCTACAGCTTTTTAACCACAGGGGAAACTTTACCAAGTGGCAACCCAGTACAAAATCTGGAAGATAAGGCAGTAGCAAATGAAGAATTTATGTCAAGTGCTAAAAAATGTCCTTTTAAATAAAATGTGCCTTGAAAATATCTTCCTTGATTAAAAAACACGGTATGTTTGACATTATAATGACTTAAATGAGCATTTCAAAAATTCATACAGAGACAAACTGGTTATACACAGTGAGTTGAAATGGGAAGGTGCTTTTATTGCTAATGTTGGTGCAAAATATCGTTGTACCACAAGCTTAGTTCAGTCTGGAAGAAATGAAAAATATTTGCAAAGTATAACCTAAGCCTACAGCTACATTTCCAGTTAGTTAAAGTAATTATGTATAACATGTACCAAGTAAGCTGTTAGAAGCTGAAAAAGCCTCATTTAAAGCAAAAATGATGAGTAATCTGAAGTTGCTAGACATATGATTTAGCAAAAATCAAACTGCTTGTGACTAGCATATCATAAAACTGGTCCTTCATGGCAGTCAAAACCAAACCTCACTGTAAAGGTCAAGATCAAGAAGATGACATCACACTGAGTAAGTGGATAATATAATGGCAAACGGGCCTCAATGTCAGTGATGCAAACTAACTCACAGTGAGGAAAATCAACCCAAAGTATATTTATGCCATTATATAGGCATATAGGCACCCTTGAGAGCCTCTTGTTCTAGTTCCTAGAAACTCATGGCAAGGACTCTTGGGGTGACTATGGGAAAGTCAGCTCATTGCTCTGTGGTGTTCAAAAGCCAAAACCAAGCAAAAATGAACAACTGAAAATAACTAGACCAGAAAATACTGTTCTGTGCCTGGATACACTGTGAATATTGTATGTACTTGGACCACTCTTGGGCACAGAAAATTGTGATGAGAATGGCAAAGATGTGGAGCGCCTCCTGCATGACAAAGGCAGCTTATTGGGCCCTTGGGAACAAAGAGGATGGAGAAGAGCAGGGAAAGATGAGTAGCTATTAGTCTGAATAGGGAGGACTTGGAGATGTCCCATGAAATTATATACAAACAGGTTTTAAGTATATGAACCAATATTTTCACAAGATATAATTGAGCCATTGAGTTAATTGCTGATTTGCTCATTCAAGGGCATATATGGAATAAATATGAAATAGTTACACATTCCAAATATAAAGATGCCATCAAAACATGATTAGACAAAGTAATACCTGTAAGTGAATTAAGAGCCATTAAACGTATAGATCCAGACAGCCTCTGGAGGAGATTGCAACTGGACGCAGACACCTTTGGGAAGCTCTAAGATGTTGATTGCTTGACAGATTCCAGGACGCGTGCTATCTGGAAATAATTTGTCAGAATTCCTTGCTTGGATTCCCTTCCCCTTCCCAAATAAAACTTTACATAACTCCTCACGCATAATAAGCACAAGCAAACAAAAATGAATAAAAATAAAAGTAACACTGTTTCACCTATTTTTTGTGGTAAATGACTGTTTCACCTTTTTTTTTTTTTTGTGGTAAATGAATTAGAGATTTCCTTCAAACAGTTACGTTTAGCACTATCAAACTTTGGCATTGCTTCATAAAATAATTTGATTATTTCAAACATTTTTTTCTTAAATTTTTAAAAGAATTATTATGACTTCCTTCAGACAAATCCACTTTAGCATATTGTAGACACATAAGGGCTTGGTTTTTGTAATTCATATCTATGCAAACCACTAGATCAAGCTTAAATGATATTCAAATCTCTACTGATGAAAGAGTTTTTACATCTAGACATGCCTTGTAAAATCAGGCTAAGTATTAAGTAGAACATATAGGGCAGATCTCTAGTTCAACTTAGAGATATAAACACACAATTTACTGCCAGTACTTTATATACTTAGGACAAGTTTTCATCACCTCACTAGTCATATGCACAGCATTTCACCACCTTTGAGCTTTTCTAAAATGTCCTCTTTAAGAAAGCTT
>VZSG01000108.1:612897-624206 GCA_013398315.1 Nothoprocta pentlandii
ACCGCCCAGTTGTCCAGTCTGTCCAGGTCCCTCTGGATGGCAGCACAGCCCTCAGGGCTATCAGCTACTCCTCCCAGTTTGGTCTCATCGGCAAACTTGCTGAGGGAGAACTCCAGCCCTTCATCCAGGTTGTTAATGAATAAGTTGAACAGGACCGGACCAAGGACTGATCCCTGGGGGATACCGCTAACTACAGTGGGAATGTGGGAAGGCAGGTTGTGCTGTGTCCTGCTTTCTCTTGGTTACTGCTCCAAATGAAGGCAACCCTGAGGGAACCAGCCTGAAGTTTCTCAACAGTGTTGGTAAAAGCCAAGGTACCTCCAGGGATGAAATATCTGCTAAGAGAGAAGTGTCTGAGCTGCAACAGCCAGCTTGGAGACCTGCTGGGGTGTGAGGGTTAATGCTAGAGATGTCAAGCAGTGCTTACCTTGGAGGCAAAGCACAGGAGGCAGCCTGACTTTCCAGGGCCATTGCACTGGCAGAGAAAGAAGAAAAAAAAATGTTTAGAAGTCTCCACTCACTCCCAGAAGTTCTGGCCTGAACTCATGCAGTGATATCATGTTTCTCTATGGCTTTGACAAACCACCAGTGAGTCAACCACAGAAAAGGAAATATCTCAAGAGCAGGAAGGAGAGCAGGGAGGCAATTTATTTGAGCATGTAATATGCTTTCTAACCTAAGATTTGTTGAGAAAAGTAATGATGGTTGTCCCATCATAACTACATAGCAGGAGAGTGTTTAATATGGTGTTTGAATCCATCATTCTCTCAATATAGGCACTAATAAAAGTGCCTTGCATTTGTCTTGGATGCCAGGTGTTATCAAGTCTGACATCCCATAGAAGGTACAATATTGACTGTCCACCTGTGGAAGACTGACCATTTGGTGTCACCTTTATGTCATGTTACAGGTAAAAAGACACAAAAAAGATGGATTGGGGATCTCTGCATGCCATCTTAGGAGGTGTGAATAAACACTCCACCAGCATCGGAAAGATATGGCTCACGGTCCTGTTCATCTTCCGTATCATGATCCTGGTTGTAGCTGCAGAGAGAGTCTGGGGAGATGAACAACAAGATTTTGTCTGCAACACTCTGCAACCTGGCTGCAAAAATGTTTGCTACGACCACTTCTTCCCCATCTCTCACATCAGACTCTGGGCCCTGCAGCTGATCTTTGTCTCCACACCTGCACTGCTGGTGGCCATGCACGTGGCCTACACCAGGCATGAGAAGAAGAGGCGTTTCAGAAACGGTGAGAAAATTAACATCGAAGAGCTGAAAAACGAGAAAATCCACATCCAGGGCCCCTTATGGTGGACGTACACCAGCAGCATCTTCTTCAGGATCATCTTTGAAGCCATCTTCATGTACACCTTCTATTACATGTATGATGGGTACCAAATGCCTCGCCTGGTGAAGTGCAATGCGTGGCCCTGCCCCAACACAGTGGACTGTTTTGTTTCTCGGCCCACTGAGAAAACCATGTTCACCATTTTCATGCTTGCTGTGTCTGGGATCTGCATTCTGCTGAATTTGGCTGAATTGTGCTACCTAGTGATAAAAGTTTGCATGAGAGAACGCAGGAAATCAACAGCTTTAAAATAATTGCCCCATTGCCACAATTTCTTAACTTCCCCCTTTTACTCAAACTTTCTTAGGTGTCAGAAAGCAATCTGCAGTATCTCCACACTCGAGGAAAAGGACCGAAATGGAAAATCATCCACAATTTCAAAATGATAGCCTCTAAAATTACAGTAGGAAGCTGCCCCGAGCTCAGTTTGTGAGCTAATTCAGCTAATTCAAATAAAGAGAGCAGCTTTTTGGCAGCAATTTTTCCAAGTATGTCTCCTGCTGTGCTTCTGTTGGTGGGATAGGGCCACTTCTCAAAAAGCAGGGGTTGAAGGGCCCACAGGAGTTTCCCATGCCCGAAGGAGAGGTAGAAATCAGAAACATGTTGCCTGCACTGCACGGGTCAGCTTTGGGGGCAAACCACTAACCAGGAGCTTTGATCGAAGTGGGATGAAGGATTTTTGGAGAACTTGAGTGCTGGTGAGAGGCAAGAAGACAGAGGGGCAACTGAGTTAATTAGCATGCGTGCTATTCTTTTCCTAGGTCTTTCCTGAGAGCAAGAAAGGGGACTAGGGACACAGGCACTCCAGGGCAGCACCCGTGCCACCATCTCAGCTGGACACCAGCCCTCCTGCAGCTTTTCAGCCCTCCTCTGCCCAGAGCAGCCTCCCCAGTAGGCTCACGGCGAGCAGTCTCACCAGGCCGTAAACCCTGCGAGGCCAGGGCAGCCTCCCCGCGTTCTGGGGGCTGCAGCAGTGGGAGGGATGAGGTGTATTTTCCATCCCCTGGGCCACCAAGGCTTGCTGCCCTGGAGCAGGAGGGCCAGTGGGACTGGCTTCCTTCCGGTTCACTCTCCCACAGCATTTGCTGGAGACCCTCACCACAGGGTTTTGTTTATTTTTATCTGATGAAAAGACTTTTTAGCACCTGGCTGCATCTCCTCCAGCGATTTATGTTTGAAGATTTTTGTTCAGTAAAGAACAAAAAAGAATGCCTCTTTTTTTTTTTTTTCATTCTGTTTAGTGTCTAGGACAGAACGATGTTCAGTGGATTACAGCTACCATCAGTCTCTTTCCATCAGTCTTCAGTTTTATAGAGGCTTTTCTCCATAAAGCCTTCTCCTTGTACCCTTCAAGGGAGTACGTGAAATCACTCCACATCTCTCCAATATTGAGCCTGCCTGTAGCAAACTGGCTTGTTCTGCTTCTCCTCATTGGCTTTAATAACTATTTTCCCTTGTAAAGAAGGAGCACAATCTCAGCTTCTCCTTTTGTCTCCACCACTCAAGTTTATTACTGTGTGAGTAAACAAAGATTCATTAAATAAGGCTCATGTCCTTATTAAGCTATTAATTATGTTATTAAGAGCAGCATAAACAGGCTGGAAACAAAACCCAACTGGTACAGCCTAACTGCAGGTGAGAGTGGGGTGATCAATAAAGGAGCATTAAAAAAATGTAAGCAGTATCCTCAGACATGTGAGCAAAACCATGGAGAGTCATTAATAGTGAGCTGAGCTGCAAACGTGCTCTGGAAAAACATCCTTAGCTCGGAATGTAAAGAACAAAGCTTGACAGGGATGAGGTTGGTGCTCAGGAGAGTTCCTGTGTTGTTCTATGCACTAGTACAACCAGACCAAGCTACTTCTACAGCTCCAGTGCTTTAATACTGCATTTCTTTTGTAAGAACAAGATTTTTCTTTTTTTCTGGAACCATAACTACAGCCTTTTTTTTTGTTACCTGGTCTTCTGCCTTACTTGTATGTGCCATATATTATATAACATGTTTAATGAGAATCTGTTTACCATAATATATAGTATGCAGATGCTAATGCTACATTTAATAGCCAAGAGCTACCGCAAGCATTTTAGACTTCTGCTGCAGGTTAATTTGCAGGTGGTTGCGCTGCCTGTTGCCCTACAGACTTCATGAGCTGGAACATTACAAATGTGACCTGTACTAGAAATCAGTTCTGCTCTCTAGACCAGGCAGGTACTAGCCGAGCTGCAGACGATAAGTAACTTACCAGCCCCGTAAGAGATGGGTCCCTCAATTTGCCTTTGAGTCTGACTGTAATTTAATTTAGACTGGAATAAGGAAGTGAGACACATCAGAATTGATAGCAGTATTCAGTTATCTTCAGTTAGCAGCTTGGCAAGCGAGTATCATGAGTGGAAGGAAGAAAGAAACTGGAAAAGTGAATGGAAGTCACCAGGAAAGGGCCTTTGGCCAGGACTGGCACAGGGCTATCAGGTTATTTACTGCCTGTGATATTTCTTCTTGCATTTGAGTAAATAGCTGCTATGTAAGAGAGAAGATAAATGAGCAACTTCAGAGCAATTAAGCCCTTTACATTTACTTCTGTGTGTTCCCTTGCATGGTTGACCTCTCACAAATGTTTTTTCTACAGATTAAAACACAAAGTTTGTACTGGAGTCGTGTGTGTCCTTCCCTGAAGCACCCCAGAAATGTTGGCTCCTATACTCTTCTCACGGTGAAAGCTGCAAGGCTATTGATGACCAAAGCCACAAATCTGAAATTAGGACTCTAAAGGAGGCCTGTTGTGAAGTACAATCAGTATATAACATGTCAGATAATGTGATAACAGAATTAGGAAACATAGGAGTGGGACAGACTTGATTTACACCAGAAATCACCAGGAATTTACCCTGGACTTTAAGAGCAACCTTTTACCCAAACCTTCAAACCAAATCTGCTAAGGTACTTGACAAAAAGAAAGGAAAAAAGAAAAAATAAGGGAAAAAAAACCCCAAACCCCTTCACTTGTAACCCATACTTGATATTTTATTTCCTTCTCATGAAAGAAAGACCGAATTAAAGAAAGAGCAGGATATTTTCAATTTGAGCAAATAATAATAATAAAAAACCCAAGTTATTTAGCAAGTACCATAAGCCAATGCACTGTTGTATTTCCTATCTCACAGCAAGAATATGAAAGACAAATGTTGTGGTGTTTGCAGAGAAAAACACTCCTATACCACTGAGGTTCAAGTGAAAATAGCAGTATTGTTAAAAGTTGATTTTTTTCTTTTTTTGGTAAAAATTCTATTACAGCAAATATGCAACAGTTAAGAGCACTTTATTACAAACACCCCTGTGGAAATTAATCTCTTTTTCTCATTAGTCACCCCACTGTCCCCTGCAACATGGGCTAATATGTTTTACAGGGCAAAGAAATCACATTCCAAGAGTCTCACTGTATTTTGTGGCCACTTATTCTAAAGCCTTAAGCAAAGAGCAGTCACTGCCCTGGGTTTCTTTGAATTTTCCACTATCCTTTTATCTCTACAGTCATTTTAAATGGTTTGTAGCAACGACAGTCACATGAATAATGGTTGCTCTGCAAGACATAATCAACCAAGACTAATTTTTTACCATCTAAAAAAAAACGCTTGTCCCTGTCATTGCTTGTCCCTATCATTTTCTTTTATAGAATATGCTTCTGTAAAGTTGGTCCAGCTCTGATATGGATATTTTTTACCTATGCCCTCCTAGCTACCCCAAAAAAGCCTATTTGAGGTGGGTTTGGTTGGAAAAGCCTTAAGGTGTAACTGGCAGCTCCCTGCTGGCATTGCACCTTTGCCAAAGAGCCTCAGGTACCTCCGGCGTGGTACCTGCCTTAATGCTACCCTGCAACGCAACCCCAGAATTAACCCTACATTTACACATGCCCCGTCCTTCTTTTCTGCTCTGCAGTCGCTGACACTGATGATTAATTTTACATCTGCCTGCCCTGTACCACTGCAGTCCGTGGTATCCGAATAAACCCATCTGCTGTCCGCAATCCTCTCCGCACAGGCTGCCCGGTCGCGAGGCGAGGGCAGCAGGGACACGCAGTTGAAGGAAGTTTGTGTTGAGTGAGCTGATAGAGAACTTAGCTGGGCTATGAATCACTGCAGCCTGCACATGAATAAAGCCTATTGTGTTCTAAAGTGGTTTGCTCCTCGCTTTTTTGCTGCAGAAAACCTGTATCTTGGGAGCTGCTTTGAATCTGTATTGTGAAGTCCTGCTTTGACGCTGCTGTTTCAAACACCACTGAGGGCTGGAGAAGAAGAAAGCACAAGAACGGGGGCAGGGAAGAGGCCAGTTCCCCTTATTGCAGAGAAGCCAGCCTTGCTTCACAGCCAGGCGCGGTGCCTGTGCCAGTAAATACCGCAGTGCTGAGGGCAGTCACACTGGCCAGAGCTTCCGAGCGGCCTGACCGTGCGGGGGCAGCTTCTCTGTGTGGTTAAGGGCCTAGACTGGCTGCCCTCTTTGCAATTCTGCTACTATAGGCTTGGTGAGCTGGCAAAGAAAATAGCAACCCTAAAATGCTTAATTTATAATCATGAAATTTGGTTGAAAATGTTTTGCAGGTCATTTTCTACTGAAGTTCAGCCTTAAGACAGCACATAAAAAATCCTCTCACATCTCCAAGTGATTCACACAGGAGCAAGATTCCTACACTTGCTTTTTATGGAGTGACTGAAAAAAATGCCCTAAGTTTTCCGTCCAGTTTTCTCTTTTTACAAATCTCCTTTCATTCAATTTGAATTATAGTCATCTTAGGATACAGTTAATCCCTTAATCACACTGATCCTGAGTTTCCCCAACTGGAACATAAAAGGTGACAACAGTGTCTGGCTCACAGAGAGCAGGAAAATTTAATTAAGAATTGTTTGCTAAGATCATTGCAAAGATAAGTGCCAGAAAAACATAATTTTTAATTATTGTGACATAAAGATTTCAAATCTATGCAATGTTGCATCATTAATGTAATGCCTAATTATGGCTAGTTATGTCCCTGCCCTAAATATTGCATCTTTTCCAAGGACTGATCATTTAATTTACATTTTAAATAGCTTCCATGCTCACTTCAACACAGACAGAATCAAACTACACACTTACCCACACACATGTTCACAGAGAGGAACAAACTGGCTAAATCATTATATCACTTTTATCTCTTAGAAAATTCAAACAATTACGACATGGATTTGTCAGGAATAATTTCTGTTTGTCTCATGATAACAGCTTTTATGTACAGCCGTAAAATAGTTATTAATGACTCACTGTCAAAATGTGAGGATCCACCAAATGACATAAACTGTGTGGCTGGGAGGAGCTGCAAGTACCCAGGAGGAGAGGATTAGAAGCCCTAAGATCTTTATTAGCAGGAGAAAAGGGGTGAACAGGACAGAAGTAGTTTGGGAAGTTGAGAAAGACCAAACAAGGCTGAGAAGGATTAAGCACTTGCAGAACTGCAGGATGGAGAATTGCTCTAAAGAAAGGAATAGTCTTGAGGGGAAGAGAAGGACTTTGCAGTAGATCATCAGTGGACCATGAGTCAATAATGTTATTGATCTGGGAAAAATATCACACTGGGATGCATAAAAACCCATCAACAAGATGATATTTGAAATAGTGTTACCACTCTTCTCAGCATCTGCAAGTTCCTACCTGGAACTTACTTTGGGGCAATCTGTCAAAAAAACAAGGATCACTGGGGAAATCCAGAAGTCAGGAAAAAGAATGACCAATTATCAAGAGCGTGCATAGCACCTATGAGGAAAGCTCGAGAGAAATGGGTTGGCCTAGAAAAATCTGAAGGAAGACCCAGTAGGTCTCTTCAAATATATAAGAAAACTGTGGCAAAATAAATGAAGATTTTTCTCTTTGTATCTGCTGGCAACAGGACAAGAAATAACAGGCGTAGACTGCAACAAGCCATTGGGTAGTCCCTGTAGAAAGCTCTCTGTGGAGAGAGAAGGGTTTTAAGGGCACTGAAGGGTTTTAAGAGCAGGTAAGTCTCCAACTACTGTTGAGGATGATGTAGGTATGGAAGAGAGGGCAGGGCTAACATCTATGGGGAAGGGGACTTCAAATGAAAGAGTCAGTTGTGGTTTTGTGCTAAAATAAATTAGCACAAAAAGACCTGAAATCCAGGAGGTGGTAGTATGAATAAGCACATCTTTAATTCACATAAAGGATTTTGATCATGGGTATTCTTTTATGTTCTCCCCAGCAGAGTGAGCGGATAAAGAGCTCCTCTTGCCTTGGTCTTCTGTCTCAAAACATCAACATTCCTCCCAACAGCGGCTATGTTGTATCTACAATCCTCAGCCTTTCCTGGACAAGCCACTAAAGCCCAGGTCAGCTTTCCATTTTGCTGCCCTGAGCTCAGTTTGATGCACACAGACATTGCTAGAGATGACTGCAGTCTAGTCTTTGCCCAGCGGACTCTTGCAATTCAAAGGCAGATTCACAGTGTGGAGCAGTCTAGATCTTTTTATACAAGTTTTCCCACACATAAGCTCTGCTTTTTTTTTTTTTTTTTTTTTTTCAAAGGAGGAGATCTATTCCTTTCTTTGGAAGGCAGCCAATATTTGAGGCCTTCGCAAACTTATGGTGCATGTCAGCAAGGTGTATTCCTGCTAAAACAGACTGTATTTGTTCCTGCCCTGAACACAAAGGGGCAACAGGCAGGCAAGTTCCTTGTGTGGAAGCCTTTCCTTGTGGTTTGGCATTACAAAGTCTTCACTGGTAATACTAGTTTAAGGTGTTGACCCTGGTCTCATCCCATCTTGCTCGTTCCTACCCCGTCTGCATCTTTCTCTCCCCCCACTCAATGCACTGCCTCCGCTCCAGGATCTTTGCCGTGCCAGCTGTGCCGAGTACTGGATTAGGTGGCTGTTTTAGCTGATGGCAGAACAAACATTTGGATTTGCTGGACTATTTTATAGCTGGATCAGTTCCTTGATCTCGCTTGCAGGGAGGCCCCACACACCTCCCTGCTGACGTGGCTGTGGGGCAGTAGGCCATGGCGTTAGGCAAGAAGGGCTGCAGGGAGGTGGCAAGAGGTGGAGGCAACGACGACGTCTTCAGCTGTCCTGGCTGCTCCACACCTTGTGATTTCCAATCACAGCCTCTGGCTGCATTTTCATAAGTGGCTGCTGCAGAAAGGGGACAGTGTCCTCACCTTTTGCCTCTTTCCCAGCGCACCCATCAATTCCTCTCCTCAATCCCTCACCCTGCTTCTACCCTACTTGCCATCTCTTGGCCTGGCCTCTCTTAACACTTGTATGAGTTGATTTAACCCACTAACTGAACACAAAACTATTTGAACTCTTAAGTTTTGTTTTCAGCTATCTTTTCCCAGGTTTGTGTCAGGCATTAGTGTTCCTCAAATACCAATACTTGTCTTTTATTTCCTCATGTTTTTGGCAGTTGTGTGGAGAAAAAGCTTCAAGCCATGGCAGCACATGGTAAAAAAGTCTTTCCTCTCAGGACTCTGCATGTCCCATGTCTCCCTTTTCCAGTTCTTCCTCGTAACAGATGCCTGGTTTGTACAGTCAATTTTGCTGCTACACCTCACCAGCAGCTTTTGCTCCCAGGAAGGTGTCTGAGTGCATCTCACAGCTGCATAATCCAGAGCAGACCAGTTTCGTCAGCCTATTAAGGGACTTCCCACAGTTTCCAATGGATTTCTGAGAGGGTGCTTGCTCAGGTGGGTAAAACAGCAGCCTAGGATGACATGTGCTGTTCTCAGCTCTACCACAGATTTTCTGTTGACCTGGGAGAAGCCATCACGTTTTCCTGTGCCTTCAACAATAACAATATACAAATAGCAATAACCCTTCCTGCTACCAGTTATTTTTGCTAATATTCCGTGTTCTCTGAGGTGTTTGTCAGTAGTGTCTAAGACAGAGAACACTAACCACTAAGTGGCATAATAATAATAGCTTCTATTCGATTTGAAATTAAACCACTTCTCCAGTATTTTTATTACAGCTTTATTTATTAGTTTAACGGTTCTAAACACCAAAGGCTTTGGATTTACTCCATGCAGAAAACAACTGGAGGAGAACAGACTTTCCTGCTGCTTATCAAACTGCAGCAGCTGACAGAACAGCAGTTTTCTCTTAACATTTATATCTCTTTAGTGCCATCTTCTGTGGCAGAGTGGCATATCAAGCGCAATTATTTTCATTGACACACAGAGTGCCACAACACGCTGAGGGGAAGGTCCTCTGAGCTCTTTCCCTTGTGCTGAACATGTGTTTGCAACTGCTCTCAGCTCTGCTGTACCCTTCAAGTGGGTTGTCCATTAGTAATGACCTGTACCAGAGTTTACAGGTCCCACCATTAAATTATTCAGGGGTGCACAGATACAGCAGCAAGGATCCTATTCAAAGCAGGGGCTTACATTGGAAATAGCATGGGAGGAAACACTGTTTACCATTAGACTAATCATTAAAAAATTCCATTTTCTTGCAGCAGAATAGCTCAGGTTCAGGCTCAGATCAAGATATATCCCCTTAGCTTAGGGGATCTTTTTATCTTTTCATAAAGATTGATATTTCTTTTTGATCTTTTCCCTTGTACTTTGCAGAACAAGTCTATGTCTTCTGAACTTAAAAATACTGTCCAACTGTTCTCTTCAGCCACTCCTTTAACCCCACTCTGTCTACCCAAGGCACATAGCTCCCCTCTGAGGATTTGTCTACACACAGAACAGAGCTTTTCACCTACGTGGAACACTAGGTTCAAGAAGAAAAGTGAAATTAGAATGGATAATTAAAGTAAGGCTGGAAATTATGTAAGTATGCATTTTAATGTGGAAAAAAAAAGTGAATGTAAGTTTTATTTTACTGTCTGGTGATAACAAAAATAGAGGGAAATATTTAAACATAACAGGGACCTAGGGATTTGGACCAAAGTGGCCACTGGGGTTGCTGTGCACCTTTAAAGACAAGTGCCAGTTAGGAGGCTGGCAGGATGGCCCTTTCATGGGAAACTGTCTATCGGAGTATCCATATGAAAAGACACTTCTGAACCTTTATTATTCTGCAAATTTGAGTATACCTTGCTTATGAATGAATTTCTTAGGCAGACATGTCCTATTTTGTCTAGTCCTCCTCTAAATCCAGTTAAGATCCTCTTTCTCTAGTATGTGGCTTTCAAAGAGTCCCTCATACCACCTCAGCACGCTCTTTTGCTTGGGTTTTTGCTAATGCATAATGTGTCCTTATTTTTATAGCTCTTCCTTTCAGTTTTCCTCCAGTGATTTTGAATCCTTGGCCATCTCATTTTCTACAGAGGTCCCATAGAGTTTAGGACACTCCAAACCTTTCCTGGTAAAAATGCAGAATTCTTGGAAAGCAAATTCTTAGCCGATGAGTAAACCCAGGGAAGTCAGGCATTGCATCAGGAATCCCATTTCCAGACATATTGAATTCTGCATTAACAGCCCTCCCTGGCAACACCAAAAGGTGGTTGTGGAACCGCACTGCTTGCTTGGCTGGAAAAGTTTTCCTAAGCAACGGAATCACAGAGGGGTTGAGGTTGGAAGGGACCTTCAGAGATCACCTAGTCCAACCGTGCCTGGTCAAGCAGGGACACCTAGAGCTCTTTGCCTGGCACCACGTCCCGGCAGCTTTTGTGTCTCCACAGATGGAGGTGCCACAACCTCTCCGGGAAACCTGCCCCAGTATTTGACCATCTCACACCAAAGAAGTGTTTATGTTCAGACGGAGCCTCCTGTATTTCAGTTTGTGCCCGTTGCTTCTCACCCTGCCAGTGGGCACCACTGGGCACCACTGAGAAGAGTCTGAACTCATCCTCTTCCCACCCTCCTGCCAAGTGTTTGTACACATCGACACAATTCCCCGTCGGCACCAACGGCTCCAACGGCGTCGAAGGCGCCAACGGCTCCAACGGCTCCAACGGCTCCAACGGC
>VZSG01000108.1:631912-648107 GCA_013398315.1 Nothoprocta pentlandii
GAGCCGCTGCTCCCGCCGCCGGCCGCGCCGCCCGTCTCCGTGGCCAACAGCGGCAGCAGCAGCAGCCTGAGCGGCGCCAGCGGCGCCAAGTGGGATGTGGAGGGCGACGAGGAGCTGCCGGAGGAGCGGCCCGCGCCGCCGGCCGCCTGCACCACGGTGGAGATGCACGAGCCGCCGCTGCCCGTGGACGCGCGGCGCTTGAGCAGGGCCAGCAAGGCGAGCAGCAGCAGAGCCAGGTCAGACGACCTGGCCGTGTAGCGCGGTGCCGGGGCAGGCGGAGGGCGGCGCGGGCCGGGCACGGGGGCAGGCCCGGCTCCCCAACTTTGACGCGTGCTGGTTTTGCACTCTGTGAGTTGTAGTGGAGAAAAAAAAAAAAAAGAATATTGACATTTGCTAATAGGTCAGGGGATGGCCAAAGCGTGGCCCGTGGGCCAAGGGACCAATCCCACCCTCCTTAGTGTCCGTGGCAGGTCTCCCGAGAGCAGCGGCGCCGGAGGCCTGCTCAGGTGGCGGATGGCAGTGGTAGCTGGTCACGTGCCCTGAGGCTGACTTTCCTCCCAGAAAAGTGTTCATATCCGTAGTGCCCACGTGCCTGCCGTCACTCCCCTCCCGCCCTTGCCTCTCTTCCGCTCTCTTCCACATTAGCTCTCTGGGAACAGTTGCTATGACTTACTCTCCCTCCTGGCCCTTTGGCAACCGTCAGGGTGGTGTTTTGCCCATTGGCACCTGGCATCTCCATGCGCCCACTTGCCATGTTAAACACCGAGGTGACTGCAGTCTCTTCCATAGACCATAAATGAATGTAGCCTTTGTGCTCACGGCAAATTGCCAAGGTGGTCCTCTTGGCTGGGCAAAGTTTGGGTAACCCCTGTAGTAGATTTTCTCCTTTTGAGGTTCATCTTTCTATTATTATTTTTTACTCTTGACCTGTTAGGAAGTGTCTGGTTTGACCTTCTATCCAATGTTTGCCAATCATGACCACACCATCTTTTTAAACCCACAAATATGTTTGAGCATGTTTGCTTATAATTTTAGATGACATCTGAAATTGCTTAGAGGAGGACAGGAATCTAAACACACACCTCAGAAATCACTACACAGAAATTTCTCTTCAGAAAGCAAGGCTTATGAATTCCGTACGTTGTGGCCCATATGTTGCCCATGGACAAACCATAGGATGAAGTACAGCTCTGCATTTTAGACTTTTAGGTGTTAGCTTAAGATAGTTGGAAAGATGCTTTTTAGAAGAAAACTGGAGTGCCTACTTTTAATATTTGAACATTTTAGAGTAATTTTGATCTGTAGGTTTAAAGTTACTTGGCTGTGTACTCACTCATTTTAGTTTGATCTTTAGTCCTACAAGAATATGTAAGGAGGAAGAAAGCTACTAATGGTGAGAGTCTCTAAGCAGCATTATTTCCTGTTACGTTTTGCCCTTTTCTGTAACAGCAATCTGTAGTGTGTTACAAATCAGTAAAATCAGATATTTAGGCAATATTATATTGCAGAAAAAAAAAGTGACTAAAATATCAGGGCAACGTGGTAGTGGAGGAAGGTCCTATTCTGGTCCCGCTGAAGTCATATGCAGAATTTTCCTTCAGCTTCACAAAGTACAGGATTCAGGGTGAATCAAGCAAAAGTAACATTCACATGGGAGTTTTGGGTGCTACAAGGAATGTATGTTTGGGGCCTTAGGTGAATGCATAAAAAACTTGCTTTGGAAAAGTGTTGCATTTCCCCTAAAAATGAGTGGAGGAAACTGCTGGGTATTTTTTTCTAAGGTGCAGCCTTCCTTACAAAGGCCTCAATCCAGTATCCCTTTTTAACAAATACTCTCACAGAACGTAGTCAGAATGTCCAAAGCCTGATAAGGCTGGGGAGAGTTTTGGGTGCAGGATTAGGCCCGACTTCTGTTCTAAGCACAATACAATTGGCGTGATGCTCAGAGTCACTCCTATTGCCTCTATAAATCCGAAGTGTGAGAATTGGGGAAGAGCAGCCAAACACACAGGACTAGCCCTTGGCATGTCCCGAGGAGCTGGCCTGGCAGTGCAGGCCTGACTCGGGCAGAGCAGGGTCACCCTGTGGCAAAGCTACATTTGCCACTCAGCTCTGCTCTTGGATGTTTCCCAGAATGTGTTTGGGTTATTTTTTTCAGCAAGTGAAACACATTCTCACCACTCCAGACCCAACATTTATTTTTGCTACTTTTTAAATAGACACAAAGGGTTTTCAGATCAGAGGCACCGTTCTGCAGCCGCTCAGCGTGTTGCCCCACGACTTCTTTGTCCCGCATGTGTGAACCAGGTGAGGAGAAGTCCTTCTGTTGTCACCGATCTTGGGGACAGACACTACATTAAAAGTCAATGTACAATACTACAATAAAGAGAGCTGCTCTTAGGTGTACAGCTTCAGGCAAACTTTCATGAATTTTCTATGTTATAAGCCATAAAAACCATAAAAAAAGCTAAATTCTACTTGTTATTCTATCCATGCAACTGTGCTGAACTTGGTTTAAAGTCGATAAAATGGTCTAAATGTAAAAAAGGCAGACTTTAGCCCTCCATTTTTTTTTGATTTGCTAGCAATTAGAGTAGCAATTGTGTAAGTTTTGGTAAATGCCAAGCGATTCCATTGCTGAAATAATCCAATACACATCTCAGTATTTCAGCACCAAAATTCATTGGCTAGATTTACCTGTCCCTTATGCCTCTGAAGGATGAAGTGAAGTCTCCCTGGAATGTTTATATATATAAACAAGACCACCTGGAGTTGGGCTTCTCTGTACTGAGTCCTGAGAGCAAAACTGACCTTATGTTTTACAGCTCCAAATCTTGCAGGTTGGTTGCAAACCCTTAGCACAACCTCTACGAAGTGAGTCCGGCAGGACTGCACCCATGCTGCATATAGAAGTAACCTCAGACAAAGATTGAACTGGCTGGCATCAGCTGACACCTAGTCTGCCCTTCTCAAGTTAACAGGTGGGGTTAGTCCTGCAGAGAGTTCAGGTGGCTTTTTTTTTTTGTGGAATATGTGGCATTTTCAGACAGAGTCACTACTGGAAAGCTGTAAAAGAGCATTTATCTCTGCTATCTAGGGATGGGGAGAGAAATTCACTGTCCTGCGAGCCTGAAGAGAACTCTGACAGAGCAGCCTCCCCATCAGATGATACTAGTCTCACAAGCTGTAAGAACAGGCAGAGATGCAACTCACAAGCTGTGCTTTGAGATCAGCTTCCGTAAGTTCTACCATACAACATATACCATATACCATATACTGTACAACATGATTCTTGGTTACCAACATTTTCATTTGGAGTCCAGTAATGCTTCTTTTTTTTTTTTTTTTTTTTTTTTTTTTTTTTTTTTTTTTTTTTTTTTTTTTTTTTTTTTTTTTTTTTTTTTTTAAATTTAAGTCCAGGTTACTGATTCAGTCTAACTCTCCTTTAGTGCTTAAAACTCCCTTTGGTTGCTGCATCACATCTGGGATCGGATTTGTTGAGAAAAATCTCACTGATATGACAGATTTTGAGATTTTCAGTTAATCTTTACTCCTGAAATTGTCACTGAAATCAACAACCTATGAGAAGAGCATTAGAATCAAACTCAGAGTTTGGCCTGATCCATGCTGTTGCAATAGGAGTGCAGGTCTTAATTCAGAATTAATGAAGAGATTATGATAAAGCCCAGTTTTTCATTTCACCTTCTCCTCAAGAAAGATAGATGTGGATATTCTGCAGTGTTCTTAAGCAAGAAATACAGATAGAAATTGCAGAATAGGCAACTAGAAATTATTAAGTGGACAGATAGAAATTGCTACAGATACAGATAGAAATTATTAACTTTGGGTCAGTGTACTGATAGTAGCTGGTATATCCCAAGTCATGCATTTAAATTATTAAAGATTTGCCCTCTCTTGATAGCAAAAACCAGATTAGCTCACAATTTTCAACACTTTTAAAAGAAGTACAATCACTAACCAATTTGTGTGGTAGAACAGAGTTTGTTAGCAAAATATCTCTTAGCTTCCAAATAATTTACTTGTTCACATTAACCCGAAGGAGAGAATTGAAAGGAATTGATCCCTTGACTTGACCTAATCCTGGGGCTATTGAAGGCCTATTTTGAACAACCTTGTGCAGGCACCTGACTGGAAGAGGGTAGGGGAGTTATGGCAGAACTGGAAATCACAACAGAATCATCCCTGACGTTATTAAGGAAACTGAAACAAATACCCGTTTTTGCTCTTTGAATAGGTGGGTTGTGGGAAAATTGTTTTCTGTCTTAACTTGAGGTTAAAAATAATGATAGGGTATGGAGAAGAAAAGAATAAAAACAGAAAAAGATACTTTTAGAACAACAGGCCAGGTCTACAGCATGACACATCTTTTTGAAATAAATAAATGCACTGCTACCAATTGACCTTGCTTAAAGCAAGGGGAGGACCAGATGGCCTCCAGAGGTCCCTTCCAACCAGAAACTTAACTTCCAAATCACTGATTCCACTAGTTCTTCTGCTCATAATAGTTTTACAAGGATGTAGTAAAAATACATGTGTAGTAGCACATTTCTTGGCCATGGGGGTGGTTAATCTGTTGGCCCTCACTGGGCTTTTTTCATTAGTGCAGCTGTCAGTTAGTACAAAAGCAGATGAAGTACAGACGATTTGCAACCCCACAGTTCTTCCCTTTGTATTTTGATTAAATGAAAACACCCTGCTGGAAACTTCCCTTTATTAAAATGGGATATTTGCTCTGTGAAAATCAAACTCTTGCTTTTTCACAGGGAAAAAAAAAGAAGTGCTCTTTGAATTTGTTGGTGAGAAACTAAAACACTGAAAAAGCATAAATTGTCCTAAATAAGTAGAATGTCCTGAAAATGCAGGCAGAATGTCTTCTCTGGTGGTTTTGGAGGCCATTTGGGATGCAGAGGGGAATTGCTACCAAACACTGACTTGCCTCAGTCTATTTGTCCTTCCTAAAGGCACTTGGGCCTAACTGGGAGTCTGACATATTGCAGGACTCGAGGTTATTTTCGAGTATAAATACCTAAGTGTAGGATTGGTAAGTAAAATAACTAAGTCAAGCCTTAAAAATCAGATCAATGCTTAGGCCCTTCTAGGACGTGGGACCCCCTCGTCAGCCCAGGCAAATAGTTGGCTTGCACCAAGTTCACTTGAGCATCGAGCAGAGCATTGAGCCCCTGGTCGTTTTTCCTTTTAAAAAACTATAGGCACTAACACTTTGGGTTTGAACAGGCTGGGCTTTTTTTTTTTTTCCTTTTTCTTTTTATTTACTTTTTTTTTATGTGAGAAATTTGCTCTTTTGTTTTGATTTTCTGAAGTTTACATTCAGTTTTTGATTTCAGATTGAACATTTGGATGAAATGGACTGTCTTATTAAGTTTACATTTGTATAAAAAGTAAAGGAATGACTCTGTCAATGTGTTAAACCTAAAGGAGAAACGTCTTAATAACACAGGAACCCTCCAGGCATAGGGCAGTACCATTAAAGAAAATAAAATCTCCTTACTGATTTATAGTATCAGCGTTCTTTATATATTTAAAATTTAGGAAGTGGATTTATAGAGGGCACATGATGGAAGAAGCAACTTTGCATCATGAACTTGATCATTACCAAATACATTTAGGGCTCATTATTATATATGTCTTTCAGGTGTTGGGAAGTTCAGTGCCAAAAATTAGGTGTGATGTATGTCCTTTAAGTGATCAATTGGCAGGCTGGTTTCCAATTCCAAGCAAAATACTTGTGGAGAAACCTCGCACTCTTACCCTGCAAAAGAGTTTACAGAAGGTAAATGTTTTGTTTTCCACACCAAAATACGGTTTTGAGCCTGCAAATACAATTTCATGCAAGTAATTTTTACTCTTGCAAACAGACCATTAAAGGTAATGGGACCGTTTGCAGAAGCAAAAAATAACCGATGTGAAAAAGAAATTGCAGATTTGTGGTTTAAGTTTGGATTAAGATGCCAATGAAATTCTAAAAGTTTCAGCCACTTAAGAGCTGTGCAAGAGATGGGAACGTGCTTTGAGATGTGGGCCCTATCCCTATTCCCATGTACACAGTTTCTCTCCATTGAGAGGCTGCAGAGAAACGCGGAGTTTCCTTCTTGCCTCCGGTTGTTTGTCTTCTACATGACAGGATCTCACAGCGAAACCCGCGAGTTTCCTGGGCCAGCAGGGACTTGTAATAACAGGAAAAGCAGCAGCCAGTTAATAGGCTGTCTTGAAAGAAGTGCCTTATGTATTAAATTCTGTAAGAACCAGTTGACGTGTTAATTTACCTCAAGTGTTTACCGAATCATGACTAAATAAACTTTTTGTACCACAGTATTGTCTCTCGCAGATTAAATGCTCGTGGATGTGCAGATGATCTCTAAGGATATTGAACTGGCAGAGCAGCTCACTAAGCTCAATTAACTCTTTCCCTGTTTTCACTTACTCTGCTGCTTCCTTCCTTCATACAAAAAATGCATCTGAGCTGCATCTAAACCTGGCTCCCGAAACCTGTGTCCGTGCTGAACGCTCCGTGGCTTCAGTGGAAGGTGACAGTGCAGAGGAGGGAACGGGCCGAGACCCTCCGTGGCAAGTGCAAGGGTGAGCGCTGACCCTGGGCACCAGGGCTGAGTTTGCCCTCTAAGGAGCACAGCTTCCATCCTTCCTTCCTGCTTGGACACCCCTGAGTTCCCTCATGGTGTGTGGGATGGTGTTAAGAGCTATTCCCATCTTCTCTCCCAGTGCTAACACACTCGGACTTTCCCAGCCATTACCTGTCCAGCTGGTCAGACTCATGACACTGCTGCCTCAAGCACCCAACGGTGTTTAGAGCAGGGAAACGCGTCCCACGGAGTTCCCACTGTGCTGAAATACACTGGGTAGAGCTTGATTCCCTATACAGCACTTGCATGAGCATAGAAAGTATGAAATGCTGTATGAAATCTGTCAAGTTAGCCTTAAATTAGGTCTTTTGGAGTAAGAAACTCTGAGTGAAAATCACTTTGTCAAAGATACTAAAGCTTCAATTTCAGCCCAGTAAGGCAGAGGATGGATTTAAGTGATACGACAAATTAGAGGTGACTTGCTTTGAAACCTAGTGCTCTAAGTGTGTTTAAGGGTATGCTATTATTAATGTAATTTTAATATATGCTTGAAAAATGTGTATTTATTTCCCACAAAAATTTTGGAGAAAATGGTTCTTCAGAAACATCTAATTAAGTAACAAAGTGTGTCCAACCCGTACTAGTGCTCAACCAGTTACACATTTCTTCCTCCTTTCTAAACAGGAATATTCATGTAAAAAAAGTCTTTGTTCCTATGAATTCAACACTGCTGATTCCGAAGCTCCGGGGCAAAGGGGCAGGGAAGGGCTCTGCTCCGGGAGACACAGCCCTGGAGGATGCTCGGGTTGTGTGGGCTGGGGGACACTTGCATATAGACAACGTGGGAGTGTAGAAGATTGTCAGCTCGTGACAGCAGTGGGAAGGGAGATATTACAGCTCTCCAACCTTCTGTTTTGAAGAAGAAATTAGGGGTCTATAGCAATAAAATGTTGCCCTTTGTGGCCGCTGTATGTCCTTTCTCTCCCAGGAGTTGATCTGTGTGTTTTGGTGTCCCCAGCCGCAGGATTGGGTCCCTCGGGACTGTTCCTATGCCCAGAGGAGGATCTCAGAACAAGGCGCCGTTCCTGAGGGCCGTTCCTGAGGGTGATCCTCGGCACCGACGGCAGCGCCGCGGATGTGGCCGGGAAAGCTGGCGCGGGATGCGGGGCTGCCCGAGCTCCCAGCCGGCACCGCAGCCCTTGTCCAACAGGCACACGATGCCTGTGGCCCACCAGGTCTTCACCATTTTGGAGGTTTTCTCCTTAGGGAAAAACACAAACCAACAAAACCTGTGATTCTTCATGCTCATTATTTTTTATCCTGTGTATAATGTAAAGTATTTTTAAATATGCAGGCTTTCGCTGCTCCAAGTAATGTGAGAGAGGGCATTTTGAACCATTCCTGTACTATTTAGAGGACATTTCCAAAAATATAAACTCAAGCTCTCAAACAAATTCAAGTTCTCAAAAAAAGCAAAAGGTTTGTGTGGAGGGGTTGATTTTTTCCCAGTGTTTACAAGAGATCCATCAAATTCAGTGAGAAGAGGGAGATGCATGAAATAAAAGCATACAGCTTACATATGGCTTTTATTTCTATACTCCTAAATTAAATGAAAAATGAAGAGATGGATCAAATAATTACCAGCCACTTTATGTTTTTACTTCCTGATTTGGCAATATCCAGCTATCTAAAGATTTGGGGTTTTAAGGAATGTTGTGGCCTTCTGAGCAGGGACTAAGGGATGATGACGAGTAGCTTATCCCGGCATGCAGAGGAGCTCCCTGTTTGCCTTGCATGGCTGACGCAGTGGGTTTTGCTAAGTAGATGCCACCCAAAATGCAAAAGGGAGAAACCGATGATGGTTTGGGTAAGTAAACTAGTTGTGTTCAGATTTAGTGGGGCATAATCTGGAGGGAAAGTTCCTTCTTTATTTTGAGAGGTGGGAGAAGAGGAAGGGCGGAATCATAGAGTCATATTTCTAGTTGTCTGCTAGGAGCCTGTTAATTTATCTTCAAGTTATTTTGCAATGTGTAAAGGGAGGTTGTAAGGAACAGTATAGCATGTAGGGTCAAGCCAAATAAAGTGGAGGAGCTGATGAGGTGATTTCTACTTCCCTTCAGGTGCCAAAATCCGTGCTACAGTTGTGTTTTAGACACCTGTTTGTTATTTTGGATCTCATTCCTCTTCCCTGAGTTCAAAACTTTTTTAATTATTTGCCTTTTTATACCTAGAGTGCAGAGGTGTCGTCTCTGTAGATGATCCAGGCGGGCCAGTAATCCCGCTGCTGCAGAGTAAAGTGGGGAGAGTATAGACTGCTTGTCACCCCCACATAATGCAGGAGCTTAAACATATCTGCTTAGGTGTTAAAATCTGCTAGAGCTAAAGCTGGGACCTAACGTTGTAACAAAGTTTTGTGTGTGACTCTGAATTCCTTTTCCCTACAGCTGCTATAGCAAGTCATGCATGACACTAAAATGTGCATTGCGGGTGCTGGGCTGTATAGGAGAAGTGCAGTGATCTGCACATAGCTCGGGAGGCTGCCTCTGCTTTTGGCTAAAAGAATTCTCTCCGTTGCAACAATGTAAATCCAGTATAACTCCATCTCACTGGGGTCACACAGGTAAGGATTTCTGGGTGTTTAAACGACTGCACTGAACAAGATCAATTGTAGAAAGAATAGGTCTTTTTTAAAGAAAGATTTGCAACTTTAGGACATAATGGGCCAAATTAATCTCTGCCATTTCAGTAGCGTTGCAGCAGGAATTAATTTAGCCTGGGGCAACTTTACAATAACTCATATATAAGCATGCACAACTAAATGTATTACACTTTAAACAAACTCAGCATTGTCTGGAACAGAGCTGGTCTGCTGAACCTCTGAAGCTAGGAGCTAGCCATTGTTTGCAGAGTTTGTTTAGACAGGGGCATTTTTGTTCAATTGGCTACATCTGTGGTATTTTAGTGACAGCAGAAATGTTCCCTCTAACCACAAATGACATTATAGCTGTCAGGCAAGTTGTTATTCTGGGATATGTATGCATTAACTCATTTGTGTACCTTGAAATAAATTTTTAGCGAGTGCAGGGAAATACTTGGTTAGATGTTTCACCAATTCTGGAATGCTTGAGTTGTCTTTTTAACTGAGTTACTTCTCTAATCCAGGAAGGGTCTTCTCATAGCAGAGTCCTCAAAAATGGCAAAAAGAATGGGAGTATGAAAAAGGTATATCGGAATTCAGCTTTAGATCAGACAGTCATTTTTTCTCTTGCATAATCATTGTTTTCTGTATCGATTTCACTTATAAATGACCCCAGCCATTGTTAAACCGCCCTTTGGGTTACTCAGTCTGCAGGAATTGCAGTTCAGGATTATTGTTTACTCACACACTAGAGAAACACACGGACTGCATGTTTTAAGAAACTGGCATCTGTCAGAAGGGCACGAACACCCGTGTAAGGAGAGAAGGTTAAATGTGTCGTAGAACCATAGAAAAGCTGCTTGAAAGGGAGCTCTAATCCGACCTCCCTCTCCAAGTGGGACCATCCCCAACGTTATCTCAGCTCAATCACGGCCCCGTCTGGCCACATGTCGAGCGCTTCCACAGACAGAGAGCTCACAGGCTCCAGGTAACCTGTTTCCGTGCCGCGCTACCCTGTACGTTTTTCTTAAAGTCCTCTCTGAAGCTCTCAAGACACAGCCACAAGTTGCTGCTTTTTACTCCTTTTCCCAGGAGCAGCTGGGCTCTCCTGTCCTTGTAACTCCTTTCCAAGTAGTTGTAGGCAGTTCACAGAACCACAGAATCACAGACTGGCTGAGGTTGGAAGGGACCTCTAGGGATCACCCAGTGCAACCCCCTGCTCCAGCAGGGACACCCAGAGCATGGGGCACAGGGTGGCAGCCAGGCGGGTCTGGAAGATCTCCAGGGAAGGAGCCTCCACAGCCTCCCTGGGCAGCCTCTTCCAGGCCTCTGTCACCCTCAGTTCCTTAGCCTCCTATAGCTGAACTGAAAAAGCCCAAATCCCACAACACCTCTTTGGGGATCCTGTGCTTTAGGCTCCCAGCCAACCTCACTGCCTTCTCCTAGAGCCTCTCCAGTTTCTCCACATCCCTAGTGAAGTGCAGGACACGAAACTGGGCACACTATGCTAGATGTGGTGCTGAGCAAAATCAGGCAAGTTGTCCTCAGTTTGCTGCTTGAGAGTATGGTTCCCAGGATGGCTAGAGCATCATAGCAAGCATTTTGAGAGATATGCAGCAGTAAGATTTCTGATTCAGAGGCAAATTTGAAGTAGTCCTTTAAAAAACTTCAATATTCAGTGGCCAAGAAAATATCAAACAAAACTGAATCCAGGAGAAAGTAAACTGAAAGCTTTAAAAAATATATTTTCGAAAAAAAAGAAGGTAAGAAACACACCTGTGTGAGATGTTGTTGATTGTCATAGATCTTTGGCATCACGGCCAGGACCAAGTTTGAACCAAATTGGGCTGCCCCTATCAACCTTTGCACTTAGAGAAACTTCGCACTTAGAGAAGGTTCTTCTTCTACATTGTCTGTTTCCCAATTGTCCTGTATCCATCTGCTAGGTGAATTAGCTGCCTGTGCTGGGCAAAAGCCCAGGTGTCACCTAGTCAGCTACTGGCTGAATAGCTGGTGCTATTGCCAATGGTGCAAACTGGCTGAATAGCTGGCTGTGATGGGGCAAAGCCAGGTTCTGCCAGGGCAGTTTTGGTGTTGGACTCCTGGGGCAGGTTTTGTGGCAGAGCAGGTGGAGGAAGGCAGCCTGAGCAGGGCACCCGTGATTTTCTTTTTAGCTACTTTTCCACCCTAAAAGTAAAAGGGTACACTTGTCTCCGTGAATATTTATAGGGTTTCCTGAAGGAATTTGCTTTATAAATAACTAAATGTATCAGAGTAACTTTCAGTTTCTTTATAAAATAGAGGACTTCACAGAATCACAGAGTCATTGAGGTTGGAAGGGACCTTTAGAGATCATCTAGACCAACCCCCCGCACAGACTTAACAGAGAGTAGGGAATTTATCCTCTCTCAGTCTAGAGAGCTACTGCTTGTGAGGGTAGTTTTATCATTAGAGCTCTGGCCAAGGTGTCTGGGCTGCAGCTGAACTCTTCAGGCAACTGGGCAAGTCCTGTCGATGCAACGTTGGGCGACCTGAGCTGCGCTGAGGTGAATGGCCCTGCTCAACAGACACGAATTTAGAAGAACTGCAGCATTTGGCCTGTCTTCTGCTGGTGCTCTCTCTCCTGCGTGTCTGTCGTGACAACCTGGACTTCAGGCAGGAATTAAAGTGCAGATGATGCTTGGGAGCACTCGGCAATATTCTTCCTGCTCGTTTGGAGCTTGGCTGGGTGGTGGATGGGGTTTACTGAAGAGCATTGGTACTTTGGGAATAGCATCTTGTATGGAAATGATGATGCTGAAGACCTGAAAGTTTGGGGGACTTCTGTTGATGACTATAATTTCTATAGTTAGGGAGAATTCCATTAGGAAATCTAGGCAGGAGGACTGTAACTGCTCAGCAGTCCTGGGATGCTCAGATATTGCCAATTACTGAGGTCACAATTAGCTGAACTCTCACATATGGAACTGTCAAGTTCTTTTGGAGACTGTGTTTGGAGACTTGAGGAGAAGCACAAGCAGGTGATGTTGGAATGCTAAGCACCATGAAGGAAAACCCTCCTCAGCAAGAGAAGGACAATGCAGGTTGGGTAGGACCACCTTCCAGAAGGACTGGACTGCCTTCCAGTGGGTTGGTACCACGTCTCCCAGTTTGGGAATCCATAGGCAGTAACTGGAGCAAAGATTCTGGGACCTATGATGATATAGATGTGGAATCTACACAAGTGCTTAAGAATTCATTATTAAATGTAATATTTGGAAAAAGAGAGCTTATTTCTTATTCTTGGATTGTAAACTCATCAATTCTAAATTTAACCAGACCACACACTGTACAGCTGCTTCTCATTTTTATATCTGTACAAGTACTTTCTTATATTGCTTGCGACAGTGCAGATGACCTTTTCCAGGTTTGTTTTTCATAAAATTGTTATATGTTAAAAGGTTAAACCAAAAAAAAGGGGGGGGGGAAGCAAAAGCAAGGAGGAACAACCAGGACTGGACTTAGACTGAGATTCTGGGCAAAGTTGCTGGGGAGCAATTTGAGGATCGCCTCTGGGGGCATCCCTACCCCACTCAGTCCTTCCAGTGGGAGAAGCTCTTCTCCTGCTGCCTGAAAATATCACATGGACCAGATTTCTTCAGAAACTTTACGTGAGCCATTCCCCTTGAGTGCTGCTGCCCACCTCCTCTGGGCTTCCTTGTCTTCCCGTTCTCGCTCACACAGGCTCTGTTGCCTCCTCCCTTTGCAATCCCTGCCTGGTCTCCTGCTCCTCTCCCCTCACTCAGGCAGTGGGGATCTGAGCTCACATCCCCAGCCTCCTCCCATGGTGACAACCACCACAGCCATGGCCCGATTTCTGTCCTGTCTTTTCCATCTAAGGCACTCATGCTCTCTGTGGTGGTGTCTCTGTCTTCCCTCCCCTCTCCTGCTGCCTCTGGGACACTCTTTGCATCTCTAAAACTGTTGCCACCAGTGATGACATTTCTACATGGTGCTCTTTGTAACTCCTCATTCTTCCAGTTAATCAGCTCATATTTCCATGAGCCTTTTGCCTCCTCTTCTTTTTCTTTTTTCGTCTTAAAGTGTCTTACCAGTCCCTTCGAAATATAGTGCAACTTTCCCCACTCCTCGGCTCACACTTCTTCTAGAGGTTGGTCTAGAGGTTGGTCTTCTGTCCTCTCCTTCTGGTATCTCCATTTGACAAAAATGATCCCATATCTTCCCTTGTCCAATGTCTTCTTCACATCCACTCTTATCTCAGCTCAACCTTCTCTCCTATTCCTTTTGCCACTCCTCAAGCTCTGTCCTCTCATACAGTGTGCTTTAGTGCAGGTCAGACTTAAAAAAAATAAAGGAAAACTTACTGGCTCTGCTTGCAGCCAACCACCCCCCTTACTGCATCCTCAAATTCAATCAATGTAGCTTTGCATTTGTGCCTGTAATTCCCCTTTCCATTCCATTCTTGATTCCCTTCACTCTCTCATCCCCTCCTACACTGCTAACTCACCACATGCACCAAACAACTTCTTCCTAACCAAAGCTCAGGATCGGTGCTTCACACTTGCACCCAGGAGCAGCCTCTGACAATTAGTCATGCGCTTTTTGTCCTCTTTTCTTTCTGCAGATCTCCGTCATCTCTTTATTCCCTGCTTACTTCTCTAATCATTCTCCCAAGCAGCCTTTGAAGGAGCAATTGCACTGCTCTTGAAAGACTTTGTAGGAGTCTCCCGGGTCCGTTTTCTTAATGTCCCTGTCCTGTCTTTATAAACCTTGGATTTTTGGGGAGAACTTCTTACAAACTCAACTACCGTCTCTATGTGGCTGTCACACATTTCCAGACACATCTGGAACGCCCGGGATAAAACATTACATCCTCTGAGGTCCTGAGCATCTCACCAGACACTGTGAGGCAGCTCATGGAACATGGATTGACCATCTTGGTCACCTTACTGAAGCAAACTATCTGAGCATCTCGCCAGGGACAGTCTCCTCAGGACCTTGGAGGGTATCAGTAGGATGTACCTACACTTCTGAAAGCCCTTTGGAGGTATCATTACCTGTGTCAGGAGCTAGTGACTATACATTGCGACTATAGAGCTATCCAAAACACAGGAATATAGTGCAGGTTCTCAGGGATCACTCAGTAGGGTAGACTAGTGACATTTGACATTTAACATTTAACAAAGGTCAGATTTTTTTTTCCCACTGACTACATGGGATGTCTAAAATTAGGCAATATGAAGGTCCAGTAAGGAAATTTTGGAGACTGCAGGTATTGGTAAAAATCAGTGTTGATTTGTGCTGATGAACCACCTAAAGCTTCTAGAAATCTCTACTAACGTGTCTGTTTATCAGCCCCTAAATGAGAATTACTTATGAAACTGAGAATAATTTTACCTAAAACCAGGTGCTTCTCAGTATTTTTCTAAAACCAGCCCTTACGAGAACATATCTACATATTGATTTAGCTTAACCCTGCTTTGCACTTTCCCTCAGCCTAACTTTAAGCAGAGTTTCATCTCTGATTTCGTGAGACAAATTTAAAACATAGCTTAAAAGATAACAGACTTAAAAGATCCAAACTTGAAAGGCACTTGGCTTCCACTTTGCAAAGTAGGTTGTGAAAAATGAAGCAGGCCCATGCAAATTAAATATCTGACAGACAGACTTCCCTCATGAAGAGATACAAGCAACCGAAGCTTGCCTGATTCTGGGACAACTTCCAAGAGCAGAGAGCTCTGCCTGCAAAAGTGAAAGGATTTCTCCCAACAGGGTGTCTGGTATCACCCAGCCATGGCACTGAGGGAGTATTCAGTGATTCTGCTTTCTTGGCTGTTCAGATTTATTTATTTATTTATTTATTTATTTATTTATTTATTTATTTATTTATAACAACTTTTCCATCAAGCAATGAGCTCTTGGTTTGACTCTCTCATTCTGGTTCCAGTTTCCGAGTCATTTCATGTACTGCACTGCTCCCTCCGGCATCTCTCCACTCTGCTGCTGGGAACAGTGTTGACGTATCCCTGCACACTGGAATCCACTCACTCCCGGATGCCTATCTGCCCATGACAGGAGCCCAGTCACACTGAGATCCTGTACAATTGAGTTTCTGGCCATATCTTTGCCTGTATCATCAATCTTTCTATCTTCACCCCTGCATCAGAATAACCAGTGGTGAAGTGGAGCAGTTGGGATTACACTGCCAGATGAAAACCAGCTTGTTTTTAGAATAAAGCCACCCCAAAATTGCACGTATTTTGCACTAGGAGAATAACAAATGGCCATTCATGGCATGCAAAGGGATCTTGCTTGTGTTTAACTATTTTAAGCTATTGGCCAAGAATGATAATTTAGGGCTGCAGGGAATCTGAGCTGGGCTTCTCACTGGGAACGTTCTCCAACCTTGCTGCCCTCTGTTGCGTATCATAGTTGTAACCTTGGCCAGCTGGCTAGACTTAGGGCCAGAAAAGCTCTCGTTTTCAGGTTAATATTCCATTTTTTCACACAAAATAAAGATTTACAATTCTAAGATAAAATTCTGCCTATTGATGTCAAAGCCTTATTTCATTGATTGTCCGCAAGTATGAACTGCACCTAGATACCCTGAGAGCTAAAGGGTTAAGGCTAAAATGTAGAGTAGTTTCCAAGCAACTATTTTTCCTTCCGAACACAACACTGTGTTATCAATACGCCGCTCAGAGATAGGCATGAGTGACATGGTGAAGTGGGCCCTGGAAGCATGATCCGCTTCATGGCCCTTCCTCCTGCAAACTCAGCCAGGAAGAACTGCAAAGTGAGGGACACCATGGCAAAAAAGCACGTTTGGGATTTTACAACTCCAACAGATGAGTTGATTTGGATTGGATGACAAGTTGACCATGAGACAGCAGTGTGCCCTGGTGGCCAAGAAGGCCAACGGGATCCTGGGGTGCAT
>VZSG01000108.1:662537-750770 GCA_013398315.1 Nothoprocta pentlandii
GGACTGGATGAGTGCACAGTGAGGTGGATTGAGAACTGGCTGGATGACAGAGCTCAGAGGGTGGTGATAAACGGGGCCGAGTCCAGTTGGAGGCCTGTGACCAGTGGTGTCAGTACTGGGCCCAATGCTGTTCAACCTGTTCATCAATGACCTGGACGAGGGGACAGAGTCCTGTACCGGGGAGGAATAACCCCAGGCACCAGGACAGATTAGGGGTTGACCTGTTGGAGAGCAGCTCCGCAGAGAGGGACCTGGGAGTCCTGGTTGACAGCAAGTTAACCATGAGGCAGCAGTGTGCCCTCATGGCCAAGAAGGCCAATGGGATCCTGGCTGCATCAAGAGGATGTTGCCAGCAGGTCAAGGGAGGGGATCCTGCCCCTCTCCTCAGCTCTGGTGAGGCCGCACCTGGAGTATTGGGGGCAGTTCTGGGCTCCCCAGGACAAGAGGGACAGGGAGCTTCTGGAGAGGGTCCAGTGGAGAGCGACAAAGATTATTAAAGGACTGGAGCATCTCTCGTAGGAGGAGAGACTGAGTTGGGCCTGTTTTCTCTGGAGAAGAGAGGCCTGAGAGAGGATCTGATTAACATGTATAAGTTCATGAAGGGGGAATGTAGGGAGGAAGGGGCCAAGCTCTTTTCAGTGGTGGCCAGTGACAGGACAAGGGGTAATGGCTATAAGTTGAAACCCAGGCAGTTCCATCTCCATGTGAGGAAGAACTTCTTTCCTGTGAGGGTGACAGAGCCCTGGAAGAGGCTGCCCAGGGAGGCTGTGGAGTCTCCTTCTCTGGAGATCTTCCAAACCCGCCTGGCTGCCACCCTGTGCCCCGTGCTCTGGGTGTCCCTGCTGGAGCAGGGGGTTGCACTGGGTGATCTCTCGAGGTCCCTTCCAACCTCAACCCTCCTGTGATTCTATGATTCTGATCAGCTAAGCTCCTAATTTAAAATAAATTCAACACAGATTGACATGGACTTGTCTGATTCTAAATTTTTCTGTATGTGTTCTTGATTGTTCTTTTTGTGCCTCATTGAGAAATATTACTTGCAGCGTAATCTGTCTTATATCTGCCTGATATGCCACTAGCTATTTTACCTGACACTGCTGGTGAGATTTCTCTTAAGCCAGGAAATGTTTTATAACACAGACAATTAAAAATCCTGTTGAAACTGAATAAAAGTTATCATTCAATATGTAAATACTACGTAAGTACATATACATATAATGCAAATATACATATAAGTATATAGTATATATAAAAGTATATAAGTATTATTGCATATATAAGGTACTTGTTCACACATACTATTTCTGCTGGACTTTTTCTGACCCAGGACATATGGAAAATAAATCTGGTAGGGACTTTTGCAATATATAGTAAATTGAATTAATAATCCTATCCACAGAAAAAAAGAATCTCAGTGATCTAAGTCTTATTATAACGGGAGGACATAATCACTGCAATTATGCCAACAGAGCTGTGTCCAAAGCTCACTGAAATCATTCGCTGTAGCCA
This sequence comes from Nothoprocta pentlandii, assembly GCA_013398315.1. Classification (NCBI taxonomy): domain Eukaryota; kingdom Metazoa; phylum Chordata; class Aves; order Tinamiformes; family Tinamidae; genus Nothoprocta; species Nothoprocta pentlandii. The sequence continues at coordinate 664,047 of VZSG01000108.1, forward strand.
GCGCTGAATCCATTCCTATGGGCTGCAAGTAAAGCCAGCACTGTGAGAGGAGTTTCTTGCAAAGGTTAAAATACATATAAAGATTTTGTATTATAGAAGAATCCATGGTTCATAATGCCAGGGCTGAAAGAGGGTTTTCAGCTGTGTGATTCCTGCTAGCAGTGGAGGGGGTTACCCTCACAAATTACGGTCACAGAGCAGGGAGGAGGATGAGTGAGGGTGCAGCCTCCTGTTAGCACCTCTGCTAACAGGAGAAGGTGCTGAGGTTTCTGTCCTACCTGCTTTCCACTTGGGCCAGCTCATGTTACTCCATATAATAAAGTTGGTGGCAAAAAAACATGATTTATCAGTCACCAACTGGTCTAGTACCAAAGGGCACATCCAGGAGCACATCAGTGCTGCAGGAGCCACCAGCTCCCTAGTTCCCCTTCATCCCCACCTGGATCTACTGCAAGGACAGATTTTCTGCAGCAGTTTGGGCTACACATAAAATATGCTGTATGTAGCTAAGATGCTTTGTGATTGTCAAGAGTTAGAAATGAAGTGCTGTAAATGCTCAAAATTCGCTTGAAAAAGCTCTGTAAAGTACTCCAAGCCCTTAAAAGATTTCTAATAGTCACCTTGATATCTGCATTTTCTGCAAGGTGCAGTTTGGGAACTTGAATGCTAAACTCCCACATAAGTCAGGAATCATATTAAAATAGGTTTTACTTTCAGATCTTTAGTCAAACAGGGCAGTGAATGTCAAATTGCCTGTCCATCATAAGGTCTGTTACAATCACTGCAGCTGGTAGAGCTGCAGACATTTACTGGAGACAGAAAAAACACAACTTTTCAGGTCTGGCTGTTGCTTGTGGCTACCCTCTGCATGAGACATTAAGAAAAACATTTTGTTCTTACAAGCCCTAAACGTTATGATACCACCCTAAAGTGCCCTGTGAAATGGGTGAGAAATCACAGCAGGTTCTGCTGTGGGAGCTCCAACAGGACTCCAGGCTCTGGTGTCATAAATGGTCAAACATCTGCCAGGGCCAACGTGCCCTGGGATTGCAAAGGCAGGGCAGAACATCTGTGACAGCTGCAGGAGAGCAGTACCTTTATATTGCAGCTCATTGGCTGCAGCTCCTGCTCTGGATGACCCACTCACAGCTGGGGCAGCTGAGGCAACCTCTGATGTGATCCAGTCTGGTGCCCACGTGCAGCAACGTGGGGCTCGGAGGAGGCTCATGCCATTTGTGTCCACGTTGCTGCCCTGGTGCCAGTTCTGTGGGCAGGACACAGCTGTGCAACACGGCCCCACCAGAGCTCTCCTGAAGGACGTGTTTTGTTGGTGGTTGCTAATGCAAAACCTCTTCTGTGAAATTTTATTTTGAAACTAAACTCTGATGTAAGTCATTTGTTTTCAAACTGAGCCTTTGCTGTAGTGACATTATTATTCATTAACTTATGGGCACCTTTGATCAAAGTTTTAAGAGGCATCCTCTTCATAACACAAGACACTCATTTGCCGTATTATTAAATACACTTTTCCTACCTTTGCACTGTGCTAGAAGAAGCTTTTGTGCCAGAAGAAATGGCTGTTGCTGAAACAACCATTCTGAAAATGTAAAGCATTCTCCTGATACCTTTTCCAGCAGGACATTGGAATGACTCTGTTGGTGAAATGAGAGAGATGTGAAAAGAAAAAAATGCAGAGACAGGAGCAGCCAAACTGCCTGTGAACACAGGAGAGCAACTGCAGGGGAAGCCCAAGGTACTTCAGGGAACTCAGCTATCTTCACAGATTGTCTCCTTTCCCTTCTCAAAAGGAAAACCAAAAGAGGAGGTGAGGAATAGAGAAACACTTGAGTAAGCAGCAGGCTGAAGGAGTCCAGACTCACCACCAACAGCCCTGCCTGGGGCAAAACCCTTGGAATTATAGTGCCCCTGACACAACTGAATAACCAGGGTCTGACTGCTGCATCTAGAGCTTTACTTGGAGAGGTCAGGCAACTGGTTCTTGTGATAAGAAGCACATTTCCTGGGAATATAAAGTTATTAAGGTGTTTGAAAAGACAGTTCTACTGGCACTTTTTGGCACACAAAAACAAAACCCTTTTAAATATATAACCCATTTCCACATGCACTGATGGCATGAGGATGCAACTGGGTGAAACTGTTTGAATGAGGTTGTAACTTGTTAAAAATGCCAGCAGTTCAGAAGGGGCCAAAGAGTGTGAGTTCAAGCTGCCCACCTGAATTAACTATTCAAAATGGATAAAATCAGGTTTTCTGTCCCTTCTCCCTTTGTTTACTCACTCCCCTTGCTCTCCAACCACAGTTACCCTGTCATCCTCACAGCCATCCACAAATCTCCCCACTATGCTCACATCTCAAATCTTCAATATTGTGTCAACGAGAACTGAAATGGAGAGGGCGTTTTGTAAAAAAATAAAAGCAACAGCAAAGTGAATTCAGGAGTCTGGAAGAGCCAAGGCACAGGGGGAATTATCACTAGAGCTCCCAACAGCCTGTAACGAACCACTCCTGGGGCTGTCAGAGATGCATTTTTCAGCCGGAGATGACGAGCAAGACACTGCAGTGACCAGGGGCTCCCTGGCAGTGAAGGAGAGCAGGGATGCCGGAAACTTCCATGGTGCGAAGCCCGTCGTGCCGGGCCCAGGGCACCGAACTGAGGCCCTGCGGGCAGAGCTGCCATGTGGACAACAGCCGCGTCCCCTCCTTGTCCTGCTGCTGCCTTGAGAGGCCGGCTGTGCTCCGGGACGTCCCCTCAGCAGACAGTGAATGGCTACGGCCGCCTCTAGCACTGCAGCCTCCATGTTGGAGCACGTGCCCCTTCCCACCGCGGCTTCAAGAACCCGCGCCAGGGCTCATGTCCCTCATGTGCTTCAGGTGCTTCAGGTGCTTCACGTGCTAAGGCTGTGCCAATGTTTCGGGCTGAAAAGCTGCTAGAGGAAAGACGTATTTCTGACCTGACAAACCAGAAGCTGCCACACTTAAGCAGGCCCACGGGGCAACATATCCGGGGCTGCGGCCACAGTCAGCTTCTTCAGGAGACACACGCAGGGCCCGAAGGTTTCACTCTGCTCCTAACAAAGGGTAACTTAAGCTTCAAGGTGGCTTTAAGAATACTTCCAAAACATTTGCTATTATAACCTGGACAGATTTGTTCCCTGTAAGGTGCTCTAAACCATTTTAAGTTTTGTTTACTTCTCGGCCTTAAAACGCTTTGAATTTCCTCTTCAGTTTCCCCGAGAGTCCCTGTGTTGCTCCGGTGCCAGGGGAGATGGGAACGGTCCCGGTGAAGCTGCTGTCCCACACACGATGTGCAACGGCCTCTGTAGCGCCAAGACAGTCACGTACTGAAAAGTGGGTGCTTCAAAAACAAAATGCAAATATTTAACTACTCTTCCTCACAGTAACAGAAAAAAAAAAGGGAAAATGAACATTAGAACAGGAAAAAAGATTCATATAATTGAAAAGGTAGGCAAAAAAAGGGAAACATAATCACTCTTTGGTCTTTTCTGTCCTCTGCCATACCCGTCACCTCCTTTGGGACTGCATTGCTTTGTGGGTCACCTATCCTGCTTTCTCCTGTATTTACACGTCATCTCGCAGTACAGAAACATAGGTATTAAGAAAACTATTTTGCTGCAGGGTAGATCCATACTGTTAGATTTTTTTAAGCAATTAACTTCATACATGTTGAAATTACAACCACAGCCCTTTTTTTTTTTTTTTTGAAAAAAGCAATTGCCATGAATCACTCACCCCAATTCATACAAATATCTTCCCTGAAAAATTGCAGGAAGTTATCGCTATTTTCGCTCTGAACTGTATTTGCTCTCTGAACTGTATTTACAAGGATGATCAGGGGCCTGGAACATCTGCCCTATGAGCAAAGGCTGAGGGAGCTGGGCCTGTTCAGCCTGGAGAAGAGAAGGCTGAGGGGGGACCGGATCAGTGTCTATAAATACCTCAAGGGAGGCAGTGAGGAGGAGGGGGAGGCCTCTTTTCAGTGGTGGCCAGCGATAGGACTAGAGGAAACGGCCACAAGCTGAGGCACCAAAAGTTCCACAGGAACTTGAGAAAACACTTCTTGACAGTGAGGGTGACAAAGCCCTGGCACAGGCTGCCCAGAGAGGTTGTGGAGTCTCCTTCTTTGGAGATCTTTAAAACCTGCTTGGACGCAGCCCTGTGCCCCATGCTCTGGGTGACCCTGTGTGAGCAGGGGGGTTAGACTAGATGACCTCTGAGGTCCCTTCCAACCTTAAGCATTCTATGATTCTATGATACTGTGTCATTTGCCTGGTGCTGTCTTCTAATTTTCTTAGCATCCTGAAGCTACTTCTTAGGCTGCTCAGAATCAGGTCTGATGCTGGGGAGATGCAGAGCAGAGGCTGAGGTGCTCTGAGAAGAGCTGCTCGTGGCTGCGCTGCAGGTGCCACCACCAGAGCAGTGATGCCTCAGCAGACACCTGGACCAAGAGACACGTCGATGCTCCCGCTTCCTTTCCGAGATGGGAGGTGAGGGAAGGTTCCCGTTATGTGTCATTACCTGAGAAACTCTACCCAGAACAGGGCCGCTGACATTTCCCTACACAGGAATCTGCCGGGTGGCGCCTTGACACCGACCTGGTTCTAGTCCAGCTGGTGACATTCTTTAAGAGAAAAGAAAACAGTGTCCTCAACTCCTAATTATTACAAAATTGCATGTCTTTATTTTTTCAGAACTAAGGCCTTTTATTGGATTTTGCATCACCATTCCACCTGTGGAATAACATAAATACATTGAGCCATGATGCCTTCTGATGCGACACCTCAGCAGCTTACAATGTTTGATCTAAACAGAACTAAACACTTGGAAAACATTATTGCTGATGATGGAATAGCTCCATCTTCTGGAATAAAAGTTATTTCTGGACAAGCATCCTTATATCTGACATGGATGTGTATGGAAAATTTTCTATTTTGTAATCTAACCTGAATATTTTTACTGAATATTTTTATCAGAAGGTGAATATTGGGTAGAGAGTGGGAGGAATTCAGGACAATGTGATTTCTGATAAACTGCAGGGATTATTCATTATTTTCTAATGACACTGAAGATGTCAATCAGTCCTTCAGCATGCTATTAGTATTAACTAACCTTATTTAAGGAATAGCCATAATCTGAATTGGAGAAAAACGATTTAAACTCCATTTAAGACAAAACATTCAGCACATTTACCTTTAGCACTGATTTAGGATACTCGAAGCTTCATGTTAAAAGTTTGTAGTTAAGCACTGTCCTAAGTAGGCAATAGGGACTGAAGCCCATGCTGAAGTACTTGAAGTCTGAATTATAGAGCAGAAGATATGAGAGATCCTTAATGTTATTTATCAAAACACTTATCTTTAAATGAAATATTTCAAGTTAAACAACAGCAGCATTGTAGGCAGCTAAAATATAGTGAAGTCATGGGTTCAACCAGAGAGCCCCCCAAACCCCTGTTTTTATCCCCATGTTTATGTACTGTGGACTTGTTCTATGGCTGTGGCTTGGAAAAAAAAGAAAGTATCAATGAACTGAGTTTCTGTAATTTAGAAAAGCGCACTGGAGGTGTTCAGCAATCTACTGACCGTTGCTGTGTGATAGTTCTCAACTGCCCAGGACAGATAATGCCATGAGAATAAATGAGAAATTAAACATGTACATACCCATCTACTTTTGACATAGTGGTATATCTAAAGTTAATACAAACTCATAGACACACAAGAGTAGAAATTTAAAAAACTTGCTTATCAAAACAAAGCAACTGAAGCTTTATTTTTCTGTATAGAAATATGAGTGCCCAAGTGCATTCTTTTAAGCTAAGGAAAATGAGAAAGCCATACAGCCCTTGCAAGAAATGAATTCTACGGTGGTAATATCTTTGTGTGCATGTGTATGTGTGTATGTGTATATATATATATTTACATATATACATACACGTAAGTATAAGCATACACACACGTGCACGCAAAAAAAGTTTCCCCTTTAATGGATGATTCCTCTCAACAGGTAGTTAAAATCATTCAGAAGAGTTAAACTTACGACTACTGCAGAGTATTCTACTATGATTTGAGTACAAAAAGGAGAACCATTGCATGAACCACCATATTGCTCACATTAATTAAACAAGAGCAAGTAACAAAACTTAAGCAGCTAAACATTTATCTGGAAATCAGACTGCTTATGCAAAAGAAGCACAACGAAAGGATATAGAACAAATGAAAGGAGTTCTCTTAAGAAAAATAATCTTTCAGCTTTCTGCAACATCATGTGTCATATGGCTTTTGAATGGAGGCATTAGTTAAAAGAATTTTCCCACCCACAGTCAAGTATTAACTGTATTTAAGTACAGCAATGCAACGACAAACAAAAGTTAAAAAATTAGTATACTGTATTAGCTTTATGTAATACAGCATTAAATCCCTTTCACTAAGGCTACAAAGGACAGATTTACAGTAATATGAGGTACCAGCATTTATGGTCAGAAAAGATGGAAAAGAATTATACAGCATTGTCATCAGACATCTCTTTGTATTTTTTTTTTCCTTTTTTTTCTTTTTTTTTACAAAATACATGTCTTGATGATCACATGCTTTAAGCTTATATTCATTTATTTTATATATATATATATTTTATTTATAGGGGCAATTGAGAGAGAGTCACAAATAAGGAAAGGACACTAAGGTTTTAATAAGGGCAACAAAAATGTTTTCACCAGAATAGATTCACATTACAGTACACCAATATTGACAGCATTCTCTTGTCTATTTTTGGTACATAAGATGGAATCTCTCTACATAACCTTATAAGGCTTCAGTAACTAAAAAGTAAAAAACCTATTAGTTTACAATTTATTTAAAAATTCTGAAAGACACAGCAAGTTCTAAACTTTAGTAGTGCTACCCATACACAACCATCTGGCTTAAGAACCCATTAAAGGAGCCTCCTTTCAAGGGAGCTTGCAACAGTGGAGTTGTGCAATATGGATGTTTCTTACTACAAAAAAAATACACATGGCACATTCTCATTCATATTTTGCAATGTAAAAAGTTACAAACATACCTAACCAAATAAATAATAATAATAATAATAAAAAAAAATCTGAAGTGTGTTTGTTAAGTTTTCTAAAACCACTATGCAGAATAATGGAAACTTTCACTCACAGACTATTTACATGGTAATACCCAGGTGAGGGTACACACTGCTACAAAACTCATCAAACAAAGGGTAAACTTGAAATGTTTTCCATAATAAAGGTCTAGCAGCATGACTATATCTAATGCTGTTTGTTTGTTTTCTTGACTGTTCCTGGAAGATTGTTTTAATCTATATCTTCGTCCAGTTCGTAATTGTCTTTATCATAAATATCTTTCACTAGGAGAACCCGTACAAGCATGTTTTCCAAAGTGTTGCGGTCCAGTGACATGGAAGTGTACCAGACAGGGCTCTCCGAGGAGACCGAGCAGTCCGGCTGCAGGTAGAACAAGTCCGTTCTCTGGTTCAGATTCTGGGGACTGAAAGGAGGGAAAGACAAGTCAGAAGTGCAGCCTCACAGGACAAAACAGTATGTTGTCCTTTCTCGTCTCCTGTGCTAACAGAAATTGTCCTTAAGCAAGTCAGAAGGGGAGACTGTTGTGGAAAAAGGAGACGCTGGAAGAGCGGTGCTCAGGGAGAGCAGAGGCAGAGCCAGCCCTGTGTCCAGCAGAGCCAAGGGCAGCCTGGCTCTGCCCACCGAGCTCCAGACCGGGTCCTCCCCAGCTCTCCAACATCTGCAGCTCCAGGATCTGCTAAACCACAAAGCACTTTGCAGGTGTTCAGGAATGCCAACCAACAATCTCCTGGGGATTCGGAAACGGTCCCCAATCATGGCATAAGCAATTGCTGGTACTGCTGTGTGACACGACTGCTTTTCAATATAGAGCCTGGTGTACCCTTGAAAATGAAGAACTGTATCTTTGAGATGCACAACAAAAAGCTAAACCCCTGCACTCCCTATTTTACTCAAAGGGTTGGTCACTAAGTCCAACCTGTAATGGGGGTTATTAACTCTAACTCTTAATGTCCTTTAATTCTTGTCACACTACAGTTTGGAATTTACATCCAGCTACATTGCTTGCTCCAACTCAGATGTATCCTGCAAGCCACGAGGGGACACCCTGAAGGAATTCTAACATTTTATCCATTTAGGTAAGTCTCAGAAAAAAAAAAAAATTATCCATTTAGGTGGGTCTCAGAAAAAAAATAAGCTCTGCATTTACAATGGCTCACTCATGCTGTTCTCCTTTCCCAACTACTGCAGACTTGAGAACCCAGCTGTACTTAAGTGTCTTTGGTGAACATATCAAGCTCAGCTTCCCAAACTGGCTGATAAAATATCAGGTGCGGATCTTCATCTGTTGGGGTGAATGTTGCCTTTTTCTGTTCTCATATATATCAGACCAATGTCAGACTACAAACTGAAATGTGATGGTTTAAAATATTTTCATACTTCATTTTAAACTCCTAGCTGCTTTTTCACAAGCCACTATTTGTGCAGGGCACAAGAGCAAGAAAATATTGTCTACAGCTGTGAATCAGGGGATTCCCTAAAATGGAGCTGCAAATGTCCACTGATTGCAAAGTGTTATCAATTCACAGGTATTACCTTATACTTTACAACAGTTCAAATGCAAGAGCTTTCAAAATGTCAAATATTTTATAAAAGTTATCTCTCCACAAATGCAAAGTTTGTATTAGAAATGAAACTAAGAGCAGCAGTGTGGTACTGTAATCTGCATGGGTGACCAACAGTTAGGAGAAAGAGGAACTTGAATGGAAATCACACCATTAATGATGCTCCAAATGGGTTTAATTGCTTCCTTTTTCCCAAAGTTGAGATATTTCTAAAGAAGAAAAACAAGTGATTTGTTCTCCCCCTACTGGCTCTGTAGCAGCAGTTCAAAAATCCAGCTTAAGCACTGCAATAATATATCCTCTTCACACAGAGAGAGGGTCAGTGTAGAGGCAAAAATATTTGACACAACCAGAATTGAAGAAATTTCTGAAAAAATGCTGTTTGCATTAATAGAACATCACAAGTTACCTTTTGCTCGTTCCTCTTTGTAAATTCACATATTTGGCCATTAGGCTGCATTGTGCATAAACTCTTCACTTTTAAGAGTAAGATGTTATTTCCCTGTACATTTTGGGACTCATATTTCATTTTATTTATTGTGCCATGTATGCATATAATTGTATATTATAAGATATGCAATGTGATTTATTCTTCTTTTGTATCACTTCCCTTCATTTCACTTACAGTTAGATAAAATCTCCATTAGATCAGTCACTCTAATGTCTTGTTCAATTAAAATTTCACATGAAATTCTGTATTTAAACACTTCAAAACCACTTCAGTGATATTTTTAATATATTTCTCTAAGTTTTTCTTTTTAATGTATTATTTCCTGAGCAGATGAGAAGGAAGCTATTTCTAAATCTTAAGTTATTGCCACTGATTTTTTCTACTACAAAGATATTTTAAGCCTACTTTCAAGTCACGTATCTCAAAAGTATTTAAAATTCAAATTCCTGAAGACGGATGAGAAAGCAAGTCCATTGTTTCAATCCAGTTTTTCTTTAACAGACAGAGCCCTCACAATAGATACCCTCAATGGCAAAACCTACCAGATCCCTCAGTGGTAAAACTCTGCAGAGATGCTTGATGTTTATAGGTAAGAAAATTGAATCACACTGTCATTCTCACATTAAGTCCTTGACAATTAACATTAAAGTATGCTGATGCCCACACATTTTTCTGCATTTGTTGTCCAGATATAGAATTAGACATTTCTATTTTTTTATAAATAGAGATTTTTTTTTCCAGGAGATTCCAATTAACTCACTTTGAGTATTATTTCTTGTTGCACCAAAATCTCCCCCTTTGGTGTCAGGTCACTCTAGAACACCTCTAGGGTACAGTACCCCATGTGAGGTACTTACCTTTTAGACAGGTAGCACTCAAACATTTTCACAGGGCATCTAGCTGGATCAGAAGTATTTTCAATTTGTTCAAATACTGGTTCATCGTCTTCATGTTTCCTTTTTCCAGTAGTAATTTTATCTTTAAAAAGAAAACCAACAACCTCTAAGCCATAACTTGATGTTACTTTATATCTTTCAGTAAGCATCCCAGACTGGGGGGGCTAATATACAGCCCCCAAGCTCTGCAATGCAGCCCCCATGGCTATGCATATCTGCAAATGGAAATGCAACCCATAGCCATAACAGTGCCAGCATTTGCATGGAGACCTATGGGCTCAAAGGGAACATTTAACGCGGAGACCTTGTCATCTCCACAGACGAAACGTTCCCATTAAAGATCCAGTAGCTGAAAGTGGCTAAAATTCTTACAAATGCAGACCTCAGGCTCCTGGCAAGAAGCCCAAGTGCCCCTCCGCTGGGGGAGATGTGGATGCTCCTGCAATACTTATTGTGGAACTGTCATAGTACCTTCATTGTCAGCTCTGCACAGGGAAGACACTTGATATCGAAGACAAGCTTTGCTTTCCATTGTTAGAGGATTCTTTTTCCACTGTCTAAAAACAGTGCCAAAAGAAAGTCTTAAGTGCTGCTCCACTGTTTTCAGGCCAAAATACTTAGTGTTAAAGTAGAACAGAGTATTCAGAAGAGCAACCGGTGAGTGTGATCCCAGCTGTTTAATCCTCCAAAGATAATCTTCTTCAACGCGAGAGAATATTGACCCTTCAAAAAAGTGTATTAGAGAAAATACGGTGAATTAGCCCATAAACTGCCCATATGTAAAAGAAACAAGTTTCTGCAGACACAACAACACACAAGATAGGAGCCTCTATCAAGCACACTTAACTATACACCACTATCCCCCAAAAGCAACTCTTAAAGACACAGACAGCCACTGTTCAAGGCAGAAAAGGCCAACAGGAAATTTTAACATATGTAATTTCACATAGAACACATTTCCATTTAATTATTTCAACAGCACTTTTTACATGTGACTCCCTCATTATCTTGTTACATAAAATCAAATATCAAATCTTGGTCCCTTCATAAAAAAAAAAAGAAAAAAAAACAACAGCAACAACAAAATTGACTTTGTTTTATTCTGCTCGTACAAGCACGAGCAAGCACAACACTAGGAAGGCAAATGAAAAGGCTGGTAAGGAGGATCTCACTCCCAAGGCGGCTGTGGCAGAGATGGAAGAATAAGGGACTCTTCATCTTTGCAGCAGAAATGATCCGCTGGGAGAAAATTCCCAGAAGATTCCTGTTTTCTCTGTGAACCAAAACACTATTGGAGCAAAAGACTCCAGTAGCAGAGAAGGCTCCAGCTCCAGCAGAGAGGGACTTGCTCCGTGCATCATTCGTTAGCTCTTCCCACACCTAACCCAGTGCCCGTCGGCTTGGTTCCCATCTGAGAACCCCCGGGGGGAAAACAGAGTCACCTCTGGTGAAAAGGAAGACACTCAGACCAGCAGCTTATTCTGACTTTCTCTTCTGAAACAGATGTTTTAAAATTAACAGGGAGTCAAAAAATCAGCTCTTGCAAGATGGATTAACAAGAAAAAAAGACAGCAAGAAAAGGTAAAGTTAGTCACTCTTGCATGAGATCTTTCTGATTTTTAATCAGTCACTGCTGCAGTGCATAAAATATTTGTTTCCATCTGCATGCTTAAGAGTATAGAACTATTAAGAGATGAAAAACATACAGGACCAAAATAAAATTACCATCTGGAAGTATGCTTGGTTGCCAACTTCTAAGGATCTTATTTAATTCCTGTTCAAACATCTGGTAGGTTGGATCAATAAATATGTTGTCTTTTCGATTACTTCCATATAAATACTACAAAGAAGAGAGGGATAGAGAACATTTACAAAGCTAAATTAAAACACACTCCACACTACAAGGTTCTTTTTCAGTACAATGATTACACTCACATAAAAATAGTATACAAAAATAAAACGAGAAAGTTTTCCAAAAAATAGCAGTTAAAAAGTACCTCCAGTACAATGTAGGTTGCAGATTTCTAATTGGATATGAATCACATTAATTACAATCTTTTATTAATTATACTTATCTCTAAAAGCCTGTGGTATTTTGTTGTGTCAGTGAATAGGAAATCATTTTTTTAAAAAAATATTAATTTCTCTTTTGCTCCAAGTAGGTCTTCAAAGTAGGAAAAAAAAAACATTTAGCAAGAAACAGACATTTAAAATGTGAACATAGTAGTCAGAGCAAAAAAAACTCATACATTGTGGTAATTTTACCCAGTATGTAAGAAAAATGACAGGACTAGTGCAAGGAGGCTGCCTATTCTGCAGCCTAATTATCTTAACCCTCTTGACCCTATTGCCAGAAACATTTTTGAACCTTTCCCAAGAATTAACGACCAAAGACTATACTAGTGTTTGACATTATCATCTCTAGAGCCATTTCTAAGAAATGGAGGACTGGCTTCTTAAAACCCCCACTTCAGAATTATCTTTGTGGGAAAAGCCTGCTGCTAGTGAATGCAGTAAATGTGACAGTCAGGAAAAAGAAAGTGCTCCCTTCTGGAAACAGCATCTCTTTCTGAACACATACTTAACATTAGACATGGCACACGTTTATACTAAGCAGTTCTGCATATCCTGACATCCTTATCTTCACACTCAGCTTTATAATATAAATTAATTAATTAATCCTATTAATTAATCCTAGAAGTCTCCAACACAACATCTCCATTCAGATACCATTAGTTAACATCTTAGCTGATTCTTCTAAGTGTGGTATTATAGCACATACAGCACAGAGTACATGTACATTATGTACATTATAGTACATATAACATATTTGTCTTTATAACGCAACTCTAAACTGGGCAATACAACTTACTATGAGTTTCCCTGGATTTATTCCTATGTTCCCTTACATGTTTTCTCTCAGGAAGTTTTAATCTTCTGGTTTATATTAAACACTCCTATGTGTCTCTATGGAATGCTAAGAGAGAAACTGAAATCAGACTGAAAACCAATTTGAAACCACGACCCCACACAGGTGGGAACTGGACCACGAGTATTTCTGTTTCCTGGTTCAGAATAACTGCAGCCAAACTTGGGCACCCCTCACTGCTCCAGCACGTGCCGGGACCACGAGCCCCATGGGGTCTGCAGAACCAGGGCACGTCGCATCCCTCCTGCTCCCAGGCTACCAGGTGGGCATCACCCAGGCCTCAAGGCTTGCTTAGCTCCTCTACAAACTGAATATTAGCTTATATTAAGACACTCCCTTGTTTCGTTATCATTTTCCTGAACACAGGTAGGCCTGGCTTTATCAGGGCAGGAGAAAAGGTGACCGACTAAATAGGCCTCAACTCCTCTTCTGCCTGTGAACTGAGACTCCTTCTGCTCCCACCTGAGTAAATAGTGCATCAAATATTGAATACTCTCTCCTATCAATGCCATATGCTACATTTGGTGAAAAAATACATGAGCTGGGGCAGAGTGAAGGGCCCTATACAGCAGAGCAGTAAGGCAGAGGAGCACCTGCTCTCTAGAGGAGCCCTGCTAGGTGCCCACTCTACCACGTGGCAACCTTTTAAGTGTTACAGTTGTTAAAAATAAGGCTTCAGCACTATCAAAACCATTAACGGACCATTTCTGGCCTGAAGCAAAACAATTTCAGCTGCAAATGAACCTGAAATGAAAAAAGCCTACTGAAATGAAAAAAGTCTACTGATTCGACTCAAGGCCTTGTCTGCTGGAAGAGATGTGTTTCCTTTAAGAAAAGCTATCAATTATTTCAAGCACAAAGTCAGAAAAACAAATGAAGATTTGAAGACTCTCAAGCATTTTAACTGTGCTCAAACCACGATACACACATCAGGAAAAGGCCCAGCGTTGAACCAGTGCTTAGCCAGAGTGGGTGAAGCAATTCTTCTGGAGGGGAAAGTGTTTTTTTCTCGTCTAATGCCTTTCTCATTCTTTTCTTTCAAAATATACATTGAGTTTTACTTTAAATTAGTAAAATACTGCTATCTTTGACATAACTTTATGCTTATTTAGCATTATTCCATTTTCTTTGAAACTCTTCTGAGTTAAATGGAATCAATGCCTTTTGTACAGTAAGGATTGAATGTAAGAAGTTGTCCTCTACTTCAGAAGTACCCGCACAGATGGAAAGAAGGGGTAAGAAAATCCTAAAAGGCAGTGAGATTTTGTTGCACATTGAGACAGCTAAGTACCACGAAGTGTGAAGTGGAAACCTCTTTCTTCAGAAGGTGTAAGAGCATTAAGAGCATGTCCTTTGCACTTGTGGATACACATGCTGCAACCTTTGCTTGCTCCCATGCTCACATGCTGCAGGCCCTCACTCTGCTCTGTGCCTTTGTGAAAGGCATTGTGAAATGCAAATTCTTCAGAAAAGGGCAAGTTTTCCTATGAGTCTGAATAGCACTGGTGCAACTGGCCCATTACAGACCACGCAGACTCTCAGAAATCACCTGAATTAAAACACTGGACATCAAATGCAAGTAATAATTACAGCAACATGTTCACAAGTTGTTCCTCTGCTGCTTTGGTAGGAATACAAGAATTAGTACTCCTGATATTTTTGTTGTGTCATACAAACGTTGGTTTGGATAAGTTTAAAACACAAATTTGATGTGGACTTAGCTTTCCCAATGGACACGGTAAGAGTATGTCAAGGACAAAGGGAAAGGTGAGAAGAGGAAAGCTGGAAGCTGAGTTGCATTTTATAAAAGCAGAGATCACTCTGTGAAAACAAGGGGTTTTAAATTTGACAGATAGAGAGGAGTAGCAGCTCATGCAGATGCAGTGGTAGAAAGCTAGCCAAGACTGAAACATGCTTTATAGCAAGACTGACTCTAATGCTAAACAATGAATGCTCAAATTAAACCATGAGGGAAAGATATCAGCTAAGTCCTTAATTTTGTATAATTCCATTACATAAAAATCACTGGAACTACTATTTAACTCTAGTTCGTTGCCTTAACTCTAAGGCTGTGAACAGCTTGTTTTCCACATCGTATGCACATATGTATTTTATTCCCTGTTAACTTGAATTGCTTTGTGCTAAGGTTTTCAGCTCAGGACATTGCTTATTTTATTTATGATTTGCCTTATGCACCAAAAATTATGATATCCTCTGCTTAAAACATAAGCTGTGGAATAGCTTTTCTTAATAACTAGTGATGTTTTTGCTTTCAGCTATAAGACATCTAAACTGATTTCCTTTCTGCTTTACAAAAGTATTATACTGTATAACGATATACATATACATGTATATTATATATACATGTATATACACACATATATAGACTGTATATATGTATATATATTATACACAATTTATGTATATTGTTATACAGTATAATTCCAAGAGCCGGAGAGGGACAGGACACTTAAGCAGCAGAGTTTTCTGTATTGCACAAAATAAGATGGACTGCCCAAAGTCTTTAAAATTCAGTAAATTAGAATCTCCACAGCAGGCACTTCAAAGACTCTGCTTCTCCTGTTGGAAATAACTGAAGAGGATAACTGAACCTAAGTAAGTAAATTTGCAGCTCATCCTTGGTTCATTCTGATCTTACATTATAACATCTTTAGCAACCACACTGAAGCACAACATTTGGAAAACATGTTATTGTAGACTGCAGATTCCTTCGACTGCAAATTCCTTGCTTTAACCAGCACGCGGCTTAAAATAAAATGCATATATCATCTTTCATTTGAGTGTCCAGGATGGGTCTTGCAAACTCATTTTCTATATGAAGAAGTTTCTGTAATACAACTTACACAGCAAACTGTGTTCCAGATCATAGCCACTAATATTAATAGCTCCTAGCCTCTTCTCAGCCAATAAATCCACACTATTTCCATTCTTTCACTGAAATGTATTAGAATCAAATCATGAGCTCTACTTTCCAAGTCTACAGCCTCTACTAACCTCCTGAATCCCAAGACACAGATAATAGATGCTGTCAGGTGCATAGTTCTCTCCATTTGGCCTTCGAATTTCATTGACAAAATGAGCCAACCCATAGCTTAACTCAGCTGAAGTATGTGATAATAGATCTTCCTTTAATTTCACAGACTTTGCTGTAAAATAAAGAAAAAATGCCTCATTATACAACAGTATTAACACATGCTGGGGGTGAGAAGGGGTGTTTTTGGAGTAAGGGGCCAAGTTGGTTTGATGTCCTCTCTGCTAACCAGTGCATGAGTTTAAAGGTTCTAAGTGGTTCAAATGTTAGATCTAAATTAAAACAAACCAGACTACCAAAATAAGGTCTAAACAACCAAATGCAGTACCACCTACTATCAGAATTTACTGTCATGCATTGCTGAGGACGATGCGGAGGCAGGAAGTGACTCAAGATACTCAAGTGAACACAGTGTGGTAGAGGAAGACCTTCATGGGAAGTGGCAATTCCCAAAGATCCAACAATGTAATGCCACTGTGTTAAAATACATATGGGAGCTAGAGGAAAAGAGCAGCAACTCCCTTTTTTTCCCCCAGGTAAATATGCATAGAGAGGACTCCTCCACAAAGGGCAGCACAGAAGTGAAGGCCGCGTTGTGCCTGAGCTCCAAAGCAATGTAACACCAGCCTCAAATGAAGTTCTCTTTTCATGACAAAAAGCTGTATGTCCTCCATCATAATCTAGAAGGCCTGAAAAGTGCAAGTCCAAGACAAGGTAGAACAGAAGGAAAAATAGGATGTCAACAAAAATCAAAATAGTCACGATCAGTTACGAGACCTAGAAGGTTCTATCCTGTCTTGCACTTGAAGCCTAAGACCTAGCATTAGATCTGTTACAAGCTGGAAAAACTTCTCAAGGAAAAAGAGTTTGGCAACTCTTTCTGTGGGGAAGTAATTCCAGTTATTGTGGGAATATTAGAGAAACTTAGAAAAAATCTATCTGAAAATCAGTTTATAAAGGATGAAGAGTACAGGGAAACATAACAGTCCTCAATACCAAGTAAAAATCGGGATGGCAGACTTTTGGAAATACTTACTTGATTTTAATTCCTCTAACTCTGGAAGATCTTTATCCAAGCGTCGAGACTTCACCCAGTGCTTCCATGCGTTTACGCCGTACGTGTATTTGAATGGAAAACTGCTCTCCGAGTTTTCCGAACTGTCATCGTGAGACTGATACTCTGACACTGCTTTCCTCTTCACTCCCTGCATTGAAACACGCTGGTTAGCAGGATGACAGCTGCTAAGTGCAATGCCATAGAGGCCAGGCAGAACAGGCAAGCTGCAGGCCAAACTGCAAACTCAAGGTCCAGGGCAGGGAACATCTGCTTCGTTCAGCTGGAGCCGGGAGGTATTTTCTGCTTTGAACCGATTTCTAGAAATTGTATTTATTGAAGCCAACTGACATTTCCAAGCCAACTTTCAAACTGGCTTCTAAAACAGACAAAATATGACTTTTGATAATGGAGCTGCTCCACTGGTTATTTCAGATTAAGCAACAAGGACATCAAGGCATTAAATAATGCAGTATATTTTTAGGATTTCATTTTGTTAATGCACAGGAAGTTAGAAATGCTATAACTTTATGTCAGAAAGTCAATCTTCATGCTCGCTGTAGTTAGGGCACAGTATCAGAGAGCTGAGACTCCATATTTAAAACTAGAACGACACATTTATTTTTAGTACGTTTCATTAGAAGTAGGTTGCTGTTTTTTCAAAAGCTGTGATAGCTTCTTGCAACAAAATCATTTCATCTTTGTGCCAGACGCCAGAAAGTCTCTTTCCCGTTAGTTTCATTTTAAATAAAAGGACAAGCTAAATTATTTGAAGTGTTTAAACTAAGATTTTTGACTGAAAATAGACTCTGGTAAAGTTACAAGCAAATAAAAAGTCTTTAAAGTGTTTTATACTGCAGATGCTTTAGTTCTCATTATAAGTCAAGGCAAAGTCATCATTCTTTCATTTTACCATCAAACTAAACCCACAGCTTTTCATTCGAAGTAGGAGGTAGAGAAGCATTATTGGGTAGATATATAAGAAACAAGATGAAACATCAGTACATGACATCAATACTTCTACTAATATGAATCATCTACAGCAAAACCAGGATCAGAATTTAAGAGCTAAGCTATTGAGTCTACCAGTTAACTGCAACAGACATGCCTGAAATATTTTACTACTTCAATTAGTATATAACTCCACATCAAAAAGGATAGGGAGTTAGGTATGAATAGGTAATAACACTTTAGAGCAGTCCAAGAACTGAGAAATCTCTGTGATGTTTTTCATCACTTAATTTTTGTGAGTTTTTTTTTAAGAATATGATACAATTACCTTCTTTTTGGACCGTGGTCTTGGCTGTTCTTCATATTCTTCTCCAAAAACAGGAGGCAATAAAAACTCATTTTCTGTGTCAAGCTCCTCAGTTGCTAAAAATATATTAACAGAAAATATTTTTAAACACCACTGGATGATGCAGATAGTCTACAGAAGCACATACATGATATGATATATTAACAAGGGCTGGATTTCAATGCAAGGAAGTAAACCTATTCCTATTCTTGAATAGGAATACCAAGACGCTTATTTCTAAATAAATTATAAAGCATGCAATAATGGCCATTTTAAACTACTTTTTCAAGTCATCAAGACAGCATTTCTTACTATGGACCCTTCCATAACTTTTCATGACAAGAAAATTTTGGGTACTTAGAAGTATCTGTTATGGTGAGAACAAGCCGTTAAGAGTGGGAAAAATACAAACTTACACAGAAACTTTGCCCATTTACTTCTGTAATTTGTATTTCTCTTTTATTCTACACAGTACATTACACTTAGTTAAAAATTAAAAGTTCATCTCTCATTTAATTATCAAGCAATAATTTCAGTGAAAGGTGAATGGTCTTCTGATAATCAGCACGATTTCACCATTGAAGTCATTACTGAATCTAGTATTACAAGGAGGAAAATTAATATAGATGAAATAACACAGAGAAATATTTAAGAATGTGCCTCAGTCCTTCTCCTACTGTCTCAAAGAGTCTAACCTCAGGAGCTCCTCAACATAATTAATATTTGTTTAAATTTCTGTTTACTATAACGCCCTGAATATTTTTGTTTTTCTTCATATTTCTTCTTTCTCACATACCAAATCTCATTGAAAAAGAAGGTTAAAGAACTTAGTAGTCATCTTACTAACTAACTTCCACAAATTAACCTCAACCCTTCTTCTTAACTGTTAGACGTGATCTTCAAATTAGACATGCAATAAACGGAGAAACCTCGTTTAGGTAGCCCCATCTATGGCACAAGACAAAAGAAGACTTTCTAGAGCAGATGTGAGAGTTATCCAGGGGAAGAATGAGTTACATGGTAGTCAGGAGGTCTCTCCTATCTTGAATTGCTAGGACATAGTACATGAAATCAAAATGTCTGCCTGCATTTTGGACTTTCATTCATCAAAGATCTCAAAATAGAGATTTTCCTGCCAATTCAGATAACATCACCTTTTTCAAGTACATACATGGACACTAATAGGAAAACATAAGACAACACAAGTGAAGAGCAGTATCTGTTAGTTTGTTGTCTTCTAAAATCCTTCTGTAGGAAATCAGCCCTTTTGTCATTCTTGCTCTAAACCACCATTTCACTTCCCATGCAAATATCTATGGGATATTATGGTTTTCCGTGATGCATCCAATCTGAGTCATTCAGCTTTCAAAATATCTTTCCTAAATCCACATCCAAAAACAAATGATGCACCCTAGTTCCTTCACCCAAGGTTAATTCCTCCATCCTCATTTTCAAGTTTAGAATAAGATTTATTAAGAAAGATGAAGAAACTCCTTCAGAAATCCCCAGTCCTGCAAAGTCTTGGCCAAGGTTTATCTAAGACAAGCAGAACTTGCCATCAAATTAAGTTCACCTGAAAGGATGATTAAGCAAAGCACCAGGACTACCATAATGCCTGCTTCACAGTATTTATTAAAAGGGCAGAATAAATACCTCTTGGAAAGTCTATTTCAATATCAAGGTCTGGTTCATACGGAACATCAGGCAAGTTTGTCTGTGCCTCTCTTTCTGAGTTCAGCAGACTTGATTCAACTATCGCACCTGTAAATAAATTAAAAAAAAAAATTTATTAAATGTGAGGACTAGTCAGAATAGGGCAGATAACGCGTGGTTCTAAAGCTGCCCGGTCTGCCCATCACCAACTGAGATTCTGATGTTCTTTACACCTCAGATTTACTTCTCTGATCTCTTTCAAACAAAAAGATACTTTTTAGTCTATCTTCCCTTTTTCATTTAGATGAGAATCCAGCAAAACATGTGTGCAGAAAACTCTGGGATTGGGATCCTCCTGACTAATCACAAAATATACATTTATCTGTATTTCTACATGACTCTGTTCTCTGTGAAACAGATCCTATAAAACTAAATAAAGAAGGTTGGTCAAGAGAAAAAGAAACTTGATGTTTTTTCAACATCTGCCAAAGTAGAGTTTTCCAAAATCAGTACTCTACAAAACAGTGAGCTTTGATCCCACACGTGCTCCTTCAGCTAGTTGTACTCATCGAAAGAGTGCAGGGAACTGCAAATGACCATTCTGTGTGATCAGAAATGGCCAACTTTGGTGGGGAATGGTGACAGTTTGGGGAACAATAAATCTTGAGGACACAACAATTTCTATATCACTGTTGGCCTCCTGTATACTAAGCCCAAGTTATACATTTTCCAACATCGATCTTAGACATCAGTTGAAAGAGCTTGGCTTTCACCATGGAAAAACCTTAAAATCTTATATTTGAAAGAAAGCAAATTCTCCTGAGAAGATACAGAAGGCACTTGAGCATTTTGACAGAAAGAATTGGGAAACAGAGATAAAGAGGTATGTGCACTGGAAAGATATCAGCAGGATATTCAGCATGTCTGATGTCCCACATGTAAAGCTGTCCCCAGAGGGAGTTCTCTCCCTTTAGGAAAGCTGGTGGAATGACAAACCTTTTCAACACCACAATGATGTATCAGCTGATGCCTTATTGTTTTCAAAGAAATGATACTTGTAAGGAGGGATCTTCAGACAAATCAACAGCCAAAGCATTATTAGGTTACCTGATTTTGTTGACTGTATTTCCACTCGTGAAAAAGATGTTTCTCTGAATTTTAACAGCACTTACTTCCCCACAGAGAATGTAAAATGTACCTAGTAAAGCTTTAATACAGAGAGAATAGGCTCCTGTCACATCCCATCATGTTCAGATGAAGCTGTGTCACAACAGTACCATAGAGCTGTGGCAATCATTTTCCCCAGAATTTTGATTCAAGCTTTTCAGGCAACAAAACTGATTTGTTTTTGGCTTGAGTGACACTGAGAAGAAACCCTGAGTGTAATTTTGAAGACTGTTTGGCATCAGCCATGCAGCTGGACCAAATAGAGGGTATGTGGGTTTAGAAAATACTTAAATTATTAAGATTTCAAGATAATATAAAAACTCAGTACAGCAATAAGCACTGGAACAGAAGAATATTTTTATTTCATCTCATAATAACCATTCTCTTTCTACCCCACACCCCACATATACCCCAAATACTACAGAGTCAAAGACAAACTCACTGGTCACATCAGAAGACTCTATTTTCCCACTGTCTTCAGGTACCATCCCTGACAAGGTCAATAGCTCAGCTTCCAAAGGATTTGAGGGCACTTTTCCTCTCAGCTCTTCTATTGCCGAAAGGATTTTCTCACTGCTGTCCAGAGTAGTGGGCAAAAACACTGGAACTGGCACCTGTGTAGACAGGAAGGAATAGACGGTTAGAAAAGGGAAAAAAATGCATCACTTTCAACAATGCATCAACACGGAAACACCAGCTATACATCAAAGCAGGTCATCTAAGCCTAGCTAACAAAAAAAAAGCAGACAGGTTAAACAAAAAAAAAAAAAGTGGTTGAAAACAGAAGGGGGAAAAAGGAAAAACAAAAAAAGTGTAACAAAATTCAGTGAGTTAGAGTAAGTGTGGAAGAAGCTCCTGAGCTTTAAATCTCAACCTGACATTGAGGTACCAGAATGAGAACACTCAGCAATACAAAGTGGTCCCTCGCATGCATGTGATGGAACTGCAGTATAAAAATAAAGCTGAAATCTGACTTACAGGAACAGGAACTGCTGTAGGAACAGGAACATTTTGACTATACATGTTCATAGGCACCGGAACATAAACAGGAACAGGAATAGGCACTGGGACATACTCTTTTTTCCAATCATCTTCTATTAAAACAAAAAGACAAACATGGCCAGGTACTTAAATATATTTTGCATCTGTGGTTTAGGGAATAAAATCAGCATGTTTGCAATGGGTTCCAAGTTCAAAGAGCAGTCAGCGAAGTAAAACAAGCAGTGGTTCTAGTACAATTCAACAGTTACCTGTCTGACAAGATTTTGTCTGCATATGAGGTTTACAGTAGGTGGCTTTTGTCATTGTCAAAGGCTTGCACAGAACTGCCTTGTTCTTCATTTCTCTGTTAGGTGTTGGAGAAGGTGGTGGTGCTGAGCCCTACGGACAGGCAAATCAAAAAGAACTTGTTGCACCACAACTCAAACTTTCAATTTTATATATCAGTTGTTACTTCCTCTTCAAGCATGAGATTTGGAAGAAGCAGCTCACAGAATACAGCAGCACCGTTATGCTTTAGTTGCAATCTATTTTGCAATTCTAGTAATGAGCTACCTCTGCCAGCAATGTAACATATCTGCATTATGCTCAGTCTGAGCCAGCACTGAACTCACAGACTCAGTCTGGGCACAGCATCCGCCTCAGATTTTAGTTTATACTCAAGACACCTTTTTTTTTTTTTTTTGGGTATTTTTAATCTTTAAGATTTTCATTGTATACAGAAAAACTACAAAATTTTGGCCCCAAATCAGATTTTGTGTAAGAGATGCTATAATCTAAAACTCTTATTTTTTAATTTTAATATTCTAAATAGCACATTATTTCTAAGAAATTAGTTCTTCCCAATACTCAAAGCACGAGCTCTCGGCTCCCCCTGCTGGCTCCACAAGACCAGCCCTTATCGAGCACTGAACGTTACTAGCACTTAACTCGAGCTGCATTCTACAACTAACAGGTAAGAAAAACCTGTTGCGAACACATTTTGACCCCTGACACCTATTTTTAGAACATGATTTAATAAAAAGAAACTTTTCTATATTTGGCCATATGTAATAAAACTGCCTCCATTCACCATTTTAAATACAGCAAGTAAGAGCAGTAGAGGACTTCATCTGTCAGGCAGTACACTTTATAAAACATAAACCAGATAAACCATAAACCATCTCAGATTGGTTTTCTATGACTTTTAAATCACAGCGAATAGAATTAACATCCTTAGAAGCTGTAAACACTAAGCACATCCTTAGAAGCTATAAACACTAAGCACAAAATGCTAGATGTTTCTACCATGCAAGCTCATCCTGTTTGGTATCTCCAGTCACCTAAGCAATCTTACTTCCTGTGTTGCTCATCAATATATTTTGATCCTATCAGCAAGATATTTCCATGTAAATCTAAAATTTAATAGAAAGGCCTAAACATGTTTTCCTTTCTAAAGGAAGCCAGTCACACTGTCTTTGAAAAATAGGTATTTTTCATGTCTTCCATGTGACAAGCCGAAGAAAAGTTTCAAATAAAATGCATTAAGATAAAGGAATAAATGATTACTACTGATAACAGCATTTACAGCAAGCTGACAAAAAATGAGTAACTCAAAATTAAGCCCTTTGTCCTGCAAAAGGTTACACTTCTCTACTCTGTCACTTGCAGTGAAGTCAATGGGACCTTCAGCACCAATTACACTACCCTCAGGACCAATAATTTAAGATCTGAAGTCTAACTTTTGGCCCTTCAAAGCTGAGATACAATTTTCAAACGCTTAATAATTCAGTGGAATTATCTTCTCTTTCTATATTCAAGAAATACACCATATCAGTCTAAATGAATAAAAAGGATAAATTTATTAATTAACAGATTGTAGATTGATAGTTAAGCAATACTTTCATGCATTACATAAATAAAATACATGGCTGATGATCTGTTTTCCCAGAAGACATTTGAAAGGACAAAATATGGACATAACTTTAAAAAGTTAACTTAAAGTACTGATGCAATAAAGATTTAATAATACCATAAATTCAGCTTAATATTTTTATCATTCACAAGTATTACTTTTTAATAGCACCCCTTTAAGCTGCCACGATGTCATATTTCATATGCTGCTAATTACATTATGTATTACATATACTTACCGTTATTTTTGTTCGGGTGGTTTGACAGCCCTGATCTAAAAATGTAAGAAGAACCTTTTTTAGAAAATTAGATGTTTCTCTTTTCCATAATCAAAACAGTTTTGATAGCAACAGTTTTGATAGACAATGTCAAACTAATGTTAAATTGGCAGCACTGATCACTACTCTACTGTAGTATCATTCATTTGTAAAGTGACATTTCTCATTCATAAGCATGTCACTCCTCAGGCATTGAACATTACACAATCCCCAAAAGCTAAATCAAGGCCATGCCCAGATGTGAATATGATCTGTTCTAGGAAAGTAAATGCTAAATTGTCTCAATATAAAGGTATTCATACAAAGAAGCTGTATTGAATTAATTACATTAACTAAAAAATAATTTATTTGCACTTTCTGTGCTGACATGCCATTTTGGTCACTAAAAAAAACATGTAAATGAGCACTCTGCCCAATTAGAAAATGTAGAAAATGTATAGGCTACCTATTCCCAACACAGCAAAAAGTAATGTACTGGTAATATCTAGATACTTGATTTTCCATTTTCATTTAGCATATTGCTTTTTTTCCTTTTAATTCCCAGTGCATCCTTCTGTTCTCTGGGACCAACACACATGTGGAAAAGAAATCCTTCCACAAGGAAGCAAGCAAGGGCAAGGGCAAGCAAGGGCAAGGGCAAGCAAGGGCAAGAAATCCTTCCACAAGGAGCAAGCAAGGGCAAACAGAAGCACAATGTCAGAGACAACATCTTCTGTCCCCATGAAGGCATGGCATTAAAATTACCCTTGAACTAAAAAGATTTACTTTAAAATGGGATTACAAAAGCATTTGATTATCTGACGGAGCTTCCCCTCTTGGAGAACTATAAAGTAAGAAGCTAAGATGAAAAAAATACCATACCTGAATAATACCTGAATAAACGATGACCTGAATGAAGACCTGAATAAATACCTGAATAAATGATACTCTGAATGGTAAATAAATGATAAATAGTTATCATAATAAATGATAACTACTTAAAAAAAGGGGTGAGGGCAGAGAAGGACTGCAATCCCTGATGGAAATAATTTATTACAAACATTAATTCAAGCAGCTTTTAAAATGTATTTTCTTGCTATTTAGCAAGCCTAAAGCAGCACGTACCATACTGTAAGTTCTCAGGTCCTTTCTGTGTTGCCAGATTAGGTTCGTTTTGCTGGCAGTAGAAGCGCAGCAAGCAGTGCTGATCGCAGAAGTGTTTCATTTCTCCACGCCACTGCACTTTCTCTTTGAGACTTCCTTGGGACTTGCAACAATCGCAGCGCGCAGCCTTCATGCAAAGAAAGATTTTGACATTTTTAAATAAGTCTTTGGAAAAAAAAAAGATTTTTAAAAATCAAAAGGTTGTTTTTAAAAGCATTGAATATCATTACAGCTAAACAATTCAGCTTCACTCATGTAGGTTCTTTATGTTTATACCATGTAGTAACCCTCATATATAGACACATTCAGCACTTCACTTTCAGCTATTTGCTGGGGGATAGTGGGGAGACAGAACCAATAAGCTTTACCTCACTAAGTCCTTAAAAATTGCTCATCTCTGCACATTCAGCAAAAGAACATGATTTTTATGCAACAATTTTAGTTAATTCCACTGAAAAAATTCTGCAAAACAAGAGCAGAAAGGAACTCCTTAATGACTCTTGAAGCCAGGACAAGCAGGGATCCCCTTCCTCCCCCAAAACTGTTTTTTTTTTTTTTTGGGTGTTTTTAAAGTCAAAACCACATCTCTAGATCAGGGCTCTTTAGTGCAAGCAACTCTTCTATTCAGTGCCTACAGCTTGACAGCAATTTTAGGTACCAGTTATTCATTGGTTCTTCAAAACTTCTCTGTGATACATAAACACAATTAGCTCTCTTTGTTTCTAATCATGATTTCACAATATTTAGTTAACACAAATCTAAAACTTAGAATTTTACTGTTCCCCATCTCTGGCTATAGATTGAATCATGTATTTCCAACATACTACATGGAAGTTTCATGAGGCATCATTAACAGTTTCAGCTATGCAGATTCCACTGATTCAACCACTCATGCTGCGTATTATCTCAACACCAGTAGCCCCAGTTTCAGATCTTCAGCAAAGAAACACTCTTTGTACTGTTGTTCCTCTTGATATTTGCTCGCAACCACCCTCCCAGCCCTCCCAAACCCGTCTTTAAAAATAAGAAGCAAAAATCAAAAGTTTATGGATGCTTATGGAATCCAAAATAAGTCAAGGTAATGGTACAGCCAAGAGGACAGTTATGATAAGACATAACACATTAATCTGTAAAACTATATGCAATACTACACGTACATATAAGGGTCTGATGGCTGAAAAATGTTTCAGTTGTAGTTCTCATAACCCCCCCCCCCCCCCCCCCCCCAAAAAAACACCATTGGGCCAGTTAATTCCAGCAGAAGCAGCAATCGGTGCTGGGCTCCTCCTGCCCACTTGAGCAGCCTGAGGTACTCGAGCAGCCTGGCATCATTCTTTGGCAACAGAGCAAATTCAGCTCGCAGGCACCATTCTCAAGTATTTAAGATGACTAGAAATAAATGGAAACTAATATTATGCTCCATTTTAAAAAAACAAAAGAGCTTTTCCTGTTAAATGCCAGTGTTTTGGCTCTTGTGGGCGCGAGGCGAGCGGCGGCTGCGATCACCTCACAGTGAGGCAGGCGCCATCTCCCGCCTACGTGCAGGTGTCAGCGCTAGCGCTCAGGCCCCGGCCTGGCAAACAGGCTCCGAGACCTTCCGGGGCCGCTTCCCGCCCCGTCCTTCCCTCCTTTTGGTGAATTCTGCCCACTCGGCTTCAGCTAAAGCTGCTCCCTAGCTCGCTGCACAGTGTTAGTGTTTGTGGCAGGGCAAGGGGGCACCCATGTTCTTGGAAGCGAGTGGAGAGGAAGAAGGAAAGGGAGGACTGTTGCCAAAACAGCCCCAATTTGTCAGTTCAGTGAAACTGAATTCACACCTTCACTGCAAATGCTTCTCCCAGAGCCAACAAAAAGGCTGAAATGACAGTTTAAGAACAAAAACTGTATCTGTATCTCTCTCTCAAAAGGTTTTCTATCTCACCTAGCATGAAGCATTGAGAATGAAAGGTGACTGGTGTGTGGAAGAGCCTACCTACTCTGAACTGCTGCACACAGCTTCACTACCACAGGCTCCACTGGTTCAATTTTTTCTCTCCTTCAAAGAAAAAGGTGCTAAAACTTGTCAAATGTCTGATACTGCTTTTTTCTTCTGCTTGGTGAATCACTACCTGCTAGCAATAGCTCTATCTCTAAATTCCCCCATAAGGATGCTTCAGTTTTCATTACTGTATTTACTGGACTTTAATCCTAGTATTTCCATAATCATCCTTGCAATTGGTGTCATACATCCTTCCATACATTATAGTTTCTTCCTCCCCACTCACCCTTCCCCTTGCTATACCATAAAATAACTGAAGTTAAAAGTGTGAATTTGCAGTTTCTTGTTTGGATCTTCTTTCCCCTTTCGCTTTGTTCTTATTTAGCATAGTGGCATTAACAGAATGTCCAAAATCCCCACCTGCTCATCCGCTGTACCACTATATTTCAAAAAAGTCCATTTGTACTCTCTATGCTCCATTTGCACATTCATTACCCAGGTTTGGCTCCAGCACATTCCATTTGCTGTGTCCATCCCTATATGTATGAATCACAAAAGTTGTCTCCAGCTTTCTTCTCAGCTTGGTTAAAAAAAAAAAATTCAGGTGTGAGGCTTCTTATATACATTTTCAGTCCTCCACAGACCGGGTCCCAGTGTTCTCCTATGATCTGGAGTCACATTAGTTTGACTTTATCTGGCTGCTCATTTTGTTAACTTTGGTTGTCTTGCTCGTCTTCACCATTTAGAGCAATATTGGCTCCACTGTCTCAAATTTTGCCATGGTTGACAATCATTGTTACCTGCAGCTCGTCACCCACCCTAACTTTTTAATGCCTCTGGCTGTAGTTCCCCACCTGCTGCTCAGTCTTAAGAGATTTGACCTTTGCTGCACACGTTGTTATCGTTGCACGTTTTTCCTCCAACCAATAATCCCCTGGAGACCTGAATTATCTTCCACATGTGCACTTCAGCTGTGGCATTTTCAACAGTGGTCAGCAGTGTAAATTTAAAGTAACAGAGCTCTGGACTGTTACCTCAGAACTGTACACTCTTTTTTAAGGTGTATGCAATATTCTAGTATAAATAATGTCAAATGATCAAAATTAACAAAATGTCAATATGAAATATGTCTGAGAAATTTCAATATGACATCTGAAGCATGGCCTGTAAGTTTACAGGAAGAGCTCTGATAACTTAGGAAGCTGGTCTCTATACACCAAAATATGTCATGTCTCTGTGGACTACCTGGATACCATACTGCAGAAATTGCCTCAAAATTTGACACTAACTGCCAACTTTAGCTGTCCTCTGAACTATTCTTTCACACTGCAATCCCTCACAGATACTTCTAGATAAGTCTGATAGACTTCTATCATTGTTACTTTTCCTTGATTTTGAGGAGAGAATTTTGGCCTTCAGGGAAGCCCTCTCAAATACACTTTGTTTTGTTTGTCCAGATAATACTAAACAAGAAAAATGTGTCCATAAAAAAAAAAAGTAGACAAAGCAGATGGAGACAAACACTTGTTTAATGAACACAATGCTGGTGTTAAAACATTACTGGCTTATTACTACTTATTTCTCTTCACGTATACATTTATTGAAACTCCAGGATAACATGAAATATTGCATAAATGAGACAAAGCTCACACATATGTAACTATTCTCTTAAGAAGCTAACAGACGAAACAGCAAATGAAGTATAAACTGAGAGAAGGGTATCTACTCTGCCCTTTTATATTTCGATCATTGTCTATCTATTTGATCATTATCTATTCATGGCTAGAGAAAAGTGTTAACTACAAGGCACTACCAAATCTAAGATATTGGAGGTGACTTTTATGAGGGAGATGAGGAGTTATTAGCAAGGATGGGAAGAAAAACAATCTTGGCAAAATACACAATTTCCCCAAACCTATTACATGTCTCCTCCATGTAATAAATCTCAAACTTTTGTAACCACAGCTAAATTAGGAAAATGCTTTAAGTAGTTGAAAAAAAAAATGACAATCAACAATCCAACAATATAACTTAACACTAGTTTTACTGGCAAGCATAAGAAATAAGAAGAAAGATCATTTAAAACTTAGTATCATCGGAAGTATTAAAACTCAACCAGTTATCAGTAAGTGTGCTTAGGTGACATTGCCTTTTCACAGCATCATGTCTAAGATCCCTGCACTACAGTAATAACAGCTTTTCTTAAGCAGAAAGAAAGCTTTTCTTAATAGGCCAACTGAAATTATTGCCTTATCTCACAGGATGAGTGGAATAATCTGCACTTTTCAAGTGTTTTCCAAACCTGAATCAGAGTCCAAACTTCCATGGGAGTTTAGGTAGATGAAGGCAGCTTGGTACATGACCTCCCCAAACTGTATTCTGAGCTGAATCACCAAGAGATTCCTGAACCACCCAAAGCTTTAGTAGGTTCTGTATCAGAAGGCACTTTTTTATGCAGAAATAAATTTTCTCATACTCCAAGCTTTAAGGCATATTGATTAAATATTGTTGTATGAAATAACATTTTAGTATGCTTAAGAATTTGCAGCCAAGTTTTGTCACCCTGTTTTCACGTGAGACAGAAGAAAATACATTCTGGTCTTCAGTAGTTTGCATTCAGAAATTTCTAACAGGCCCCTACACACATTAGTCAAAACGAAGATTTCACAAGATTTGTCTGTAAAACTTCTGGAAACTGCCATTCCAAAAAATCAAATGTATCTTCATATTCAGTTCTTTTATGGTAGGTCATCTTGAATTACAGGACTTGTATCTAGCCCTCTAATATTTCAAGCTTTTTACTGCCTTCCAGGCTGTGTTTAAAGTTTTGATTAGGTGGTGAATTTTGCACTGTCTTTTTTTTNTTTTTTTTTTTTTTTTTTTTTTTTTTTGGATTTGCATCCGCAAGTGTAGTTTTTGTTTTGGTATTATCAATGCAGTTTTCCAGGATGTTCACATCAGAGGCCAAATATTTTATCCATGGCACTGATCGCAGGTTACTCCCAGGCAAATTTCACCTTTACTTCTTTCAAAAAACAAAAATAAAACAAAACAAAACCTCTTAACAGGAATTCTTTGCTGACTGGGCTTCTCAAGGTAGTTAAACTTCCAGAGGTATAGAAACAGATGCCATCACACTTGACTTAAAGTTTTATTAGAAATCCATTTAGTCTTGCTTTTCTCTTTGGTATTCTTTCCACTGGGAAATACTGAAAAACCAAAGCCTCTGTAGTTCAAACTGTGGGAGAAGGGAAAAGGCAAAAAAAGAGGCAAAAACAGGAACAAGGGAAAAAAAAAAAACACACTTTGCTAACTTGTCTGTCGTCAGCCAGAAAATAATAATGGTATTATCCAGTTGTAACAGTGTTTTCAACATTATGAATGCACTTCAAATAATTTTGATGGAGGAAAAAAATGGTATCAATTGAGGAAAAAAATTAGAATTGTAATACAACAAATACATTGTTTCTTGCTTTGCTGTAACTCAAAACTTCCTTGCCAAATAATTTAACAAATCAGATGGCAGAAACGCCGCTCTAATTTCTAGGAAAACTCAAATGAAGAAATTAATACACTGGCTTATACTGTAGCAAATGCTGTGCTGAAGTAAGCCATATTTGCTGCACAGTCCTTGAGATATCCTCACATGTGCATTTTTCTCTTTTTTAACTTTGGAGCTCTTGTCAAAAATTCTGAGTTACTTGCCTTGTAGTACCAGTCCTGAAATTTTTTACAGCACTCTTCACTGCAGAAATCTCTCACTACACCATCAAGTTCCTTAGTTGCTCCCTTTTTGCACAGCTGTGAGCAGTAATTACAAGTAACACATCTCAGTCCTAACCGTCTTGCAAAGTCTTGTTTATATAGCAGCTTGCAGCCTGGAAACAGATTTTAAACATTAGGAACAAAGTAATTTTTACAGAGAGATATCACAGTTAAGAATTAAATACTGAAAATTAAATGCACACAACAACAGCTAACAACTGGGGACAAATTCAGGTTGCATCATATTTCAAGACATTTTTACCTGAACGCCTCTCCTGCAAAACTCTAGGGTTGCATTTGGTGTTTATATCTCTCTCAAAACACTATGCTCGAATCTCGGCTTACCAAGTACTTCATTAAATCATGTAAAAAATTACATAATTTGTTTTCCTACAAAAGCATTGACTTAGAATTACATTACTCAGTTGGATATCCTCAGAATGCTACAAATAGTGAAAAGCAGAAGTTGTAAACTAGGCAACACTATCCACCAAAGCAATCCCAACCAAGGAACAATTTGCTGCTATTACAACTTTCACAACAAACCGTTCACACAACTCATTTAGGAGCACCAAGAGAGACAAGATGATCCAAGAACTAAAAAGCTGCTTACAAATCATAACTAAAATGAGTAATGATCAATCCTGAGCATGATTATGCAATGACAGGGTTTTACATATAAATCTGCATACAACTTGTATACATATAGACTTCACTTTTAGTGGTCTCATTAGTTTATCTTGTTGCATTTGCTATACAGTCATAATTTCAAGGTTCCCACACTGACAGATGTACTTTATAATCTGGTCCTCCCTCAAGTAGATTAGAAAGGACATTCTAATGCATTAATGGATAAATACTGTACTTATTACACAAGGTATTTTGAGATTGTGATATATTTAAATTACCTCAAATCTACTGCCTGTTCATTAGCTGATGTCTAAATGATACAACATATATCACTGTAATTGCTCTCATTTTATAGAAAAGAAAATAACAGTATAAGAAAATGAAGTAACTGCCTAGATTAACTGTTGGAGGGATAGGATATTGCCTAGACAGACCTTTAATCCGACACACTGCAGCTGTTTTCCAAGCACAATTCAATAAATCAATGGTAGGATCAAGACCAGATCCCAAGTGTGAAGTGGCAGCTCTGCTGAGGCCAACTGCCTGGTACCTGCTGGAAGTTTTGAGACTCAACAGGTCAAACATTCCCTCAACATTCCCTGCCCTTTCTCTGGTATAGAGAGTATGGAAATAGCACATGACAATGTATTCAGTAACTTCCAGCCTCGTGCTGCTGTAAAACTGAGATTTTCTTAATTATAAGATCACTAAAAGCACAACACAAATAGAAGCTGCAGCAGATAAAATCTTCCAATAGCAGAAAGTTATTGAGGAATTTTGGCTGTAATGCTACACACTTTGCTAACAGATTAAATTTCTTAGCAGTGTCAACACATGACGTACACAGGATATAGTATAAATAAGATGCTGGAAGTATTGACTGCCTTTTAAATTTTTCTTTCTCTTTAAGTTATAAATCCTCCTCTTCTTAAGTTAAAAATTCTCTTGTTTCTTTGGCATCAGAATAAAGAAATAAATGATGCACAAAACTGCCAGTGCAGAAGTCAAGCAGCGATCATTACAGGGCAGTTACTTGGGATGTGAAGTGAGCTGGTATAAAGAAAACAACAATCCTGAAGATGTCAGCATGCAAAGTGACAGTGACTTACAAGTATGGGCTTGGGCACTGAAGATTTCTTACCAGTATTTTTCCTGCCAGCCACACCTCTCGTTATTGCATGGGGCAGACTCGTTCCACCTCTTTACCCTCCCAGAAATGGGTCAAGCACCACAAGCTATCCTCCTCTTCAGCCTTGCCTCAGAAGAGCCACTCAGGGCTGTTCCAAACTTTTCAGACCATAGATTAGAAGCACCCTACTGCTGATCCCGGGAGCGAGGCACAGCTCTCTACAAAACAACTGGACAGTAGCTATGTTTTCTCAGCTCCTACACTACAGAGAGACTGAGGATGATACTGCTGTTACACACAAAATTAATCAGATAAGGTTTTTTTCCACCCTTCATTTCAGTATCTCCCACGTTTCAGTGACTCATGAGGAAAAAAAAAATGAGCAGTGAAAATTAAGTAGGGAGAGATGAAAATAAATCCAAAATACAGAAATCTCCCCATGAGTAAATGCCTGAAAAGCATGTTATTTTTAACCACTGACTGAAGGACTTCTTGCTGAAATAGGCCTCCACAGAGGATAGAAAACCTCTAAGTTCAGATGTTGATATAAGACTTGAAGAGTTTAATAGTAAAAGAAAAGCCTGTACTTCCTGCAACACCATGAGCAAAACCATGCAAATATATTTGCCTGATGCTTGTTATGTTTTTGTAATACATAACATAATCCACCTGGGGCAAGGAGCATTTGTTTGCTTTGAGATCCTATCACTTCAGATTGGCATTTTGGTTTCTCCTTTTTATTAAATGTTTGGTACTCGAGGTATTCCTGGGTTGTAACATTCAATCACAGTTATATGATTCTTACTGGAATAGAAAGACTTTCTTGGAAGTATGGAAAAATGTACGGATCTTTGGCAAAACAGATTCTGAGCTCATTCAAGAAACTTGGTTTCTGCAGAGTACAATGCAAAACCTGAATCAACAGAGCAGCAGCACCAGCACTGCTGCCTTCATGGATGTGGCGGTGGCCAAAGAGTGTCCTCTACTGCCAGAACATTGTTGCTGAGTGTCAGCATCGGTTCCCTGGTCTTTTCCACATCAACACCAGATCCTTGGCCAGACCAAATGCCCCAAGACTGGAGGTCTTGGGCTCATGGAAATAAGCAGTCGATGCCAAACAGCTAATGTCCCACCACCATGAACAAAAAGGTGCATCTGAAATCCTAGACTCCTCCAGATTTCTGCTATGGTAACAACAGATACACAAGCTACAAACTGACCAGATAGAAATTTTAGCACTAACATCACTCAAAGCGAGATCCCCTGCTAGTAATTTTCAAGAAAAAAAAAACTACTGCAGGTCATTTGGTTCAACCTACACAGGTGGTGAGTTACACTCCTTAGCAATATTGTTTAGGAGAGCACCACCCCATGAACCTACTGTCTCACCAAAACTAGGGGAGAATTTTCAGAGCTTCTCCACCTCAAAGTTTGAACCAGACATGAAGACATAGCTGAGTATCTGCTAAGGAATAAAGGCTAGGCAAAAAAAATCCTTCTTCCAAACAAATCTATCCCTAAACTCTGATGTCGTCCATGAGCTGGAGAGAGCTGGTAAGAGCTGGTAGGTGCCTGAAGCACTCGCAGGTTTATGGCAGTGTGACAGAGAAGCAGCTCCTCCAAAGGGGCACTGCAGGCACGAGCAGCTCCTCCAAAGGGGCACTGCAGGCACGAGCGGAGTCAGAGGGACTTCTCAGCAGCCCCTGGCACAGGCAGCTGGAGTCCTACGGAGTTATCCGAGGCGGGACCTGTGCTCAGGTTGCTACAACCCTGATGCTCTCGCAGCGGCGCTGCCGACCCGCGTTACTGATGGCCACCTCCTTCGCACATGCAGAAGCTGTGAGAAAGGAATGCTCAACCACAAATGTTCTCTGCATCATCTGCTTCTTCTGGATCTTTGTTAAAAAAAAATACTTTGAAAAAATATAATTACTCCATCCTGCAAGTAATTAGGTTTTTGCCACTGAAAGGCCACCCTTGATTGGATTACTCTTCTTCTTTTTAAGTGCCCTACAAGTCCTGCTGTTCCCTCATTATTATTTTCCCCTTTGTCTCTGGCTTCAAAACGAACATCACTAGCCTTAGGAATACAGGTGCAAAGCATTCAGCTTTGGCTCCTCCTTTGATTATTAGTAAAATATATCCTCATGTCTAGCGCAACACAAAAGCCGTGCATCCCACTTTCTTTTTCGTCTTTGCCTGAAGAATCTTTCATTATTTGTTATCCCAAATCACTTCAACTTTTATACATCTTCAGTTTAGCCTAGTGCTTTCTGTGCTTCTCGACACCAGCTCCTTCCTTTGTCCTCCCTACCCTGACCTAGTTTCTCAGGCTCTGCTCATTCTTCCATCTTTTCAAGGTGATTATTCTTTCATGCTGATAAGAAACATCTGCAATCACGTTCTTTTCTTGCGCTGATAACTTCAGCACCTTAAACTGTTGCCATGTATCATCTTAAATAACCAGTATTACATTTGGATAAAGAACTACCTCAAATGTCTTCAAACCCACAACATTGGAACCTAAACTGGAAAAAAAAAAACCCACAAACAAAAATACTCCAAAACACACTAATCTAATGAGGACTGCTGTAATGCAGCGATGTGTGGCGTTTCACTTTATATTCTTTAGCGAATGAAATCAAATCTCAGGTTTTGCACATTCATTTTGTTTTTCCTGTAGCTGTTAAGGCACATAACATTCTCTCCGTGTAACTCAAGAACCTCAAAATCCCTGGCTTCTGCTTTTCTAATAATTTGATCCATGGGAAGGAAATACTTTCCAGTTGGGTGATTCATTATATCCTTCAGTAACAATAACACTGCTAGCTGTGAGACGGCATTTTGGGGATCACATATTTTACAGCATTTAAGACATATTTTGGTTCTTGTTTCCCTTTGCTAGAGTTTTCCGGTGCATCACTGAACAAAACATCGAAAGAAAACCCTAGGGTAGCAGGTATTTCAGGCCAGAGTTACCAGAAGGATTCATTCCATATTGCCAAAGGAAGTGGTCAGAAGCAAATCCAAACTTTCTAAAGCAAATCCAAACTTTCAAAGTTTTTAACATGGTAGGCCACTGTCAGAGGTGCAGGAAATTAGGAAACAGTGATATACCACTGTCACATCTTAAAGATTACTGTTTTCTGCAACTACAATTTGAGACCATTGCAAGAAATTCTGTTGCAGAGCAGGGCAGAGAGGAGCCCAGCAGGGCAGGACCAGGGCACCAACCCTCCTCAGTGTAAGTTCTCCATCTGCTGGAGAAAGCCAGCAGTGCTAACAAGCTTCCAGCAGCCTTTCCTATCACACACCATTTTCAAAACCAGTTTCTTAATTTAACCAGAAGGCTGAGTTTTAGGGAATATTTAGTTATCTACATGCAATACTTTAATAAACAGTCTGCTGTGCATAATGACTGGAAAAAAAAACACCTACAATCTAAAGTGCTTTAAGTGCACAGTGTGAGAATTGAGCTGTGCCTCAATTTGAGATGTCACTTCATTTCCTAAACTTCTTCTCCAGCTTATACAATAACCAACCCTACAGCGTTGCCAAAGCAGGCTGTATTCCACTTAGCTGAAACCTCTGGAGTGTTTCCACTGGGGTTACCTTTCAGAATCTTCTACTTAAAAGACAAATAAGTCCCCAAAGACATTAGCATCCCATCAAGGTGACAGCACTCTTGCTGTTTTCACTGTTGGCCTTTATCTATTTTACTGTTTGAAAGAGACTTCCACGCATCAGATAATTGTGTTTAATGACATTCTCCTTCTACAAGGCAGAAAGCTGCCAGACATGAACCAATATAACTGCAATTCAGAACGTAAGACTATTGCAAAGCCTGTGTTATTTAAATGTTAGTGCTTAGTTCTTTTGAAAAGATGAAGCACAGGCCAAACAAGTCTGTGACTAAAATAATTTACAAAAATACTCACTGTAAAACAGTTCTGTTGCTGCATTGCCTACAACTGACTTATTTTCCAAGACCCTCAAAGGAGATAAATGTTAAAAAAAGAAACAGGAAAAGAAAGGGAATATCCTCTCAAAAAACCACACTCAAAATCTTCAGGAATCTTTTTTTCCTTTGCGAAAACCTTGAGGATCTTTTTTTCCTTTGAGAAAAAAAGCTTCCCCAGCCTAGACACTTCTCACTACTGTGATTAGACATCCATAAAAACTCACAAGTGGCTTTGATCTTCTTGCCTTGGCTTTCACAATTATTTTATTGCCAGTGTGTTACTTCATTTAGAGAGTAGTATTTTAGAATACTTCTCTGGGGGTTGGACTAGATGACCTCTGAGGTCCCTTCCAACCCTAAGCATTCTATGATTCTATTGGCAAAGCACTAGGACAATATCCAAAGCCACAGGTATTAAACTCTCGTAACTGTTCAGTTCAGGTGACTCATCTCCCATGTAGCATTTGAGTCTGGACAACAACAGGGAGAGGAGAAAGACTCCATGAAGTTATTAACCAGCATCTTCAGTGTGGCTGACAGGGCAGTCTGAGTCACGTCCTACCACAGGGGACGTGTCAGCAGGCCACAGCATCCATTTGCAAGTATTTCCTTGAGGAAGACATTCAGACAAGGAATAAGGTTCACAGAAGTACTGAATCTGGAGATTATAATGAGGGTGCAAAGATTTATGTAAGCGATTGAGTAAAAAAATCCTCAAGTTTGAAGAATGTGAGCAGAGGAACAGCATCATCTTCAGCATTCTGGCTAAGTAGGCATGAGCAATCAAGGTAGTTGTAAGCTGGTCTTACACATGCTTTCTACTGCTTGATTTTGAAACAAATAAGCACTTTTGCAGAAATTTCAACATCTGTTTAATTTCTGTCTGCTTTATTTAGTAGTCGTCATCTTTTAAATATCTACACCCAGCAGAAATTGGCCTGTGTTCTACCTTGAGAGTTCAACTGCTTCCAGAGAGCCAGTGTCTTTAGTGACTGAACGGCCCAGGTATTCCTTCCGAGACCTAACACACAACACTGTCTTCTGGGGAGGAGTAACTGCACGTTCAACAAAATAACCTATTTTGGTGCAGATTCTTCAAGGATGCTTTTCCAAAATCAAAAAAAGCAGTCTCAATACCCAGTGTGTTTATCTGGTACATCGGCTGTTTTTTTTTTTTTTTATCTTTACTAAACAGTTGGGTAGGTTATATCTGGAAAACAGGTATGACAGCAAGGAAAAAAAGAGGGGCATTTCAGTGCTCGGGGAAGAGGGGGAAAAAATCTATCACCCCTGAGAAGGGAGCATTTATCTGTTGAGCTCCTCTGGGTCCTCCTAAAGACCTGGGTCTCTCTTCCTCGCATCAGACCGAAATGCTGCGGAGAGGAGTCAGTCATTCCAGTATTTCTACGGCAATCCATAAGAAACGCTGGTTTCCCTTGAAAAGAAACAGCATAGCTCCTTTCTACACAGCTTCAGGCCAAACAGCAGTTCACTTTCCATCAGGCAACACAGACTGCTTTCCTTACACACATCACAAAAGGACCGAAGCCGTGGCTAGCAACTGCCTGCAGTAAAGCAATATTTACTCAAGTTACATCCTATTTATGGTGCTTTACATTCTGTTGTCGA
Organism: Nothoprocta pentlandii; assembly: GCA_013398315.1. Lineage (NCBI taxonomy): Eukaryota > Metazoa > Chordata > Aves > Tinamiformes > Tinamidae > Nothoprocta > Nothoprocta pentlandii. The sequence continues at coordinate 702,654 of VZSG01000108.1, forward strand.
GCTGTTCAGATGGACACAGGAAGCTGATGTTTTAAAACGTTGTTTTAACGTTAACATTTCCCGTGCTCCTCCTGGTAAAGATCATCTCTATTCTAAAGCTGCCAGACCAACACATGCAAAGTTAGGAGCCACACTAAGACTTCTGGAGATGGATTTGCCCTGTTTAGCAGGGAAAAAGCTTCATTTTCTTTTCTTCCTGTTTTTTTTTTCCCAACAGGAAATAGAAATGCCAAGGGATCTGAGGAAAAATTCATTCCAAGCCTCTTCATATGGAAATATATCTATAGAAGTCATACTACTAAGTTGCATTATGAATCTTACTGATTTCATTTGGACAGCTGCCAAGCTTTGATAGAGAACTTCAATTTCTTAAAACCAGGGGGCTGAAAGTGTCCACAGAAACAGCAGAACATCCTGCAATGGCCACATTGACGGAAGCTGCTCCTGTCTCTGAATGCATTCTGCGGAATTGTTTGTTTCTTGAGCAGTGCAATGAGGTTTGTCCTTTTTTTCTCCCTATCACTTTGCAGTCCATTACACAAGAAGAAAAAAGGATGGCAGAGAAATCCTGGCTACTACATTGTATTCCTCAAAAGCTCAAAATTACCAAGAGTTATAAGGAAAAGACAGAGTGGGAGAGGAGAGGAGGGAACCCACCTCCTATCAGACCTTACCACCTCCCCATATTAACAGGATTTTGCTACAACTAAACTGGCAGGTTTGCTGATTATTCTACTTGGAAGCAAGGAAACTTTAGCAAGGTTTATCAAGTCACAGTAAAAACACTATTATTAAAATTACTTCAAAAATACTCACTATATTACCCAAATAATATGTCATCCAAACCTGTACGTAAATATCTAAGATGAGAACTAAATATTGGTGTCATAGAACTGCTCCCCCAAAATAGGAATTGTAGCTTCTTACTAAGATTATTTTGCTGTTTTTATTTAATACTCATTTCTCCACACATTTTAATGATACTTAAGAGTCCTATGTTGATTCACTTCCTTTTTAACTTGTTTTTGTGTTGAAAATGAAAATCATTAGGCAGGGAAATTACAATCACAGTAATCAACATGCATCTACAGACCGCAAGCTATTGCTCAAATCCCCTTTTTAAGCTAATATAACTGGCATATCCAATTTTTAAAAGTCTAATCAAACAGAGAGCTTGCTATTCCCTCATTTTAGTTAGTGCAGATATAGCCTCTGCTGCCTACATTTCAAAAAATAAATTTATAAAAATAATTTTTGTGTATGCATATGAACACATACAGACTTACAAGTGTTGGTCAGTCCTCCTGTACCTGCAGTAAGCAGCAAAACACTCAGAAGACCTTAAGTGCCCCCCTCCCCACAAAAAACCCTCAAAATCCCCAAATATTCCATGTACACTCACTAAAAAAACTTTTGCTTCACACCCTCAGGTGCATCAGAACGGGTCTGTAACTTGCATCTTAACAGGACATACTAACACGGTTAGTCAGCAGCAGGGAAACCACAATGATCAATACCACACACACAGAAAAGAGCAAAACTAAACACACCACATACTCACCTTCACTACAAAATGGTCTTTTGATGCCAGAGAAATTCACCGTTTCGTGCAGCGTTTTCTCCTCTTGGCAGTATTCACAGTAGGTAACTATGCAGTGCAGTTTCTTATAGTCATCAGAACAAGCTCTGCTGCAGAACTGATACACTTTGTTCTAAATGCAAAATTGCAAAGCGTCACAAAGAGGGTTAAACAGATGACAGTACCAGAGTTGGAGAGAGCAAGTTGAAGTAAGAGGTTGCTTTTAATGCAAAACTTTAACATGCAACGTAAAGTGAAGTGCAGGAGCAGAGTGAGGATATGGCTTAATGCTAAAATTAGTAGCTCTTGCTCAAGCTGACATCGAGTGCTACAAATATTCATCAGGATTTTCTATGAAAATGCTAAACGGAAAATACGCCAATCAATCTTAGTTCATCTTCTCCAGATATTTAACTTTACAAAGTATAATAATGGTCTACTATTTATCTAGTTAACTAGAGATTAAAAAAAAGACTTTAAACTTACAGTTGAGATAAAAAAAAAAAACAATTCTATGAGCACCTTTTTATTTTGTTATTTATGAATAAAAACTTCCACTTTTATCCAAACTGAAGTTTTATCCAACAGAACCCTATGGATTTTATTAACTAAATTTAAAGTTTTAACATATTCTAAGAAGAGCTGTGTAGGGAAAAAATGCAATTACAAGCTTAAACTTTTGTGAACACTTCGCCCTTTCTTCTCTTCTAAAAAAAGTGCTAAAAATAGAACCAAATCCCCTTACCTCCCATTCCAGTACTTCTGGCTTTGAACAAAAAGAACTTTTGCAATAACTGCACTTCAACTGAATATCACTAGGAGAGACAAACTGACCATTTGTTGAAGACTGCACACTAAGAGTCTGAAAGACATGAATATACATACATATACACACATCACTAAAAAAGAAAGTTACTCCAAAAACATGTTTTTCAATTAAACCTACACTGAGCACTTGCAAGTTTGTAAGTACAGGAGCATTCTGCAGCAAAGCCAAACAGATTAGTCTTTTCCCTTGATTCCTTCCCCCTGCCATTTTAAATTTTACCATGTCAGTTCTTTACCTTTGCTTTCACTTTAATTATTTTAGGTCTTATATCTCTTACCTTTCTAATGTCCTTTTTTTTTTTTTAATGTATAATGTTTAAGTGTCCAAAATTGTTCACCCTACATTGAACATCTGTTAGTTGTAAGACACATTTTTAGATAAGCACAACTTTTTTTTGGTCACGCAGCTTCAGTCAAAGACCTACAAAGTTTCAAATCCAAATTCCACCACCACAGATCATCATCTTACCTAGGCCTGAGAGAGGCTTTGCATCCTGTCTTTAAAGATCATATTGACATCACTTAAAAACAAAACAAACAAACAAAAAAAACCCTCAACTAATTACCAACTAATTCACTTAATACTGCACTTCTGCAGTAATCATTTAATAGCTACAGAACTCAACTTTATACTGTCTGCAGCCTTCCCATAGGTCTCAAGTATACTTCCAGGGCAATCTTTGCACACCCCTGGATCAATCAACAACCATTAGCTTACTACCAATACTGTGCACAATACGAGGTTTCAATCAGCAGTGATAAAAGATACTGGAGTAATCCATAAGACAAATTTCTTGCACCCAGTGTCTCAGCAAGCTTTCCCACACCACTGGCAATAAGTCAAATATTTTTAAAGAAATCACGTTATCTTCAAATAAATTTATTCCTGCATCTCCATCTCACACTGGTGAAAAAGCCAAACATTTCTGTTAGGGGATACTTTGCTTCAGACTTGCATGTTGCTAAGACTTCATCTACATGGTCAGTCTGCAGTAGGACTGATGGCCCATGCAAACTCCCACGTAAGCAGGTCAATATTGCTGAGTGCTAGAGGTGAGAGCAATATCATTTTATGCAGGTGCAATAATTCTATAGCAGGAGTTTGGATCTAATTGCATGCACATTTCCTCACACAAGGCCTCAGAACAAAATGCAATAAATACCAGAAAAGATGCCACCTTTATCCCAATGAGTCACTGTCCCACAACAACTTTAACCAAGTCTGAAGCCCACACAGACTACTGTCATATTATCCCACTCTATCCAGCAAATCTGCGTGCAGTAAGAGGTTTACTAGATCATGACTGTTCTAACCAAGCAGCCAAACAATCGTACTAACATGAGACGCACGAAGGCATTTTGAGATCAAGGTCCAGTTTGTGCTATTTTCTACACTTGCAGGTTTCCAAACAGGGGAAACGCTGCTCTCAACGCATGCTGCCATATGGATCATGTAAGTGCAATGGAGGTCCCAGAAGAAGTTGCGTGTGGTTGAAAGCAAACAAGCAAGCAAAAAAAATCAAGTGCCAGAAAGAGCCGGGATACTTATCACCCCGCTTCAGGAATGAAGGAAATGCTGAAGAACCAGCAGAGGTGACACCCTGTAGAAAAGTATCCAGGGTACAGAGGTAGCAAAGAGCGTGAAAGAAAGTACGAAGTGCTCACCAAGCTGAGTGCTCACAGTGACTACTTTGAATGTCTCTAATTACCATGAAATATGAGACCAAAATCCTCTTTTTTTGTGGTCTACAAACGAAGAGGAAAAAATATTGCCCTTTATTTTTCCCACTTGCTTGTTAAAGGAAAAATTCAGGCCAATCCACCCTGGCAGATCAGTAATTGAAATACAGCAAAATCTATAGATTTGAGAAGAATGCAGTTCTTACTTGTTTAAAACTTGCTTTAAGCAATTTTCATGTCTAAATGTATAAACCATCTATTTAAAGAATTAAGTATTGTTGTTTTAAAACAAACTGTAACAAATGAAAGCTCTATTATGTACTTTCCCATAAGGATCAGTACAGGACAGAATTTGCATTACTGAAATAAACAAAAATATAGGTTGAAAGAAATCAATACTTAATCAAAACACGATTTTATATACCTCCAATTCATACTATTCTGCCTAAAGTTAAGGATTGCTTGTCCACATTTTAGTGAGTCAAGAACACATGCACATATTATTTTTCCATCTTTCTTTTCCATCCAAATTATAAGCTGCTTGAAATGGAGAACATCTTTATGAATTACTTGGAAGCATTATTACCCACAAAGAATAATGTAGCAAAAAGACCATAATTCTTTAAAATCATTCATCAAGATTTTATTGCAAAGCAGTAAAAAAAGCAAGATTTTATTGATGTTGTGCTTTATAAAACCTATCATTAAAATTATGCATTTATGCTCTTTCTGAAAATCTTACAGCCAATCCAAAAGCGGTGAAATTTCCCTTTGACTTTTCTTGAGCCTGCCCTGAACAGGAGGTGCCGAAGAAGCGCCAGCAGCGCTAACGCTAACACTGTTAGGAAGCTGTTTTCAGGCTTCAAAGTGATGCCTCAGAAACTGCCCTGGGCTGTCAAATTCCTGCTGAACGGAGGCACATCCAGCCTCGGGCTCTCCAGGGTGGCTAGTTCAGGGCACAGCTCCTGGCTGGTCCCTGTTATTACCTATCACTGCAGTGCAAGTGCGAAGGAGCAGCCAGCCTTGCTCACAGTCACACAAAGCCAAACTGAGAGAATATTTCTTCCTACAACTGTGTGTTGAAGACAGTTGTCTAGTCGACAGTGAAACTGTAGTCATCTTTGTTTTCTCTAGCTCAGGAGAAATACCTTTGAAGGAATTAAATTCTTATTAATGTGAAAAAGAAACAAATATCTCATGAGGAATCTTCTAAGTAAACACAGATACTGTCATCCAATACAACGCTTCCAGGTGTATAATTAAGGACAATAAATTAAACAGGCAACGAAGCAAACACCCCCCTTACCCTCACACATACAAAGCTTTCAACGTCAGCACCAGAAGCCCCAGATATTTTCATTGTGATCAGCTTTGGAAGGTTATTTCTACGAGCAGCACGCCATGCTTCGCCCAGCCCTCCCATTGCAGCGTATTATTTCTCGAGCAAGAGAGCAAGCAAGAGAGATGCAAGGAATTTTAGGAATAGCGCTTACAGGCACCCTGATGGCAGAAGAGAACACAAAACAACCTATCATTGAACCACTAGAGTGTTTAACCTGTTATAAAACCCCGCGCTTGCGCATCCTGCACGCGCTGGCTCTACAACTCTTCAGATTCATCCAAAAATTGAAAGAAAACTCCAGAATTTTACCGTAGGTTTTCTAACACTACATACAGGCCCTTATTTAAGGCAAGTTAACTTGTACATTAAGACATACACACTTGTGCTGACGGCTTTCCTAAGACACTCAAACTACCGCCCATGCTCACAAGGAATGAACTGGCAGCCTTGTTTTTCCTCAAGAGATAAGTTCAGAGCAAGATCTTCAGCTGAGCCAGTAAAATTTATCAAATGGCAAAGCTGTGGTTGAGGACACCACTGCTCTGGAACAGCTCTGCCCTCGGCTGCCGCCCTCCTCACGTTCGTCCTGTCCCCTCACAGGAACGAACGCACCTGCAAGGCGGCCTAAGCCAGCACAGCGCGCGAGCAGCAGCTCAGCTAAACCCTTCAAGTGTTCTAATATATTAAAGAAATAACTAGCTAGAGACAAAACATGAGGTAAAGTGACAATAAATCCTGGAATACTTTAACCAAAATGAGGAATTTAGCAGAAGGAAGGCACAGGTCATGAGCAGCAGTTATTTTGTTGGGAGAAGGGTAACCTCTAATGACACATTGAGAGAAAGGGATGGTTATAATGCTAAAATGGCAAAACAAAGTTATCTGCATTACAAAACCATCAAAAAGTATGGAGCACTATACTACAGAATTATGTTTGGATCATTGTAGAAAGCACTGCAATTTGACCAAATGAAATAAACAGATTTTTTTTTTCTGTTTAGGTTCAATCCCTTACACGTTACTTAGGTACCAAAAACTCCACAGGAATCCTTAACGTCCAAAGAGTTCTATCCTTTCCATTGAAAAATGACATGAATGGAGTAAATAAGCTGTCCCCAAACAATCAAATCTTTCCTGATGGTGAAAAAAAACTATTATTCTACTCAGAAGGTATATGAAAAAATATTTTAAAAATTCAAAACTTTGTAATTTGACATTTTGAGCTAAGCATAACCAAGTGCTAAACACTGACTGATTTGCCAACGCACAGGGCCAGACTCCATTTGTTTTTTATTATACTCTTATTTTTCCTCCCTTTGAAAGCAGAGGAATGTTTTCATTCTCAGTACTCTTGGGACAGCAATCAACTATAGGATCACACAAGATGGAAAAGATGGAAAACATAATAACAACATACACTTATTTTGTTAACCATGTCTATTTAGACTGTGCTAGGAGACATCTACTAAATGAGTGAAGATGGAAGCACAGAACAGGGGTTCATAATGGAAGCCCCATCTGGGAATATTAAGGAAGCAATTAGGAAATTGATTTTTTTTGCAGTTCATAGAAAAATGTAAACTCTAATGACAAATGTGAAACTGCTGAAGTAACTCTTCTCATGTTGAACAACTGAACAGTACACGTTTGGAGAATTGTTCATTTTTCCATATAGAAAGTAAAACAATTTCTTTTAAACATACTTTCATTACCTATGGATTAACTACTACAATGCATTTTACGTATGTTTTAAGTCATATTAAAAATATGACATTTGCAAAAAGCACAGCAGCCTGTTAACATGTGCCTATCTTTGCTTGCAGCTCTTTGGTTTCCATATATAACACAAATGGTTGGATTTATCCCTAAAGGTCCTAATGGCTTAGGATCTAATCTTCCATTTTAGAGAGGGTCACTGCTCCCCATGCAGCGGTGCTGGTGACAGCAAAAACTATAACCTTTGTTAGTACAATATAAGAATTTTCTTAAAATGTAAGTTTAGTGCAAGGCTTTAAGACAGAAATTTGTTCACCTTCAACGCAAAACAGGAAGGTTCATGTCCACACAGAGGCAGAGTTGAGAAAAGAAAGATGAGCTCTGATACTGCTTTGTGTTCTCTTACAGATCAAGGGAAAAAGGGTTGTTTATTATTCTATTTCATAAGTTTGAGATAGCAGCTATCATGATAAAACTGTGCTTTGATAACAAAGAAACTGTATGACCCGGCAGCATCTGCTATGTTAATCATAAGCCAGAAAAACATATATAAAAGCAAGTTAGTTAAATACGTACATACTTAACACAAACACAGGCACACAAATATTTAGGGAGGAAAAAAAAATTAACACAACAGCTAACCTGAAATTTAGCTACACAACTGGAACTGCAAAAGTTGTACAGTTTTCCATCAGGCATTGTGGCTTGATACTGAGGTAAAGAGTTTCGTTTACAAAAGTGGCAAATAATTCCCATACCTAAAAGAAAAACGTAGTTTACAAACAAAATAAACACAAAATAGTAGCGTAAAAATACTGGATTATAGGTCAGCTCTTCCCACCACTTCAGTGTAAAAAAAAGTCTGTTTTCCAGCCAGTTTCTAGAAGTCACACACAAAAGAAAAAGAAGCTACAGTTACTTTTGCTGAATTCTTCCATTAAAGCTTTGCATTAAATTTGAAATAGCACCTCCTTCCTCTCAAAATCATTGAAGCATTTCCAGCTATTCTCTAAATTTATGCAACTCTGTGTTTCTTTCCCACACTGAAAAATACACATTTTGGAATATTTACCTATTCCTTTCCCCAAGCTTAAAAGTTTTAGCTGATGAACACCTATCTACATTATAATCATCTCCCTCCTTGTCTAAGGGACAAAGTTTATCAACTATTGCTTGAAAGATAAAATGGAGTTGGGGAGTGGATCAAGAAAAGAGAATATTAGTCCATGCGAGAAGATTGCGCCATTTTGGGGTACACCAGAGAATGCAGTTACTCAACATTTTCTTGCCAGATGCCTGAAACTAGCTCAATGCTGTTCTGGAAATCAAGGGAAAAAAAAAAAACTACAGGGGTCCATTCACTAGCCTTGAACATATAATTATCTATTTCTTTTAAAAATCTGCTTTTAAAAAAGCCTATAATGTCACCAAAAAAAAAATCTAAAAAGAAATACCCCCCTTTCCCCCCGTTGTTCAACCTTCATTAAAAAAATCAGTTCTACTCTTATCAGTGATGAAAATTCATCATCCTTTTCACTTACTTTGTGATTTTGCATATTTTGATTTGTGTGTGTTCATGCATGCGGTTGAGCAGTATGGCTCCATATATCCATTAGGTCCTATGCACTGAGTCATGTCAAAAAACCTGCACTGAGCTCTGCACCCAGTACAAGATGTTAATTTGCCATATTTCTAAAACACAAAACAAAGCAAAACAATGCATTAGTTATAACTATGCTTGGCTTTTAGTTTTAAATTATACTATAATAAACACCGAGGACAACTTACTTATTTGCTCCTGCAATCCTCTTCCCCATGAGAGCTTTTCTACATTAACTAAATCTGACAACCATGATCTCAGAGCATTCACCACTATGGTTGGGTCTCCTCCTCCTGGGGGGAAGCTGCCTAAAACTGAACTTCAGGTAAAAAAGAGGGGAAAAAAAAAAGGAAAAAAAAATCCATAACCTGCTACTTGCAGCCTTTGCACTGTGCTAAGAGTGTAAGGGTAGCTCTGCTAAGTAGGTCCTTTTGAGCCTTGCTGGTGGGACAACAGTCCCAAGACAAGAAGAAAAAGTCTGGGATAGTGAAGAGGAAAAATAGGCAACAGTGCTAAACATGGACAAAAACTTGCACTCTCTATCTATGAAGATGTGACAACAACATCCTCAGCGTTATCTGGCATGAGGTTTGTTAGTTGTAGCACTTTGTTTGCAACAGCACTGCTGGGAGAACCTCTCTCAACTCACTCAGCTTCAGCTCACTAGGTAGGAGAAACACTCAGCAGAGACTGAGCTCTTCGTTTGATCCATGGCACATGGTGACTCCATAAACTTGATGGTAACAGGCTCTGTTTTGACATCTTTCATCGCAGTAATCAATCAACAGTTTTCTACACAACTGAACAAATGTTTTAAAAAAAAAAATGCAAGTAAGTCACATCAAGCAGAAATACCAGCGACAGAGTCAATACTCAAAAATCAATAGTTCTGACCTGTTCCATATACAGTGCTGCTGTGAAAATATCTTATGCAGCCTAAAGCATTAGCAAGTTGCAGAAACCCTTCTTGCCTCCCGTCCCTGCCCACAGAAGGAGCCTAAATTCTGACAGTGCCCCAGGAAATTGTTCATTTGAACAACAATGAGCACATCCTAACACATAGATTCCTCCTGCTTACTGCCCGTAGAAAGTGCCCTACTGACACATGCTTCTGGTTTCTTCCATTCTGCCCAGGAATGATTTTGGCATTACCTCCTCGCTCTCACCTTGTTCAAAGAAGCCTACGTGACCATCTTTGGGTTTGATGGGTCTTCCTATCTCTAGCTACTCACACTGGAGAACGAGCTCCATCTTCACTTGCAGACAGCCAATGTAGAAGCTTAAGGATTTCATTAAAAACATCTTTTTTTCTACATTAACAAAATATATTTCAAAATACCAATACACATGCCTCGGCTACTAACTGGATGCATCACCTTGCAGAGACCTGCAGAATTTCAAGATACTACAGCAATTTCAACTTCACAGCTTGCACATGCTGCAAGGTAGGAGGTGGGCCCAGACAGCAAGTTCCCATTTACAGAACAGTATCAATACCCCAGGTTCCTTCCTCTCCATTTCATGTGGTTTCCACATGCTACTGCAAACCCTCCTCATGAGCCACAGAGCTGACCACGCTCACAGCTACCAAGAACAAAATGCAGCAGCTGCACTGGTTATTTGATGGGTTTCGGCTATTCTGACAATACGCCCTCATCTCCTCTAAGAAGCTGAGGAGATAAAAGCAGGATATTAAGAATACTTTAAGCTACACTACCGTAAAGAACATATAGAAGAGGTCACAATTTACTCAGGACTTGACTTCTTGGAAGCAGCTGCAACAACAATATCCATTAAAACTCTGAACACAGAAAGAGCCTCAGTGCTACAAAAACAAAGTCAAAAGTAAAGTGCTTCAAGTAACCTTGAAGCACTGCTGTAAATATGCTGCTAACAGCTAACAAACAGTGTTGAGGAGAATAATCAGAAAACAACATACAGGTAAGTTCTGAGTCTGAAAGAAAAAAAGAAATGTAATCAAAGCCATGATGACTTCAAGAGGTGACAAGACATCAGCATAGGTTATTATAGATTAATTTATAATAAGCTGACTAGGTCATAATTAACAAAGATTGTACAAAAAAGATCTCAAAAGGAGGAATGACTTTTGCTAAGGTGTCTACATTTCATTATTGATTTCTGAGGAAGAATCCATGAACAATGCAGCAGTATGGCCATTCCCTCTGGATTTCAAACATTCTCACAATATTGGAATTGTTCACTGGTTTCATGCTACATCTATTGGACTTAAATGCAGGAAAAAATCTTTCTTAATATCTCATAATAATCTACAAAATCTAGATCTGAAGTGCTAAATTGGCAGGAAAATATTCCATAATTAGAAAGGGCAATTTATATATTTTTATATATAGGTGTGTGTGTGTGTGTGCGCGCATGTGTGTATATATTTCTCCATTAATAGTTTCCATACAGCCATAAACAATACCATGGTCATGGTTATGGGCTATGGTAGGAAAAGACCACAGCCCATATCAACAACACAGCAGGTTCTGTGTGCAGAACCATACGTGTAACGGCACCTAAAGGAGAAAATTTGAACATTTAAAAACATGATGCTACAGGGGTGAATGATGTGGACCAACGGTGAAGGAAGAAACAAGAAGTGCCACTGCTCTTTACGCAAAGTTATTCCCCCCAAAACTCTTAATAATCTCCTTCAATTTGAAGTGTTTCTGCATTTTCATTACTTGTCAGCCCTTCCCAAACTTCTAGGTTTGACTATCAAAAGCATTCAAAATGCACGGAGCACAACATAAGATTAAAAAAGTTCACCTGAAAGTATTAATCAATCAGCAGTAATAACCAGCTCCCTCAAAGACTTTCCTCAAGCAGTCTAATACAAAGGATTCACCCTGCCAATGTCCTCTGAGATGCCTGTAGAGCAACTCCTCTGGATATTTATACATTCAGCCCTAATACAACCCAAAACCTTCTCTTGTTCTCAAGTATAAAAATTCAAGATGATGGTATTTCAAGTTGTCCAGGTATCTCAGCAACACTTGTACTCTCAATGTTCACCAAAATAGGTGTCTTTCATCTCTAAGAATCAACACTGTTGACTACAACTTGCAGACAAAATTAACATTTCAGAGTGTTCTCTAGAGAAGAGAATTCTTGAAGAATATTCCTGAAGTTGGAATAAACAGAGGACTCAGTAACACTAGGAAGAATCACACTAAGACGTGGGCAGGGAGAGCAAGGCATGACGCAAGGACTTCTGGCTTGGAAGCAAAGGAACTTCAGAGGATATGATAGATCTACAGAGTCCAAAATGGAATTACGTGGTGTAATATAGGTCAACTTTTCCTTCTTCTAACATAAGAACGAGTGGAAAGTAACAACATCAACAAAACATGTTCAAAATAAGCAACAGAAGGTGGTTCTTCATGTAGCAAATAGCAGCTCAGCAGAACTCGCTACCAAGGAACGTCACGGACAGAAACATGTATTTGTTCATGGGAGGACTGGATAAGCAGCAGGAAGAAACATTGCCCTGTTTACTTAAGCCATTGCACAAGGCTTTAGAAGCTCCCTGAACCCTAAATAGCCAGAGACTGGAAGATCAAAACATATACACCCATCCTTTTCTTGCTCTTCCTCACGTGTTTACCTACACACACTGCAGCACTTCACAGTTCTTCATCCTAACTGGTTCTCACTTTGGTACTATGGAGGTCCAGAGCTGGTTGCATTGGCCAGTCAGGTTCTGGGTATCCCCACGAAAAGGCACCTCACAACTTCTCTGGCAACCTCTCCAGGTATTTGCCAACCCTCACAGCACTAACAGCAGCAACAACAACCCTTTCCCTTCTATTCACTCACATTTCTCTTGTGTTTCAACTTGTGTCTGTTGCTCCTCATCCTTCCACCATGCACTTCAAAGAAGCTTCTGACTCTCCAGACCCTCCCAACTAGACAGCTGATCTCCTCAGAGCAGCTCTTTGGGCCTCTCCTCCTAACCAAGTGTTCCAGCTCCCAAACATCTCAACCTCCCACTGCAGGACTCGGCTTCGGTTACCTCCCTTGCTCTCCTGCCCTTGGAAGCCCCACAGGGCATCATGCTCCGCTCTTCCTAATACCACGTATTTAGTTGTCTCTACTACAACCAAGCACTGTTAACGGCTGTTCAGTTTTGCTGTCTACCTGGATACAACTTTGGTGAAAAAAACGGTGTTTTCTAGGCAGTCAGACTCCAGTTTTTACCTCACAAGAGCTTACTGCATCCCAGATGAAGCACTCGCTTCCTCTTGCCACTTACATGATACTGAAATGGTCGGCAGGAATGATTATGGACAAAATCTATAGATTCCAAATTTCAGTTTCAAGCATCCTTGAAAGATGATATCACCTCAGACCACTTGAAAAGGAAAAGTAACAAATATTTTCTACCATAAACTGCTTTAGGCAAATTCAAAGACTTCTATCTTCAATCCTCAAAGTTTCTACAACACCCTATAAAAATACAGACAAGTTTAAGGACCATATTTTTAAGAGAAATGGTAAATGAAGTCACTGCTATCAAATTAATAAGGAAAACAGTAGCCATTAGATTACTAAGTACAAGTATGTTGCTTTCTCCAAAATTTACACTTCCAAAGTTCAGCTCTAAAACCCTGTGAAATCCTGAACGTTCTTTAGTACTTTTCCTACTCAGTCTTCAAACAACTTGACCTTTCAAGACTTGTTTGTATAGTCCATCGGGGCCCTTAATCCTGTAAATCAGATCTACTTTATGATAGCTGGAGAAATACTTCTACTAAAACACTCCTTATGATCTGTCTGGTACATCTCTTACAAGTATTTGTTGTGTTTATCTTTCAAACCTTCATTTTGTCTACTAGGACAGTGTTGAACTGTGTAACTACAGAAATGGCTATCAAGATGCAAGACCAAACAGAAGCGCTGAATTATTCCAGAAGTAGAAATACTGTGGCAAGAAAAAAAAAAAACAGACGACTCCTGGTAATAAAGAGAAATCTGGAGAATCTGAGTAGATTTTATTCTTGCAATCATCAGTAACAATTTTCAAAAGGAGTTTTCCTCTTCTTTTTTATCTTACTGAAGGGATCACAAGATGATCCTAGAGAGCAAGATAAAGCACAAACCTGAGTGCAGGAGAGTTTGCTACAACCACGAAACTACGCAATGCAGTGGCCCGAAGGCTACTTTTCTGACAGCTGGAGGAAATGCCATTGCAGTTCAATGCATCTTGATTAGGAAATCCGTACCTACTTCTTAATCTAGGTAAACTTTTCTCTGGCAGCATTGTACAATAAAAACTATCAGAATTGAGATGAAAACATGGAGAAGGCTTCTAGAAAAAGAATATTCTGTCACAGAAACACAGTAAACCTCTGTTCAAACAGAAAAGGAGAAAGTTGGCAGGGATTTCCTGTGAGTAGAAAGGCAGAGATATTCACTACATGAAATTCTATAACAGAGATTAATTAGTAAGGCAATCGAGAAAGTGGTGGCTAGACTACTTCAGACTTATATTTGAGACAAGGCTGGTCCAGATGGATCCAGAAGAAACGCGCACTTCTAAGAAAAGAACCAGATGTCAGCAGAATCTGCAACAGCAAAGAAAGAAGAAACCATATTATTTATTCGGCCTTCTGAAACAACAAACCCAAACCACCTCACCCCGAGCATAACAACAGTGAACTCTTCCTTGCTCCAGCTAAATAGGCTAAGATTAGCAACACTCCAGAGCGTTAGCCCAAGTCTCAAGGGCAAGAGCTGAAGTAGTTGCTTTGGTGGCCACTGAACACACTGAGTAATTCATGTTTTTATCTTCTATTAGCTAAACTCTGCAAAACAACAGATCAACCAGCACATTCCATAGCTCTCTCCCTCAGCATTCCCAGCCACCAGCCAGCACTCCCTCTCTTAGCCTGCTTTGCTCCCACAGTCCACACACTTGTCTCCACGCCTTTAAAACAAGCAGGGCTGAAAAATCTCATCTTTCCTTACCTCAAAAAACAAATTGATTTTACATGAACAGCATTATGTTGAACTTCTTCCTTTCCTTTCCTTTCCCTTTTTCTCCCTCCTTGCCCATTAATCCCAGGTACAGCAGTGTCTCACCTCAGCATGGTACCTACTCACTGCTTCTTCCCAAGAATTCCTTGTGTTCCCACACAAACTCTACAATTCTGACAGCCAAAAGTGAATTTCTTAAGAACTACAACATCACTTTAACATCTCTGCCATACCTATCTCACTATCTACTATGCAAGTGGACAACAGTAATATCCTCAACACTCTGACGGACACTCAGATGGCAAAGGAGGTTTTATTAGAGAATAACCAAACCTACTGCTGAAGACAGGCATCTGAAGCAGAAACAATAAAATGCGCAATTCCACAATAAGTGCAACTACAAGATAGAAGGAAGGAAAAGAATGAGGGATTTGCATCAGACAAGAAAATGGAAAGAAGCACTAAGGGGCCTCCAAAAAAAGAGGGGAGGGAGGAGAAGGGAGAACAGATCTGCAGGTTTCTTGGCTTCATGGAAATATCCGTCATTTACCTGGGGTACACAGGGAAAGAGACACTTGGCCATCTCCATTTGTAGAAGTGTCCATAATGTCAAAGTTTAGACCTATCAGAGAGTACTTAGTATTATCTGAAGTGAAACAGAAGTTTTCTGCATGAGGACATAACTAATAAGAATATTAAAACTTAAGCTTTAAACAACTAAAATCAGAGAACTAGCTGCCTCCTCTGCAAGAGACCATAAATCAGAAAAAATATATTTTTAATAGTTAACTTGAAAAGGCTGATCAACTCTCACATGTAATGTTTCAAAGCCTCAGTCTGATTTTTCAGACTGAAAAATCAATTAAAAAATGAAAATAAACAGTACTTATTCTTGAAAAGACAGACTTGGAAACAGCAGTTTAAAAAGCAGGACACTGTAGGCTTTTAGCTGTTTTTTTATCAAGAACAAACAAAAAAAAAAAGGCCTGATTTGTCTCGGTAGCAGAGAAGCACAAAGAAAAAATATTGTGCAAGAATTTAAAGAGCAGACGCTTCATAGAACAAGATGAAGTTGAAAAATCCTGCTACTTTCTGTTCCTATCACACATAATATACCAAAGCCCATTATAGCACCACATTCCATGAAACTTAATCCAATAAAAGCTGGTAAGTTTTGGCACACAAAATATGAACTGTGTATAAATAATAAAGCTTAAATTACAATGATGTGTAGACTAGTTTTACATATGAGGAAGGTTCCTAAATCTCTGCAAACACAATAAAGGGCACAAAACAAGTTTTAGGAAGGATTTTGTATGAGAAATAGCTTAGGGAGGAGCAGATTTTAATCGAAGCTAGGTTGTTTTTCTATCGCTTGCCTGCAAGTGAAGAGCTTAGAGGGTGGCTACAGCCTTGTTAGCTTTAAAGCAAACACATCCCCCTCAGAAGCCTTTGCCCAAGCAAGAAGTCAACCAAGACCACTTCTAGTCAGTGCAGAAGGGAAGATTTTACCAAATGAAAAGACATCCTCTAAGTACCCTCTCCAGTGAGGAAACCACCAGGTAGCTCGTGCCAAAACCAGCAAGAAGCCAGGAGACATAGTTAGGGTCATTCCCTTCCGAGAAGACATGAAGAGCACCCTTTTAAACAGCAGCCAAGTAACCACATCCAAGCATATTGTCTAACGAGAAGAGATTAGTGCAGGAAAAGAAGAGAGCAGAGGGAAAGAGAGGGAGGGAAGAGAAGAATATTTTAGAAGTATGAAGTATTAAATATCTAACTCATGCCAGGGCTGAGCATGCTTTGGATCAGGCTAGTAAGCAAAGCAGTTAAAGAAGGTATCTATGAAACCAAAGACAAGCAAAACTCAGACTTGGCTTAAACAGCTGAAAATTAACAGGCATGGCTGGTAGCACCAGCCAAATCACAGCATTTGTTGTCCGTACAAGTAGTCAGGCACCAGTAGTCAAATCCAGCAAAGGTGGCCACAGGGAACCCTGACCTCCTCTAGAGGGAAGCTGGTGAGTCTTCTGGTCACACACAACATACAGGAGTACCAGAAGCAGATACACTGGCCCCATAAACCTATATGCCTTGGTTAAGGTCTTTAATGGCAGGTCTTTTGGTTAAAGATCTTTAATGGCAGGCATTCACGGGGTCCAATTCAACCTCTCGCAGAGATACTGACTTTTAAGTAAATTACAACTTTTAAAGCAAATGAAGTTCTCAATTATATGAAATGCAGGCTCAGTGAGTAATATTTTAACATTTACAAAATGATGCAAGGACAATTTAATAGGCTCTTTGTTAGATGCTACTGCATTCTCTGCTAGTTGTTCTTCCTTGTTACTTGTTTCTTTAACATCATTCTTTATATCCTTCTTGGCCCTTCTAGGTGTGAAGAGTAGGAACCTCAGTGCAATAAGTTAAGGATCTACCCAATAAAGGATCTAGAAGAGGTGCTTTTATAATCCTTTCAGTAAGACTTTTTTTTTATATTGTTTTGATTTTATTTGAATTGTCTTAGGGGTTTTTGTTCCCAAAGGATTTTGTTTAGCTTGTACTTTTCTGTCTTCGTGAACAGCAATTGTGTCATCAAGAAGCTAACAGGCTCTTGCAGAGTGTCACAGTGATCATTAGTTAAGCTATATCTGTTTGATTTCTCTTTAATTTTTACCATTTTAAAAGTTTTTTCCTCTGTCTTTTAATTGAGAGCTTTTTCATGTTAAGGAAACTTGCATTCTGCAGCTGTATCAGCTGTAGGTAACAAAGTGCAGCCCTCTCCTCTCGGGAAGGCAAAACAGGAGAGAATTTAAGACCATTTCAGTGTCCCTTCCAAGCAGGGTTTGAAAATTGCTTTTGAAAACCTAAGTGCATCCATCGTGAAGGACAACTTAGGCACTTCTGGAATAAAAGAGAAAAACAAGAAATCTGCTCCTCCTCCCAGAAACCAGGTGCCTTCTGATGTCCCTGCCTCCCACCAACTGCCTAAAGCACAAGGAAGAAGCCCCCGACTCAGGATGGAGATTTTGCCCTGGTGGCCATTTCAAGACCTGCAGTATTTTTATTACGCACAATTTCAATTTTTCATTCGAGGAAAAAAAAAATGTCCATCATAAGATATGAAAACTAGTAGTTCAAATCAGTGTAGTATTTATTCAAAAATAGGGATGAAGTATATAGATAGGTACAAGTAGCAAAAATCAGTCTTCATTTATTACTACTACAAACGTATAGCATATGTATATGTGTATAACATTTACAATTTATTATAAACTACTTAATACAAAGCTCAGAGTAAGACCTATTTATTGTACAATTGCTTGTGATAAAACATTTGCTAAAACTGTTATATGACACATTTTTGGCTGTACAACACAATGTTGTATTCAAATGATACATCGTTTTTCCCTATATTATTAACTCTAATGAATTTATTTCAGTATGCAAAAAAACTCTCCCCCTCTCTCCTTTACTGTTTTTCTCTTAAAAAGTCAGATTAAAAAAAAAAAAATCCAAGGAAAAATTGTTACTATTGAATGAAGCATCCTACAATTTATCAGCTGTGGTCCAAAGACTCATGAGTGGTGCTTCCAAATCAAAATTCCTGTTTATAACTGATTTCCTTGAATCCATTAGTTAAAAACCTTTCTAACCAAGGCTCTATGTCTGTACTTACTTGTTTTACAATAAGGTAAGGAAAAAAAAAACAATAAAAGCATTTTCCAAGATCTATTCAACATTAAAGCAAATGAAGTTTAAACCTAAATAAAACCTGCTAGACAACTAGCTATTCTGAAATAATTGTGCCCTTGATACCTACAACGTATACTCTCTCTATATATATATAAAAAGAACTTCCTGCTTTTAATATTTTGAATTTCTCCTAATAGTAAGAAAAAAACAACCAAAAAAACAAACCCCACACCAGAAATATTTGAAAACTATCAGCTAAGAATTACATTTAGTCACCAAACCAAGCTAAAAGCACGTGAGCACTCAAGTTAAGTTTCTTGCAGCCTGTTAGTTCCCCAGTACCAAATATTTTCACCCAGAACTTAAGAACTTGCTTGAATAAAGCCCCCCGAGGGGCAGATGCAGGCAACCTGTGCAAGGCACCATCTCCTCCTCGCGACACCCGCTGCTGCTCAGGCGGTTTCAGGGACTGCAAGCGGCTCCGCTTCTTCCCTCCCCTCTCAAAAACACATCTCAACAACATACAGAAATATCCAAACAAAAATACAGTGTGCAATGAATGTGCGAGTACAGATTTTATCATTCCACCTCTCTCAATTCCACGTTCATTTCACAACTCCATATGCAGTGCATGTTAGACTGGCTGGGTGGGCATGTCTCAAGTTCAAAGTTAATCTCATGTCTTTTGGGTTCTTCGAGAGACAGTATTCACCGTTTCTTCAAGGCTTTCCATGGCTTCTGGGCATGCCTATGTTTTTAGTATCTCGGAAACCTATCCTGTCCCTTTTGGTTTAGCTGTGACAAAAGAACAATGCTTATGTTACGCTCTCGGTTACGCTAGTGACACACGCATATGTTTCCAGATTTGCTCTTTGCACACTGCCTACACCCAAGAACAGCCATCCCCAAATGCAGCAGAACTGAACAGCCAAAGAGAAAACCCACGGATGATGCAACATTAAGAAACTCGGGCCATTCAGTCTGCTCCCTTGCTTTTGGGTCAGTAAGTTCTTAAAAATGTAGAGAGATGTAGGATCCCAGAGCAGTGCACAGAATTAGCACCACTCACATAAAAGCAAGCAAGGAAACTCCTTCCAAATAAAACAATCATTTTGCAACACTATCCCTAGAAATTCAGTGCTGTATGTACCCGGCCATCATGAGAAAATGAAAAAATATGCAAAAGAATAAAGGAAACACAGAGCCCTCAAATTCCACACCCTCCCACCAAATATTGAATGTTCTGGAGCCATCCTATTACACCATTAATACTGTGATCAACATCTCCCAAACTGTTTTACAAATGCTTCGGCTAATCTGGCCCTATAGTATGTAGGATAAGACATTATCACTCAGTATTAGACTTCTTGATTTGGAAATATTCTTAGACACAAACATTACTAGCGTAATAGTCCTAAGAGCAAATAAAGACCAAATCAAGTGAATAGAGATGAAAACACACAGAGGGAGGAGGGTAACAAGCAATTCTGGAATCCTATGCTGCATGCGAAGGAGATTAGACACAGCCCAGGTACACAGGCCCTGTGCTAGCAGGTAGAGAGTATCCCCACAGCTCCCACCTGTGTACACTGCATATGTTTTAATGTTTCAACCGCATACAAGCTTCTGTATCTGTAATAACATCACTTATACACTAGTAAGTTTACATGCCACATTTGGCAGCGGTAACATACTACTAAATGATGCTCGCATTAGAAAGAAGTGCAAGTCAACAAAAGGTTTAATTTCAGTAATCTTTTCCTTAATACTTAGGTATTACTGTTATTGTAACAACAAAAAAGCCAATAGTAAATGGCTCATTCCAGCTAGTTTGCACTGACTTCTATTAATTTCATTTTTAGAAGTCTATATTACTAAAGATTAAAACCGTGTTATAAAGAACGCAAAGACAAATTTAAACAGTGTGAATATTTCATGTTAAATTACAGGCTAAGAAATAATTACCTGTTTGTATTCACCAACGCAGTTCTGACAGCAGAATCTTTTCTGCTGACCATCAATAGTAAGAATATTGTTTCCAGCTCCTTTACTGGGCAAGTACTCTCCACACTGCTCACAGCAATTCATTATTAAACCATTTGCCATCCTGTACCTATTGAAGCAGTGGTCACTGCACAGCTTATGAGTCATATTTTTAAAGCTAACTTCATGACGAATCTAAAAAATAAAAAAATATATATTTCAGCAACACACAAGCACAGATTTGTTACTCAAAACTCTCAAAGTTTTACGCTTTAGTGTAATGAAAAAACACAGATTTCAATTAGCCCACTGCATAATTCAGTTAGAAGACATACTAGAAATTATTCTTGAAGAAATATGATCAGTGACAGAGCCCTGGAATTGGCTGCCCAGGGAGTTTAAATTTAAATATATTGTTCATTATATCTCTAAAATCATTTGAGTAATTTCAGAATACTGAATACAGTAAATCAAATTTAACAATAATTCTTTACACAGCAAAATGATCTAATTATGATCAAACTGTATCATAATTAGAACTTTTACTGACTTCATTTAACACAACTTTCATTTAACAGTAGGCACAAAATATTAACATGAGGCACTCTGATTCTTAAACAAAGTTCCAACAGCGAAATGATTTTAGCTTTTGAATTCTTCCCTCCTTCAGTCACTCTTAATAAATATTAACTCTAACTCACTGTGTATGAAAATATGGAACCCTATTTTTAAATCTCCTTATGTTCAGTTCTCTTACATTGGGAGATATAAGTTGCTATCATTACTATTATTGTCATTGGGAAGGGGAGAGGGAGGCAGAAAAACCAAAACACAACCAGACCTCAGTTAGTTTACCACAGATAGTGCATCTGGATTTATTCACAGCTCCTTTTGAGGGATTCTGCTTGTCTTCGTAGAAGGATAAGCATGAGGTACTGCAGAACTCCTGGAAAGACTCACTTGAATCCACCTGGGCAACGATGGTACCTTTCATTGTCGTTATATCTCTGAAAGACAAAAAAGAAGAATAAAACTCTACCGTGTGTGTATACATTTAACAGATATGGATGGAGTATTTTACATTTATAAGAATTCCTTTTTGGTAAGGCTGCCATTTCAAACCAGTTTGGGATCTGTACTATTGTTAAACCTACTATCTGGCATAGGGCTGACATCATTACAACTAATATAAGAATAGTGTATTTCCAGTGTAAAAAAACTATTCTCTTATATTTTTTTTCTTACGTTACATTTCAGAACTAAATTTCTCTTGATATACCATTTGGTATCAACTATAGCAAGCTCAATCCTAAGGAAAAAAATAAATTAGTCTTTTTTTGTAGCTTTACATAGAACAAACTTAACCAAGTTTCACATAAAACAAAACAGAAAAGAAAACCCATAGAACTGTAATAAAACACATTGCTTATGAGCACTCTACCACTGCAGCAGTCAGGATAGAACAAAGAGGAGAGAGAAGGTAATGCACTCTCAACAATATAACCAGGATTAAAACTCTACCACAAACTTGCCTAATAATAATAATAATAATAATAATAATAATAATAATAATAATAATAATAATAATAATAATAGTGTTCTAACCACATCACATAATGAATAGTTTCAAGTTCCAAAACACTTGAACAGTTGTGGTAGCTTTCCATGAAACTATAAAAACTTCATCCGTTAAACCAGACAAGTAACTTGCAACAAAACTAATCTAAGATGAAACAAACCATCTCCTAACTATTCTGAATCAAACTGTTTCCTGCTGAAGCTGATTCCAGACTTCTTTGCTCTTTGACTGTGAGCTGCACTGCTTGCAAGCACCTCTGCAATGCTTCTCACTCTGCCTTTGCTATTCAACTGGCTCTTCCAAATTTGCTGGGCCATCCCAAGGGCAGCCACCTCCTTAATGCCAAGCTACTGTTTCCAACTTGTTTTCAGCTGAGATGGATGGATTCATTAAATATTTTCAGTTTAAACATGTGGAATGTTTCAAGTCCTACTAATATCACACAGCAGTAACTGTCAACAAGAATTCATGCCCGCTAGCGTCACAGACCTGTATTTTCTTAAGACAAAGTACAGAGGCTACAAAATGTACAGTGCACTGGACTATTGATACACATACCGTAGAATATAGGCAGTAATGAAAATAAGATTCTTTGCCTTCTGAGTAAGAAAACTCTTTATTACTGACATACTAGAAATTCTGCCATTAGGCAGAATAAAGAAAAAAAAACGATCAGGTAGATCCAAATCTCTATTCACATAGTAGTGGATCATTATGTAGGAAAAGCCCTGCCACAGACACTCATACGTAGAAGGTCTAAAACTAGGATGAGTGGCAAATCTTGGCAACATACAGTGACTGGAAAAGTGCTGTGTCCTTCCATGGACACCTTGCTTGAAAATGACTTGCACTGTACAGAATATTAACACTTAGAAGCCTGATTTCCAACGGAAAGTGGGCACATTCTGGCAACAGAAGGGATCTGGGGTGGTGTGGGGAGTCTCATCGTTTCTGTTTTGCAAAGCCAAGCTGCAGCTCCAGCCTTGAGGAGCTTCCAGCTAAATCCCACAAAGCCTTACAAACACAACTAACCTTTAGGAAGGCACATGAGTAGTTACAGAACAAAGACAAAAAGTAACAGTGTCAGTAAAAATTGAGATTTATAAACACTAAGAAGAATGTCAGGTATTCCTTACAACCCCCTTAATATCATTCCTATACTATTATTGAGGACTAAAGGTTTTATTTCAGATGAAATACACTAGATGTGTGTAAAAATTTTAAGTTTACAGCCAAAACACAATTATCTCAGGCCTTACTTTTTGCATGATAAAAAAATCCCCAAACCTACATTTTAAGATAAAACTGAGCATTACCTCCAAAGAAACCATTACCTCCGACCAAAGAATCAGTTGCAAGAACTAGCCTCTTAACATAATTAGCCATGAGTTTTCCATAAAACAGAAATAAGAAGACAACTTTGTACACTGTACAACTATGGTTGGTCACCAAATTACTTCTTAAAAAAGCCCAAGTTGTACACACATACACCAACTAAGAAAAAGATCAGAGAGTGATTTTAGCTAGCTCTAATAGAGGTAAGTGCTGAGAGAATGTCAGCTTGGCACATGAAACTAAGACCTTGTCAAAACAGACAAAACCCACACAGCAGGTTTTAGTGCTTTGTCTTTCATAGTTTCTATATCCCATTCTCTGAGCTCCAAAGCTGCTGAAGTTTTACTTTGTTGTAGCACACCCAGTGCATTATAGAGAATAATGAACGGTTGAGGTTGAAAGGAACCTCTGGAGATCATCTAGTCCAATTCTCCTGCTCAAGCAAGGTGAACAGAGCATGTTCAGTATTTCCAAACAGTAAAGCTGCATTTCTATAGGTAGGTTTTATAATTATCATTTATAGAGCATTGCTTACAACTGCATAAGTTTTTCAAGCCCTTTTGGATTTAGTTGTTAGTATGGAACAAAATGTACCAAAGCCCTTACTTTTTGCACATAACACAGAGTTTCTTTGGAGCAGGTTTGTGTGAGAACGACGACAGGCAGGTAGTAGAGCAGAAAAGGTGAGCGGATCCTTTGCGCTGGTAGGCGGTTTGGCCCTTCTGCAAAGGCTTCTTGCAGTTGGCACAGGTCACTTTAACCTGCTTAGAAGGCTGCTGCTGGGCAGAAGGCTGGAAAATTTGTTTAGGAAGCGATGCTACTGGTGACAGAGAATCCACCCCTGGTTGCTTCTGATTCCTAGGAAATGAAGCTGACTGAGATATCCAGGAATCTTTAAGACAAAAAGAAAAATGAACAGAAAAGAAAAAAAACAAAGTCCATAAACTGAACTGACATTTATGGATATATAAAACAGGTATACATTTCTGGTACATTATCAGAAAACAATGACTTGCTGGAAGTGACCATTATTGGAGGAAAACACTACTTCAGAAGTTCAGGTTTCCAATAAAATTCAGTTTGATGGTGTCATTCTCCACTGCCACAGAAAGCTTTGGAGCACAACCAAGTCTCAAGAGGGCCCCATTCTACTTCTGGAAGCCAATTTTACAGACCTTAGTTGGCTTGCAGGGATACCTCCAGACAAACAAAACTGCAATTGCCAACTACAATTAAAAAGAGACCAGCAGAAAACATGGAATTTCTAAAATTGAGCTGTCAGAGATACAAGGTTTGCATATTTATGTCTGAAAACATGAAAACTCAGCTTTTCATTAGTTATCTGGTTCTAAAGTAAGCTTTAATAACCAACTACAGAAGTGTGACAAATCCTAGGGTCCAAGGTTCACAAGATTTTTTAGCTTGGTTTCCAGCCAGAGAACTGTACTGCAGCTGGAGGCAAGTATAGTGGGTCAAAGCCATGACCATGTCCATGGCTGCTGTAAGAGGCTCCCGTTTTACTCAAAAACCCTTTCAGTGCAATGGCTGTCACTTCATCAGCAAATTCACAAATTCATGAGAGTTTCCAAGCCTTTAGTCTTCCTCAGCAGAAATGGGCAAGCCTAAAAAATTATGTTCCACTAAGGAGCAGGACACAAGCCCATCCAACCCCTCCCAACACACAAACAGGAACTTTCTTACACTACAAGAAACCACTTCAGTTTATTTTCAGTGTCTCAGCTATCTCAAATACCATCACGGGACACAGACCTATCTTTTCAGACCATCGTTCCAAGCCTGTAAAACAGTATTTCACAAGTAGCTTAGCATTTCACTACATCCTCATCTACATAAACATTACTCAACTTAAGTACTTCTGCTACCACTTTTAAGTTTAGAGTGAACACAGAATTTAACAACTAAATAAAATATCAGAGCCTTGAATGACTCAGAATGTTCTTGAAGTGTTATTACATATGGTATTAACAACCACATGAAAGGGTTTTAGGATATATAAATCAGGAGATTACCTACAGATTTCAGCAGCTACCCATAATCTGTTCCTAATGGATGCTGTCTGGTCCATAAACGTTCATTATAGCCTATGAGCAAAAGCCTTTCTATTTTCTCAAACCTTCTCTTTCCCCTAAAGGCTTTTATGAAGTATATTCTCTTGAACAGTTTTAAAATGCAGTTTAGGAACACAGTGCCCCAAGAAGCCTTCATACACCAAACACTCCTGTATAGGCAGAAGATGATTTCCTGCATCAAGGATGTCCTTCTTCTCAGGAGCACAGGACAAGCTGGAAACTGCCCCATTAGAGAGCACGTACGTGAGGAGAAGAACTGGGACAAAGACATGAAGACAATTGAAAAACAGCAGAACCAAACACATTCTTCTCCAAGCCTTTAGGTAAGTTTACTTGTAACAGGCAAGTATCCATTCAGACAGACTAGGGCATGTTGCCAGAGGGCTTGAAGTTACATTGGACTTGAGTGCCCTCTTCAAACTTTTATATATTATTGTGTCAGCTCCCTTGGACAGACAAATAGATCTCCTGGCAGCACTTCAATATGTCAAAGTACTTAATGAGATGCTCTTCTTTTATGGCAGGTTTGAAGTGGGAATGCCTTGTATTTCTCCTCTACCCGGAGGCCAGGGCAAGCCCTGCAGGATTACACAACATATGCCTGTAGTTCCAGTTGCACTCAACTGCCACTCACCAAAACGTCAATTTGCTGGGGCTGTTTAGGTGTGAAACTTCTCACACAACTTCCTAGTATCTCACGGAGGTGACCTCTCTTTGCTTAAAATATTAAAGCTCTAGAGGGCCCTTTCCTTCCTCCCCAAGCTGACATTTTATTTCACTTTTTCCTTCCACAAGCAGACCACAAGAACATCTGAAGATGCATTATCTTCCTTTCCTGATTTTTCCTTTCACTGTTTCTATCTTCTACTTTCAGACTTCATCTTTATATCATAATTTTTGTCCCATTTCACTTTAACAATGTTACCTCTTCCACGACATTTTCTATGAAGAACCTATAAAATGGTTTTCATGTCCTTGAACTGAGAAAACATACCAAACTTTGTTGGGTGAGTCATACACGGAGTTTGCATCCTCAACTGTTAGAAAGTCTTCATCCTTAGGAATCCTATCAGGCAATTCTCTCCTTCAAGGACCAAGCTCGTAATATAGTTACAGGTTTGATCTCTTCCTGCTCTAACGGCAGTTTACAACGTTGCCATCCTTTGTCCCCTGTTCCTTTTCTTAACTGCTATAAAATGATTCCTTCCTCTCAACTGCACCAACACATTCTTTTGTGGAGGCATCTTGCAAAATAGCACAAAGTAATCGGGCTATTTTAAAAGCTTAAAGCCCAAGAAATGGCTTCAGCACAGCCTGGGACAGGCAGGATGCTTTATGGAGCACTGTGGAAGTACTGAGCTCTGGCCACTCAGCTCTACCTACACGAGTTACCAGGTTCTGAGCAGTCCAGTTTTGAGCTGCCATAATTATTTACTATATGTTGCTTCTCTTCTTGGGCAGTTCTCATACACAAAAACTAGACTCCTTTCAGAGAATGTGAAGTTCCAACTCCAAAGCACTTCCAATGTGCTCCAAAGCTCCAAATGTCCATAGACATGAAGTTCCGAATTAGGGTTCTCTAGTAGTAGGTAGTAAGTAGCAGTAGGTATCAAACACTTCCTATACAGTGGATGCATTTAGTCCAGGGAAACTTGCCAAGGTGCTTCCCAAGCACCTATACTGGCTTTGTGACCACATACAAGGGATTTCTGACCATCCAAATGGAATTCAACCTCACTATCAACCATTTACATCTATTTTCCTCAGAATGTGTAGATGTAGTCTCCACTAGGAAAAAAAATATATATATACACACACATACATATAAATATATATCACAAAACTACACCCTAAGTTTGTATCTTCAAGGCTTCAAGTCTTTTCTACTTCTATTGGGAAGCAAACACATCCATGATGCAAGCAAGATTCATCTTCAGGTAATGTGCTAGTACCAAAAATCTGTAAAACTGCCTTTTCTAAAAACAATAATAATGATTACATTTAAGCTCTTACCAAGACTTACGCTCTTTGCCAAAATCATTTAAGCTCTTACCAAAATCTTACCAAAGATTTTCATAGACAAAAAATGCTAGCAACGCAAGAATTCCTAAAAAAAATTCTAATATCTGAGTACATTTAAAATTTGCTATTGACTTCTTGTGACCCATTCTGGACTGCAGGCCCTGGTTTTCAGTCCATGGTCTTTTCATGATACAAAACCCAAACACATTTATCATCAGAAGATTTAAATTAACCAGGCATCATTCTCGACCTCTACTGGGAATATCTTAAACCCATGGAAATTGCAGCAGATGGATCTCTACTGCTGCAGAATATGTGGATCTAAGCACTCTGCATAACTCTGATAATTTTAAACATGTTTAAGATCAAATTCTTCCTGATGATGTTAGAGAAGTTTCTAAGAGGCAGTGCTAACTTCTACTAAGGAACTCACACTGAGTTCTCTCTGTCTCTAGGATAAGAGGGAAGCTTCTGGGGAAGAAAAATAGCAAACCACGAAATGTGTGTCTTGAAGAACCCTTTGCAAGTACAAAAACCTGTAAAAGATCCACACCTACCGTGTTTCTTTCTTTTTTTTTTTTTTTTTTTCTCTTGTGCAAAAGTATTTTTCTTCCTATAGCTTTCTTCTCCTTTTTTCCTCTTCATGTTTCTTCTTTTCATGCTCTCGGTCATTTTCCTTGTTCTTCCTTTGTTGGTTCCTTCTCCTTCCCTTTACCTGTGGTAGCCCTTCCCGTTTCCTTTTGAGCTTGCTTACTTCTTTTTCACATCCAAAGACCACAGGTACACAAAAAGATCCTATATACACTTCACTTGTAAACTTCTTTCCTCCTCCCTTTGAGTGAGACCCTTTCATTCAGTTCTTAAACCTACTCCCAACCACTCACTACCACAGGAGTCCTGAACTCTTACCTATTTCCACACTGCTCTAACCCTTCATATCAGACTTCACACATGCAACTGTCCCTGTTAGTTACACCAAAAATAAGAGTATATTGAGGGAAAACTCATGCTGATTTTCTTAAGACAAAGGCAATATTTTAAGGTAACAAATACCACGATTTCACACACATCTAGTACTATTTTGGACTGTGACGACACAAGAATTAGACCACACATCTGAAGGAATAGCTATTAACAGCAGGAATGTTATTTAAAAAAAAAAAAACAGGAATTTGTAAATTAAATAATGAAAACAACCAGACAACAAAATTTTATGTGCTTCAAATCTGCAAGTCAAGTTTTGAAATTAGTTTAAGATTAACATAATTTTTAAAAGCAATATTAACAACTGACTTTTAAAAAAATGCTTTGCTTTATACTGCCATATTTATAGTGCAATGTTAAAGGAATCAACAAAATAAAGTAGAATTGTAAAAGTCCTTTTGGTAGTATATGACCAAACTGAAGAATTCTTATTTAAATATTTGTTGAAAAACAAGTATAAAATCCATTCATTTTAAGCACCATGTTATCACATTAAGAAATTGTGTTAACAGCAAGGGTCTCCTGCCCTTGGATTTTAGCTGTTCTAGATTCTCTTTTTAAGATGAACCTACTCAATCTGAGGTTAACCTGTAGCCAAAGGTCTAATTAGTTTTCCTCAGTTCTAGCCTAACAGAGCAGCAGAATATCAGTATGTACTAGAATTTCATCTTTACACTGAAAATTTTAAGCTACATTATGTGAAAGCTCAAACTCTGAAGAATGCACCTCCAAGATGACCATTCACAGCTGCCCCCATTTCGTCATGAGTGAGACCTGCTTAATGGCTACACAGGAAACATTTTACTGCTGTTTTCACATAGATACAGAAATAAAACAGCTGGTCTCTAAAAACAACTAGTACTGTATAATATAATATACATTATCACAGGTGACTCTAAATACCAAAGTGTTAAATAATCTGCTGCAGGAATATTTGAGCATGCAGATAATTCAGTCCCTGTTCTGTGAGGTCCTGTAAATCCTGCACATTGCTATTACTACACAATGTCATGTTAGCTAACTGCACACGACAGACCAGACTTTCAATTTTTTTTTTGCATGTCAAAGAACAGTCAATTGATGACAATAAAAATCAAAGGAGTAATACTTAAATAATACTAATACCTTACACTAGTCACAGAACTGCGTAATATAGGTTTACCAACAGAGAAGTATACAAAAAGGTACAAAGGTTTTATAAATGTCCTAAACTTTTTGTGCATTGGAGGGACACAAAGGCAAAGAAAGCATTGCCTGTTTTTTTATATATAAAATATATATGTAAAAAATATATGATATTACATATATATATCATATATAAATACATATACGATATATATTTCATGTCTCACATATTTTTAATATATATTTATGTATGTATGTCTCAAAACAACCGAAAATATTACTAACTGCTAAACTGGAACAGTTTAGCTACCAACACACTATCCTATTTTATTAGAGAGTCACATATGGTTGTGATGGGGATGAAGGAAACCAAGCTCTTTTCTAAAAAGTAAGCTAAAAATACTATATAGTGTAACTTTCAAGATCATCTTAAACATCTTATGACTTCTTTTCAGCTTTTAAGGAAGCATTCGATATTAGAGCTTACCAGGGTTATGATGAGTCACAGATTCTCCATTTTGAAACACATCTCCAGCCACACTCATCCTACCAGGATTGAAAGGTCCTACACCAGTCTTGGTCTGTGAAGTTAAAGATGGGGTGTATGTTTGCATATTAACACCAAAATTACTTGACTGCAGTCCGTTAGATACATCTCCCAAGTTGGAATTCTGCAGTGATGTTACATGCGTAATCATTAAGTTCATGTCACGCCCTTCAGCATTTTCTACATGACCATCACTCACAGAGCTCATAGCACCTGTAACATTAGCAATCTGAATTTCAGAGTCTGGTTCTGTGGTTATACCACTACTACCAATTCCTGAATTTACCTTACTTCTTGAAAAACTGGAAGATGAGAATTCCATATCGTTGGTTCTATTTTTACACTCTGGAAGCCTTCGTTCATTAAAACTGGAAGCATTCTTCTCTTGTCCTTGATTTGTTTCAACGTCTTCTTCATCATCAATAATAATAGTTTCACTTATACTCCCCTTTTGAGCATTTAAGTCTTTTGGAGGAGGATGCATTTTGGAATCATTCCCCTGAAGCTCTTCATTTTTTGATGATGCAAAAGCAGCGTTCCTTTGATCTGGTATTAGTGATGCAGAGGTCTGCGGAGGTTGTATAGGTTCAATAAAGACTACATCATCATCATCTTCTATAGGTGAGTTTTGGAATTTATTAGATCTAGAAACTAAAGAACTGGGTGGACCTCCAAACGTATTTCCTACATTTGCAAGGCCTGCTGCCATGGTGGTTTTCCCTAGCAGACTAGGAGTATGTTCAGACAGCTCTAATCCTCCCAGAGAACTTGTGTCCATTCGAGATCTGCTGCTTAAAGAAAAACACACAAGAGGGGTGGGGGGAAGGAAGAGAAGTCCAACTTCAGAGAGAGACTTAACTTCCTAATAACCGGTTTTAAAATAACTACAGATTTAAAATAGTTTCATCTTTTACTTTTTCGAATCAAGATCATCTGGAGAAAATTTCTCTCTGTTCTTTGATTGTCTCTACATTTATGTGTACTAGTAACACTACACTAACACTGTACTAGCAAGAGACCCTGCCATTACTAACAATTCCACTTAACAGCTATGCATTGTTATTTAGCAATATATATGCACACACAGTGGATTTTACACACAGAATTTTAGAAGTTAAAATCCTTACATAGCCACAGTATAACTGAGACAGAGAAGTAGGAAGCAGAGCTTGTGCAGTGTGGAGGTCATTACTGAGTAATGGAGGGTGCAGATCAATCTCTTGTTTCTATGTCACTCCAAGAGACTGCTCATCTAAGGCTCTGATTTACTACCTCGTCTTCCACTGCAGCCTTCAACAACTTAACCTGCTTGCTCACTCTCACGTAAGATGCTTCTTTAACCTCTTCCCCCAGTGGTTACTCTGTTCATGGCTTTCTAATTGCTGCTAGTAATTTCACAGTTTTGGGAGTCCACTATTTACAATTGTTAACTCTAGTATGGATTTCTGAAGTGTCAAAAGGAAACCAGGTTAAAATATTTCTGTACCTGAAGTTCAGACAAATCTACCATCATACATACAAAACAATCAAAATAGACAAAAATCTCTGTAAAGAACATTTGTACTAAGAGTTAGTAAATTAGGCTGATATTGATATACATATCAAACAATACAGACATAATTACATGACCATTTGTGTATATCTTGGAATACATGCTAACGTGAGATATCACTGAACCTCTCTGTAATCCTGAAGCTTTTTTTTGTTGTTGTTGTTTTTGTTGGCTTATGAAAAAAAATCAATAGGAAAAGCAGAAAAATCCTGCCCATCAACACTTACCCATCCAGAAATCCACTGCAACCTGTTTACCTTAGTAAGTCACTTCAAATCTTTTCCTCTGCTCTGGGGAATGTGCTCTTCTATCAACTTGCTGCCCTCCAAAAAAACTGCTCTGAAACAGAGTAAAAACAAATAAATATTAAGTTTCTGAAATAGTTTCCTCCTCTCTAGCCTCTTTCTAACGATCACCTCTATTAAGCTTTTTCATTTCCTTCTAACTTACAGTTTAAGGTCAGACCTGATTTTTAGCACTGTCATCATAACATATTAGAAATTGCCCTTTCTATACAACCATTTCTTAAAGTACATCAGCAGAACTAGTGCTTATTCTGGATTTTCCACTTTGTTACCTCAGATTTCCAGAATTCTTTATTTGATACTATACAGACAGAAGGGGAAAAACATTGTTTGCTAAGAAACAGACATGGCAGCAATTAGGTTATCAAAGACCAGATTTAAAAACCAAGTATATTTGTGATAAATATTAAGGAAGCAAATGGTTCAAATTGAGCTATTACACTGCTTCTCCATTTACCACATCAGCTTCCCTTATGCTTGTAGCAGATTATACAATGTTTAAATCAAGATACAGAAAAAGGAAAAACTGCGCAACAGACATTATAAACCAGGCTTACAATGCAACTTAAGCCTTACAATTACTAATTATTTCCAACGTGTATATACAGCACTCCAGTGATATTTAATACACTGAGATTCAAAGTTCTCACTCAGACCAGACATCCACCCTTATATTAATGCATACGACCATTTACAAGAGATGAAAAATGCCCCAAGTTCAAGCCTGTATTTATTCTACAGGCTTTACAACAGTTATTAGGTTTCCCAGGCTTGGCAGTACTTGGAAGGCTTGAGAGTTTTCAATTTCATACATTTTCTCTCACAAAAAGTGCAAAACATCACAAGAATATAAAACATTTTTAAAAAAATATCTAAACAGACAGGAGCAAAGAACATACCAAGACTAAGCTTCAGTCCCAGCTCAAACCTTTGCTATTTGTATTTTTATAAATCCTTACTAGACAGGCAGACTTGGGTCTTACCTTTGCTATGTGTCACATGAGGGTATTCTAATACAGCACAAAATACAGCTTTTTGCCTGAACACATTTACCCCCCTATCCACACACACACGATCTCCAACAAAATCCTAGTTTAGTGACTTGAATTATTCAATATGACATCAAAATAAGAAAAGCTTGTAATGTGCCTAACTATTCCTCATTACAGTCATAAGGAAAATGTGTATGGTTTTCCTCATCTGCTATATCATTTCATATTTCTGCAGCATCCAGAAATGAAGTTCCAGAAACTTAAAAAATTGTTTTTGGTAGTTGCAAAATTAAGGAGCTAATATCCTAAAATTTGAGGAAAACCCACGAAACTACACAGGCAATGCTGTCATTAGCATTTCTAAAGCTAACAACTGCCAAAGGAGAAATAATTTACAGAATGACAACAAAGAATTTAGAGCAAGAAAACAGGCAACGACACTGCACAACTACTAGCAGTGAAAGATGCATCATGAGCAAAATGCGGTTGCTAGACCCCATAGGATGGATCAGACTGGTAGGTGATTTGTTGAAACTTTGCAAAACAAAAAGAAAACCCAAAAGCAACAAAACATGGTGAGACCTGGTCTGCAAGGAACACAAGAGCGTTCAGCGCTGCTGCAGGAGTCCAGCACTTTGGTGGCAGCCCCACAGGCACCAACCCCTACGCTCGAGTGGCAACACAAGCACCACGGATAGACAACAGTCCTTCCCGAATCAGGCTTTAGGTATCTCCCTTTTAAATGCAACTTTATCACACATATAGAAAAAGTCTTCATGGAAATAAATCAGAATCCCAGAGCTACCTTCAGGGCTTAATTGTTGGAAGAAATAAAAGGCAAAGTAGAAGCATTTCTCTAGCAGGATGGAATGCCTCTAAGGCAGCCAAGCCTATGAAATGCTCAATACACTAAACTTAAACATCTTCACTTATCTGCTATTAGGAACTGAAGAAACCGAGAGGAGAAAACGGAGGTCCATAAAAAATTTTCCCAACTCCATCTTTAGCAAAGCTAAACTGCTTTTACAAACCTTTATTAAGAGCCATTGCTGACAGTAGCAAGGAACGTGGCAGAAAGGGAAGAGCACAGTCATGGCTACGCACACTTGCAGTGAAGTCATAGAAATGAAGAGGAATGAGTGAAGTCCAGCCAGAACTTACATTCCAACTAAACAGGGCATCCAAACTGAGACCAAGACCTGCAAGTGCTTCCAGCTTTTAGTCTAAAAGCTTGAGAATAAGAAAGGAAAAGTTGAAGGACTGCATTTGAGAGAATACTTAACTAAGCTTCAAAATGAATACGTCTCAGGGGACAGTGCTACACTACAGCGTAAACAACAGAGGCACAACAGCGATGACTGCCTGATGGCAGCGACATTTTCTGCTAAGAAACCTTGACCCTCATTAAATTTTTTTACCTCGACAGGTACTGTGCAACATTTTTAAATTCCATATCCAAGAGGAAACTGCATATTAATATAAATTTATCTTAGCATATAAATAAATGAAAGCAATTGTAGAGGCTGAACACTAATGACCGAGGACTTCAGCTACTCTTGCTTATCTGGGACAGAGGGAGGACATAAACAACCAACACTAGAGACAACTTCTTAAAACACTGCTGGCTGCAACTAGCTAGATGTCTAACACATGGAAAACCAACTCCTGATCTAATTTTGAGACACAGCTCATAAGGTAATTATTGAGATAACACTCCAGAATAGTGTATTTTAATCCACAGGAAAATGGAAAAAAAAAGTCAATACTGTTAATATTTAACTTCAAAAAAGAGAACAACATAAACGTGAGGAATCCAGTTGAAAGGAAAGGAAATGGAGCAGCAAGACAGAAGGATGCTCAAAAACATGGAAGCCATTTAAAAGTTCACATATTAAGTATATAACCAACCTAAAGAGACCTCCGAGCCACAATAGTCAAAAGACAGAGTAAAGAGAAACAGCAGAACAGATTACAGAGCTATATCTGAACAAAGATTCACCTAACGCAGCTATCCTTGTACAGTAGTAAAATCTTCCAATAGAAAAAAAGAGTTCCCAGGAAGTCCAAAGCACTGCAGAAAATACAGCAGAAAAAAATATTTGCACTGTTCTATAAGGAAGAGATCAGGGAAGAGCACAAAAGCTCTCTTGCCACAGCAGCACTTGCAGGGCCACTGGGAAGGTCTCTGGAAGGGCTCACATGTTTGCTGACCAGCACTGATTAAACAGGGCGACACTGGTGATATTTCCAATGCGCATTCCACAAGGTTCCCCAGCAAAGCCTGCAATGGAAGTGCTCTAGCACGAGATTTGGGAAGGGGTCTTTGTGTGGATTCATAGTTTTTTAAAGAAATAAATCATGCGTTGTTTCCTGTAATCACAATAAAGAAATGTGACCAATAAGGTCACTTTTTTTTTGTATTTTTTAAATCATCAAGAAATGCTCAGGTCACTCCTGAAAAGAGATGAGTTACAAGGACTATTAAAAGAAAAATTCTTCTCTTTGGAAAAGAAGGACAGTTGATAATGAAAGGTTGATAAACCTCTAAAAAAAACAAAGAATATGGAGGACAAAAAGAAAGTTAGACACGGTGTCTTATATAAACACAAAAGCAACCATTCAAACAAATACATTTAATAATATATTCTGTAAAAAGTATGTATCAATTTGTTTTTTTTTTTTAAATCAATTTCTTTTCTATATAGATATCTTTTCTTAATTGTGAAAATGACTGCCACAAAAAGCTGGAGAGGCCAAAAAAGCAATCAGCTCAAATAGGGAATGGACAAATTAATGACCATTAAGAACAGCAGTCCAGACACAACTGCACAATTAGGAGCTCCTTGAGCAGTCAGTTACTGAAAGCCATGAATACACCTGCAGAAAAGCCCCAGCAGGCCTGCCAAGTTCCTCCTCCTGGATCCCGCTGCTGCAGGCAGGGCACTGAACTGGCTACTGATGTAGTACAGCGACTCTTCTAAACTTGTAATTGCAATCCAACTGCAACTGAAGCATGGGAAATTGTGCTGGAATTTGTGGAAAAGCTTCTTTGCTGTGAGGGTGCCAGAACCCTGGAACAGGCTGCCCAGGGAGGCTGTGGAGTCTCCAGCTCTGGAGATCTTCCAGACCTGCCTGGCTGCCACCCTGTGCCCCGTGCTCTGGGTGTCCCTGCTGGAGCAGGGGGGTGCACTGGGTGATCTCTAGAGGTCCCTTCCAACCTCAACCAGTCTGTGATAACCTTATATACAAAGGAAAAGCACTAGTCTCATGAATGTTCCACCAACTAACAAAACCTGAATTTTGGCCTACATTTGCAAGGTTGACTTTAGTCTAGAGAGAAATAGCAATAATGGGTATTTAATCAAAATAATCCAGTAAGACTATCCCGATCCCAAAGTTTGGTGACACTCTACTGATGAATTATTGACCGTGATGTTCCTTAGACTATAACATCATTTAAATCCCTTAGTCAAATTCTAAAACGAGGAAGCACAGGAAGCGTTTTTATTTATTGTATGACTTTGTATGACTCATTATTAAAAATTCAGTCTACTGCAAAGACTACATAAATATCAAGAAGCCTTTTCTATGGATTAAAAATGTAATTTCTTGCTACAAATCAGATCTGTTACGTTCCCTATGCAACCAGATGCAATACTACAGCTACTACAATAAAAACATACCAACTAAGTCCCCTTTAGGTGGTTATTTTACTCTACAAGTGAAGGCAGTCTAACAGTCCAACCATATCCACCTACAAAGGTTGGAAATGGTAGAGAATAGCCAAAAGTAATCAAACCTTTAAGAGGTTACAATTCACATCACCTTCAAACGAAACAGGAACGCTGCTACTGCAATCTCAGCAAATAGCATGCACTGTATGGGTGGTAGCCTCTGTAGGTAGGATCCTGTGTTAGGAACAATAAATTTGTAGGGTCCTCCTAGGACAACAGATACAAAATTATGCTACTGCAGGTAATCATACTTTGAACATTATTTATTTATTTATTTATACTTTCAGCATTTTGTATTTTCTCCTTTTCTTTCTGAGGGATATCTGACTATGAATTCTAACGCTTCAAGTAAAGATATAGTTCAGATAAGTGGCTGCTCTGATTTATTGCAACTTCCATGTTGTGGTCTACAACAACAGTTTAACCCTTTCACAAAGCCACCTCCTTACTAGATGCAGAGCCTCTCAACAAGCCTTTTCTTCTAAGCTCCATAATAGAGTAAGCAGCGGGCAGGGAGGACAGAAACTTAATTCTCAAAAGCACTGGCTGCTGATACTGGAGGCAGGGAGGATGTCAAAAGAGAATCCCACCTTGCCCAATTTCACTTCTGTAAATCCTTCATTTTCATTGCTTTGGACTCCTCTTTCCAGGAGCTCATTTTCCAACATGACAGAATAACACGACTGCTTTCATAGAAACATTCATGGCCTTCTCCCTCAACTCTGGTCTCTAATCCCTAACAACAGTACAGGCCTTATCTACTCATCAAGGCATGCTTCCCTATGCAGCTATGCATTACTGATGCCTTAGACAGTTTTTTGTCTCCCACACCCCCATTTAATTGCACTATCATGTGGCACAGCTGTTTCTGCTGATTGACAGGTCTTGTATACTTAAAACTAGACAACACTCACAACATCAAACGTTTTCCTGAGGTGTTATATTAATCACAACTATTAATTAAGAACCTGAATGACATTTAACACTAATCTATCAAGGTATTTATATTGTTGCTTTTTGGAACACAGATAAGAACTTCCAGTAAAAAGAGATTTTAAAGCTTAGATTCATAACTATACCCTAGCGATTGTCTGAGGATCATACTCATTACTTCAGCGCAGAGCTGTCAGTGAAGCTAAAATTACTGCTTCAGCCTCGAAACAGTTACCGCTCTGACAACCATCTCACAAAAGGACACTGATGAGAAACCAGATTCTTAAAAGTGTTCACCTGGCCTAAAAACTTAAGGTAAAATCCAAGCTTAAGGATATTTCCATGGAAGATATGAATTCGTAACGTGCTAGGAACAACACATTTAAAGAAAACATGATTATGATGTTGGCAGTTTTCTATCATTAGATTTAAAAGAATTTATTTTCAGCACGTTGGAGTCTGCTTCAGCTTTCACTCTTTCCATAGGACTCCTGAAAGATTGATACGGACTTGAGAAATTAACTGACTAAAGTTTCTTATGTAACATAACACTAAAACAGTAAAAAGCAAACAAGCAGCTACATAGTGAAAGAAACAAATCAGCTGAGTCAATAAATTTTGTTTTTATTCAAAACTCTTTACACATAAACTAGAGATGACTGAAAAGAGAGGGAGGGAAGCGCAAACTCCAGCACATCCTAAGCACCTTAGCTCTACTGCAGCTCTCCATGTTACATGCAAGTGCTCACACCTGCTTTCCACCTGACAATTTCAGATGCACTTCAATAGCTTTCTTTAACACAGCCTCTTTGCTTGGTGCTCCTACCTTGTCCTCCTTAACACCTTGACCAGTGTGAAGAATTGCTCCTTACATATGAACAGAGCCAGAATCCAGGATCAATGCTGAATGTCAGTTCAGGGTGAATTTTGAAAACAAGCCCAGCCACATAACATTTTCTAGATTCCTCATGGGGAAATAAACAGCAACTGGCTTAGCGATGCAAATGCAAACCATAGGATTTAGTAGCTATTAGGTTTGGATAGCCACAATGCCACGTATTCTCCTTTATACATATTACTTTCAAAATATTTCCTGGATGTGGATGAGCAAGAACCTGGAACCACTTCTAAGCCTGAAAAGCCATAATGTGTGAGATGGCAAACCATAAATTATCTCTCTCTACTACTCAAGCAGCAATATGCTGCTCTTGCAATTATTTCATTATAAATGGGAAAAAAAATGACAGAATAAGACAAAAACAACCTCAAGGATCCCCCAGAAGTTCTCTCTAGTACCAGACTTGGAAGATGACCTGGACAGAAAGGGAGCATTAGAATAACACAGAAGAAAAACACAATGCTAACTATATGAAAATGGGAAAAGGATAATTAAGACACTGGAAAAGGAAAATACAGAATTAAGTAGAAATTGGCCCTAATACAGCTAAGACTCGGTCTAATACATGCTAAAACTTTGATTTGTCATATCTTAAATTTTAACTATAATATGGCTAGACTAGAAGCAGATTGAGAACAACAAAATTAGTTATATGTCTAGACTGGGCAACAGAATCATTCAGGCCTCTGATAACTAAGTATCAGAGGATCACAGCAAACATTTCAAAAACCACATCTTAGGCTTATTCCATCAGGACTAATAAAAATTAATTCCAAATTCAAAACGATGGAGTCTATAGTCTTTGTAACATTTGAGAGATTAAATTGAGTGATACACAAAAGGTAATACCCCAAACAAACAAAAAAAACAATCCATATGCATTTAAATGTTCTAGAAACCAGAAGTATTCAGTTCACTTAGGTAACAAATGTTCTAGAGCTTATTTTGCAGATTTCATAGTATAGACACACAAATGAGAAAAGGATCTATAAGGGTCTATAACTCTTAAGCAAATAATCTGTTTCTATATTTTTTCCTGACAGAATTGCACCAGGTATATCTTGGATAAAACTTATTAAGATCATAGCGCTTAGATTAATCAATAAGCAACTAATATGCAACAGTAACTTTATAAATTTAAAAGATGGCATGCTGTAAGAAATCAGGGGTAGCTAGTAGTTCATAATGCATCACCTAAAATTCAAAAAACACTACGGACAGGAAAAAAGGGTATCTCAGGTGAGTGAATGGTACCAACCAGTTTTCACACATCCTGCAGACTTGCATGTTGCAAAACAGGCCACTCTATTTGCTAGAGCAGTATTAATTCTATCAAGCTGCCTTTTTTTTCTGTAAAATATAACTTGATTACAAAAATAGCTTTTGCTGTTTTTTACATATAATTTCAGACTTCTCCACAAAAAAACCCTTCTCCCTCTCTCTCCCCGCACCCCAAACACAAAATTAAGAATGTAAGTGTCCAAGTTAACTTACAGTTAAAGAATCACGTATCTATACAGAACATCATCTTGGTCACTAAATTAAGACACCTAAACCTTGGAAATTTACTTAGAATCATAAAATTTGAGGTTGAATGGGATCTCTACAAGTCATCTTATTGAACTGCATCCCACTTTACAGCAGTGACAAAAGAGAAATGAGATTTTAGGAAGTTCCAACTCCATGCGAGGAAGAACTTTTTCATTGTGAGTATGACAGGGCCCTGGAAGAAGCTGCCCAGGGAGGTTGTGGAGTCTCCTTCTCTGGAGATCTTCCAAATCCACCTGGCTGCCACCCTCGGGCTCTGCTCTCGTGCTCTGGGTGCTCCTGTCGGAGCAGGGGGTTGCACTGGATCATCTCTAGAGGTCCCTTCCAACTTTAGCCATCTATGATTCATTCTGTGTTTCTGTCAGATTCATCTTTAAAGTCAAGTCAGACTGCTAGTGTCACCCCCAGATGTTCTGAATGTTTTGCATCTACAAGAATGCAAAGACCCTCTTTCAGTGTCTGATTATCTCCATTACAAAATTCCCCTCCTTACATACACACTCAGGATTTCCCTTGCGACACCACGTGCCTGTGTCCTGCCATCTGAGAAACACTTGGCTCCATCTTCTCTATTCTCTCCCATCAAGTAGTTCAAGACCAGTAACATCTTCCCTTGGCCTTTCCTTCTCAAGGATAAACACACGCAGGCACTTCAGCTTCTCCTCGTGTGTCAGCCCTGACCATCCTGGTAGCTTTCCATCCCACCTCCAGTACGCAGATGTCTTAACTGTACTGGGTGGGAGAGACCAGTACCAAACTGGACAAGGTCTTCTAGATATGGTCTCAATGTCCCTCCAAGCAGCAGAGCAATCACTGCCCTCCATGTGCTGCCTACAGACTTAATTCAGCCCAGCATGTTGTTCACATTCATCCCAGCAGGACAGCATCACTGACTCACCCTTCATCTTCCTGTCCACCAGGATTCCCAGTTCCCTTCTTGCAGAGCTTTCTCTGCAGTCAGTGCCCAGCCTGTAGTGCTGCCAGACAAAGATACTTCTCTGTTTGCCAACAAGCATATTTAATTTTATTATTCATTTGTGTTTTTGCTTAAGATATTCTGATTTTAAGCTGGCAGGCAACCTACCATCTTGACTAGTGGCACAAGCAGTTTCTCAGTGTCTGACATTCCTAAAAGGGATGAAAAACTACCATGCCACATAGCCTTTAGGATATGAAGATGTTTGTACATCTTAGTACATGTTAGTACAAAAAAAAGTAGCTACTTTAAAAGCTTATAGGAAAACAGACTAACATCATTCTTGACCAGATACTACTAATCACAGACTAATACCAAATATTGACTAACAACTAATATTTTTGTATTTTTTACAGGCCAAGTACAGACAAGCTGGCCTTTGATGACTAGTATTCTGCACATCTAGTAATTTAAAATGTGAAAAAGAGCATTCAAGAGAGTACTTGTGTACTAGGCTAGATATTGGAGGGAATCCCAGATAGACTATAAGCAAACAGAACCAATGGGGTCACAGAACAAAGGAAGGAAAATTATATTCACACCAATAACCAAATGGGACAGAAAAGGAAAAAAAGAAAAGGGGAAGAATAGGAAAAAAAATGCTGCATTCTATGTGTGAAGTGAGGCTGACAGGAAATGGGATCCACTACAAGAGTGGTTACAGTCAGCATGGCAGGTATGACAGGTTTTCACAGCTGCACTCCCTGGCTGCTAATAAGTTACATTATGCAATCAAGACTCCAGTTTATGGAATCAAAGAATTCTGCTAGTTCTCAAAAGTGAGAAGTAGCTTTATTTTAAGCACATACAAGACACATACTCTATTTGCTAAGGCTGCCAACTCCCAACAATAAAACACATGAACATTAGAATAGGACAAATATGGCATCAGCTTCCCACTTCTCTTTCCCACTTTCCTCCATCAACTCTTTCCTTTCTCCCTTTTATACCCAGTGATCCAAGAGCCAGCCAAGAGAGCTCAAGTGGTAGAAAACGGAAATTTAAATACATAAAAAGCCAGGCAACACTTACACAGCTACACTGGGGGGAGAGAGAAAAAAAAAAGAAATGTTGATTCATGGAGCTAAATTGACACCCCTCCTTCCCAAAGACAGAACAGGAAAATGCTGGAATAAAGGAGAAAAGACGATGACAGACTTCATTGAGGGGAGTTTAAAAGTTCATGCAAACAAGCACATATGCTTATTTGAATCAATCCCATGAAAATTATGTAACATTTGTTCTAAGCCAACATTTTGTCTTATGAGTTCGAATCTGTAACTGTACAAAGCATATTCCAGTCCTCCTAAAGACAAAATATACTTTCCAAATCCTCTTAAAATTCTTGCCTAAAGACAAAATCGATGCCACAACAAGTTAGCCAACTTGTTAGTTACCTAATTGCTTAAAGGCTACACACTATTTGCCTCGCTTTGCACCGTTTAAGCAAGAATTAGCACACGGAAATTAAGTCTTCAACATAGAAGGGCAGGATGACAATGGCAACAATCTAAGGTTATAGTCAACATTTGCATCCTGTTTAAGCAGAGAGAAAAAACTTTATTGCTCTCTCCAATTTCTGTCACCAATTTCTGTCACCTCCAAACTGTTTTTTTTTGTTTTGCTTTTTAATTTTACATATTACAGGAAATCTCTTATCCTACTTTTCTGATCATTAACCAATTTACACTAGAACAAAACCTCATCTTCTGAAACAACATTTTTCCAAAAAAATCCCAAGAGACACAGTAGCTGATAACAACTTAAAAGATAAGTGACTGTCAATCTGTTCTCCCAGCTTAGTAAAAGTTATTAAGTATATTTTGGCTGGTTTATTATTCACCAGTTATTGCTCAAATAAAGTTCTGTACAGTCACTTCAGGTGTAACAGAACACCAGACCTTCTGACCCTTTCCATAAAAACAGGGAAAAAATAAAAGAAACCATTGTACAAACACAGAATTAGACTGTTCAAAAAGCAAACAACCTAAACATAAGGAACAGCA
This sequence comes from Nothoprocta pentlandii, assembly GCA_013398315.1. Taxonomy (NCBI): domain Eukaryota; kingdom Metazoa; phylum Chordata; class Aves; order Tinamiformes; family Tinamidae; genus Nothoprocta; species Nothoprocta pentlandii. The sequence goes on from VZSG01000108.1 coordinate 745,707, forward strand.
GATGGAGAGAGACAGAAAAAAAAAAAAAAAAAAAAAAAAAAAAAAAAAAAAAAAAAAAAAAAAAAAAAAAAAAAAAAAAAAAAAAAAAAGGAGAATGCAAGGAAACAGCACCACCATAAACAGTGGTTAGAACTGGATCTGGTTTCAAGGACGGGGTGTTTGGGTGCCAGGGCAGGAGGAGGAAGATGATGGTGGTTTTAAGAGATAGTTTCTTAAAGCTTCCTTCTTCAGGACTGCTCGGCTGTAAGTGCTTTCCAGGGTGTACACAGGGAATTTTTCCAAGTATGAGGAAAGTCATAGGAGAACGAACTCTTGAACTGCCCACGTCAGCCTTCTAAACAGTCCTTATAGTCTCATTAAAAAGAAATGATAGGTAAGTTCCTTTGCAGTTAAGTCTTATCCTTAAATTAAAGGCAGGTAATTTGTTCATTTCATTGTCATAAAATATGAGATACAGAGACCAGACTGTCAAAGCAGAAGGCAGTCAAAACACCTCTTCGGGATTCTGAATCCAAATCCAGGGAGCAGAATCACATTTGTTAAAACCATCAAGAAGTGTTACCACAAGACACAGAGATCAAAGACAAGATATAATATTTATGAGAAACAGTTTAGATATAGCCCACTACATGGGACAGAAACATGCTATTTGGTAGCAGAGCAGGGAGCTTTGTGCCTAAAACAATGGCTGAATGAAAGGCTTGATGCGAAGACCTGATGACAACACTGTCCACACGTGGCAGCGAAACAGAGGGACAGTCTTGCTTTGGCAGGGAGGAAGGGTTGTCTTCAGTATTAGCCTGAGCTAAAGGTCAGATATCCACAAAGAAATGTCGTAAACACACGGAGGTTTATCTGGCATTGAAGGCAGCAGCTTTGGAATAGAGAGAGATCTGAAGGTCATCCACACCGAGGTTGATAGTTGAGTTTATGAATGAAATTAGTGAGGTAAGTTATAGAGAAATCTCCTGGAGTACTAGAGGTAAATGCTAAACTGGAGAAGTCTTGCAGGGGTCTAAAGAACTACAGAAATAAGTAACATTTTCCCCAAGCTTGAAAAACAACAACAGACAGCTGCATCATGGTCTTTTGTTTTAAGTTCATTGTGGTTATAACGCATATGGAAAAGGCCAAAGGATAACAAGAGGCTAACATGTAAAAAGCTGCCAACAAAGAGTGCAGGGGGGGAAAAAAAATAGGTCTCTGTTTCTAAGAGTAACTGTGAGCCACAATTTAGCTAACTCAAAAACTCCCGTCCATGCTCTGTTCATGGCACCTCGGAGTGGACTTCCAAGCAGCTAGTATTCTTTTCTGACAAGCTCAAAATCTCACTTACAAGCAGATTTGTTGGGTTAGCATCATACTTTCAATAGGCACTAACTCAACGTTACAACCATAGTGTGATAGTGCACTGAAAAAGCACGAGTTAATTTACCTCTTGCACACAAATCCACTTCAGTTTTTGATTTTGTCTCAAAAACACCTTAAAATATAGCAACATAAAGACAAATTAAAATTCTATAAAAACTTCCCCTGTCCATTATGCCACTTACATCCGATTTGACCTTTCCTTCCCCATGGCATCTCTCAAGACAAAAGAGGGGAATCCTAGCGCAGAAACCTATATGAACTCTTCCATAATGCCACTGTCCTCTCCTAATCATCTGCTTTCTCTGTAGTGCTCCCTAGACTGGACTGGTGAACTATGGAGCAAGTATCTAATCACTTACTGTCCTATGAAGTAAGAGAGCACACAATTGTGTGCTGCTACTTGATATAATCTACTGCATAAGGAAAAAAGTAAAATTAAGTTGACTTAATTCTTGCTTAAAATGTACTGCTAAATATTCAAACAAAAACTCCAATGAGGAGGTCCTACACCTTGACAAGATTTTGTATGAAAACTTTATTTATTTATTTATTGGTATACACGCATGTAGAGATTATGAGTTTTGGATGACACAGCAATACAAACCAACAGATTCTGGTACTGGAGTTAGGGTAAAAAGCTCACAGTGCATATTACACAGATACATACAGATTGTCAGATCGTCTACTGAGCCTACCTCAACATTTTTTTTTAATCATCTTTTATTAAGGATATTCAATATGGCCAGAGCTCTCCAAACAGCCAAGCAGGCACCACTAGTAATGCCCAGATCTATTTCAAATGAGGACTGTAGATGGGCAGTTTGGGAGGTCTGAGCAGTTATTTCTGAACCTCCTGCCTCAGTGAAGAACCCCTGTAACGCCAACCACATCATTCTCTTGGTGGCTGATGGTGGCAGAGCCAGATCAGAATGCTATGGCAAGGGTAGCTCCAAAGCAGCTGGGAATCACACAGAAAAATTCAGGATGATTAAGCATTAGAGCCAGCACACATGGAGCAAATACCCTTCAAACAAAGAGTAATCTCAGAAATGCACTGGCAACAGCCATGCCACTACACAGAATCTTTTGTTGAAATTTGAATTTATTGTCTGTATTATAACTATTAATTGGAATAACTTTGCCCTGAGAGCATGCTGGAATACAAAAATTCCAGCAGCACACTAATCATGCCTAATCCATGAAGCACCTAGGTGAACAACTACTATCTAATAAGCCTATGAAGGACGGCCACTGATTGGTTTTAGCCTTTAACCACACTAAAAATGCTTATTTTTAGTCAATTCCATCTAAGGTAATGTGGATTTTCTCAACCATACAGGTGTATACTTTATTGGGTATCTCATTAAATTCTAGTGGAACATAGTGCCTTCTAAAAGTTATTGAGCTTCCATAAACAATAAAATAAACCTTAAACTGTTAAAATCTAATTAAGTATATGGAAGTTGAGTTTAAATCTATACAGTCTATGTATTAGCTAAATAGAACATACCATAGCACCGCATTCCTAAAGTCTCATGCCACTCCCTTCTAAGATGTCTCTTAGAAATACTAAAGATGCTCTGATAAAACTCACAAATGTTGGTCCAAAACAAAAAGTTTTAATACTACATCTAAATTCAGCAGATCATTCATAGAGCAAATTAACTTTTACCAACAGTAATATCTGTCAGTAATATGTAGGATATAGTACAAGTATGGAAGAGAAGCCTAGCACAAGTGTTATCTCAAGCACCTGAGAAGGGGCAGCTTGCTAGCCCTGTCTCTTCAACTCTTCTGAACTTATAATCTTAGCCCTTTTTCAGAGGCAGGTTGAGTTCACTGGTATTTCTGATGTGTAGTTTTGGAATAAAACAATTCTTCCCCATGAACAGTGAATTCTTTCTTTAGTAATACCTTACATAACACCTTCACAAGAATTTTCATTCTGCTCTTGTTGCAGAGTGTATTAGGTGGTTGCCAACACCACACAAGTAGATGAAACTTCAGTAACTCTCCATTTAATCCTTTAAAACCAAAATGTAAACAACTATAACAACACAACACTTTTCCACCATCATTTGTACATTCATATTGATGCAAATCCCCTGTAGAGCATTATGCTAAACCAACAGAAGGTAATCAGGTAGCTGGGGTCACACAGGATTCATATCAATAATGTAAGTCAAATTTAGGAGATCTCTAATTAAGACAGTGTCTCATAAATGTATATAAGTAAGCAATATGCATAGGTATTTTACACTTGGAGCAAATATATATATAAAAAAACATACACACACACACACACACACAATAACTTGCTCCAAATATCTAGTGTGCATTCCACCATCACTTTTATTTCACAGATTACCACATCTGAGAAGTTTGGCTCCTAGAGATGCCCAAGCAGCAGTCAGCACTGAGAACATTCCCACATGGAACCAGGTGGCCTATCGTGGGCCATAGTATTGACTTTTTTCCTCAAGGTGTGCGCCACAAGACAGGCTGTGCCACCATGGCTGCTAGAGGAGGATGGGCCAGGCAGCCTTTGTTCTAAACCAGCTAGCAACAGCTCATCAAGGTTTACTAAAATGCTAAAGGGAAAGAAAAAAAAAAAAAAAAAAAAAAAAAAAAAAAAAAAAAAAAAAAAAAAAAAAAAAAAAAAAAAAAAAAAAAAAAAAAAAAGCTAGAATGTATAATGAGTCAGAAGTAAAATTAGATGGTAGCCTTGCATCTAAGACATATCAAAATGTAAAAAGATATATTTTTAAAGACAATAGTAAGTCAGATTATAACCAGTCAGTTTATTAATAACAAGCTATAATTGCTTATCATGAGGCTGACCATCTTGTAAGTTCAGAATAAATGAAAACTTGATGCCTCTCATGCTAGGCAGAGGTGGTATGCAGAGAATCTATTCTTCATACATGCAAGCCACCAAAAACAGCGAAAGTTGGAAGTTATGCAAATTCGGAAAGAAACTATTACATAAAATGTTAAGAAAATACGTATGTCAAGTGGTTGAAAATGTCACAAAATCCTCAACTGCTCCTTCTTCCACGTCCAGAGCCCGGAGCGCAAAGTCCGCCTTCCTTTTTGTTTTGTTCTGGGCCGCACGTTCATCAACCACATCCTCCTTCCGAGGCCTTTTCGCGGCGGCCTCTAGCGACGAGAGCCTGCAGACAGCACTCAACCCAAACTCAAGAGCTTCTACACGTCTGTATCCGCTGTCTTACTTTCACCTTCACTGCACTACTTCATAATTTCAATATCCCCACTTTCTGCTCTATGCAGCAAAGAACATTATCAAAAGGGTGCAGCTCAGCACCAAATTACTGCCCTGTCCTGTGCACAGGGTGGGTACCTGGGCTCTCCTCAGTTGACCTACCACCCAACACAGAACACAATCTGCTCTGAAATCCCATACAAACAAGCAAGGATCATCACTGTGAAGCTGGGGGTTCCCTCGGCCTCCAGCGCGGTGGGAAGGGGGAAGCAGACGGCTCAGAGGGCACACGGAAAGGCCAAGACGCCCAACAGCATCGCCCAAGCAAAGCTACAGGACCGGGGAACCGGTCCAAGCGCGCACGGGCTGCAGAACACCCCGCAAATCAGCGGGTCCTTCTAAACCTCCCACTCCCCCTTCAGCCTCTGGTTCCGCGCTCCGGGGCGCGCGGCGGGGAGGAACGGAGCAAC